>OX388305.1:15543115-15898250 GCA_947579605.1 Athripsodes cinereus
ACATCATATCAACACTTTCGTAGGTGTAAAAATTCCATGTTATACGAATAAAAAATCACTTCGCATATATATATATATATTTATTTATTTATTTAAAAAAATGGGCAACATACAATAAAATTTACAAAATATAACATAATAACCACTAAACACAGAGTTCGTCGGTAGCCTGGACTCCCCTTTCACGGCACAAGCTTTTAGCTTAGTGTGAAAGGTGTATAAGGTTGTATTTGGGTTTATAACAAAACCCAGATATATCTTTTTTAAAAAAAAAAAAATATTTCTTGTAGGTACTTGACTAGCCCATCTTTGAGTTCATTATTATTATTATTGCCAGTACAGTACAAACACAGAAAGAAAAGAAAAAAAAAACAAAAAATATTTCATTCCTGTCTAATGTGGCTCCTAAAAAGGCTCCTAGACATGCAGAATATGGTTATACAAAAGCACAATTCTAATGCATAATACCGGATCTCGTATTGTTAGACATATGTATTTTTATCAAGACTTTTTAAAAATAACCTTTAAGCTTAAATATCAACATTTATATAATCAATAATTACTCTATCTATCCATACCCTAACACCGTATCCCAAATGGTATAGTATAGGGAGGATAGATCATCATATTATACACTTATCTTTATATACAACATTTATATAATCAATAATTACTCTATCTATCCATACCCTAACACCGTATCCCAAATGGTATAGTATAGGGAGGATAGATCATCATATTATACACTTATCTTTATATACAACATTTATATAATCAATAATTACTCTATCTATCCATACCCTAACACCGTATCCCAAATGGTATAGTATAGGGAGGATAAATCATCATATTATACACTTATCTTTATATACAACATTTATATAATCAATAATTACTCTATCTATCCATACCCTAACACCGTATCCCAAATGGTATAGTATAGGGAGGATAGATCATCATATATTATAGACTTATCTTTATATACATACTTCTTTCGTTTCTTCTATACATACTCGTATTCGTACAATTTCTCATTGGGTGCTTCCAGATAGTAGGACACGAATCTCAACCAATTATCAATCTTCAATCATTCGATGGCGATTCGAAGCATTCTCCGAAGAAATATTCGAAGGACGGGAAACGAAGGCATTCATTCGAATATTTCTTCGGAGAATGCTCCGAATCGTCATTTTCTCAATAACTGATGTATCTTTAAAGTGATCTGTTTATTTGAACTCGAGCGATGCCGGGTTACTTTATTTTTTTTTAATATTTTTACATACCGAGAATATCAAATATTAAACTAGAGGGCGGATATGTAGTATTTATTGTACTTGATGCTATGTTGTGAGGTGATAAGAGATATGATATACGAGTATAAACGATTAAGCCAATTTGATGCCCGTCACAATGTATTGTTTTCTTTGTTTATTTATTTGTTGTTTTTAATTTTCATCTTAAATTTGTACATAAATGAGTAGACGTATGTATTCTTTTGAAACTGTTGTATTATTTGTGGCTTGTAAACTACTAATCGGAGTGTATGTGTAAATTATTATTGCTACATCCAATATCACCATACAAGATGAACCTTCAGTAGGTATAAATGTTTTATATCAGTGGGCCTGGTCAAAACACATTTAAGCGTTACGTTTACTTATTTAATTTTGTTTTTTTTTTTATTTGACTATTGATAATTTTTATTATCAATAGTCAAATAAAATGTTATTATTTTTGATTAATTTTAATTTTCAAATATTGATTTAACGACCAAATGTTTAGATGGATATAAAGTTGGTTGGATTTGTTGGAATATTTATTGTAAGGAATTAATGTGATTTTGGATTGTTTAGTTTCATATTACCTATGTATTGATTATTTTAATGTAATTTTGCAGATTTTCTCTCAATTTCATTGTTATGTAATAGGCTCTCATGTCATAAAATGTGTCAATAAATAAATGATATTTTTTGCCTTTGAACGCTGACTTTTTCTGGGATGATAAAATATTGATGACATTTGTATTAAATTATAAATATAATATTTTTCAGGCATATTATCAAGGACGAATGACGTCGCCACTAAAATTTTAATATTTGCATCGTAAAGAAATAACTGTGAATGAATAGTAAAGTTATAGGCATAATTTTTTGCCCAACTTAAACTGATGAATTGTATACAGGACTAAATTGTTGACTGGATCCTCCCTCATACAAAACCATTATCCTCTCTACAGGGCAGGTAAGTACATTGCTTCAAAGCGATAAAGCTATTTGCAATTCACAAAATCAATATGCACGCTAATCAAAAGAAATAAGGTTTGGTTCAGTATTTGCAGTCGTTTGGAATATTGTCATTTCACATAAAAATTTATAAAGGTTATTAATGTAAAAGGTATATTCTTGCGAGACTCACGTGAACAATGAGTTCGTAAATAATTATATTTGTTCTTTTGCTTAGTAAAATCGCGATGGGAGAATTCGAAATATTATAGTTCTATACTATACCCTCACACTATTTCCCAAGTGGGATAGGTAGAGAGAACGAAACGCCAAATAGATCTATCTGAGTCATTGCTGGCTCAGTATATAATGTATTTTTAAGCATTTAATAGTACACCTTTACCTTATATGTTCCATGATAAGTTATTTAAGTCATAGAAGGATTTATTTTAAGTCACATATGAAGGGCTTGGGGCGTTAAAACTGTAAGCCACAAAACCCGAAAAATTCGATTTAAATATAAGACATCACAAAATAATGTAAAAATGAGTTTTTAATATAAGACTGTCAGGGAAAATATTTTAAATATTGACAACGTTATTCAAAAATGGTGTTTTTCGTTAATAGCTATATTGTAGTTATTTTGGCGATTAAAACACTGCGAGCCACATAAAAATCAAAATGGCCGAACTTGAATCTCGCGAGCGCAAGTATATTATTTTGTTTCTTCAAGATTATACTCTAGTTAAAAGTCTTAGACAGTGTGGCCAGACGTAGGATCAAGGCGGATGGTGGAGTAGAGCATCTCGGTATTTCCGTTCAAGCGGAATCCGGAATCAGGGAAATAAGTAGGACATTCAGCCGAATTAGAGAGAGAACGTTGGAAGTGTGGCAAGAAAGATGGGACCGGGGGAGAACCACTAGGCTTGTCTACGGTTTTCTCCCGGATGTGAGAGAGAGGATTAAAAAGCGTTTCCTGTCCTTTGACCACTTTTCTGTTCAGTTGGTGACGGGCCACGGGAGCTAAAAGCCAAGCTCTTTGAGCTTGGGCTTGCGGACGACCCGGCTTGCGGTGTGCCTGTGGGACGGGAGCTCAGTTTGCGGGGCACATCCTATGGGAGTGCCCATTGATGATGGATGCAAGAAACGTGATGATTGATGACACTCCTAGACCCTTCTGGTTTGCGGAGTTGATGACTTGTCCTCGGAATTTCAGGGCCTTTTTGAAGTTTGTAGATGTCTGAATATCTCGGTGGGATCTCCTGCGTGAGCCAGGCTCACTTAGGAGAGCTTGATAGTTGATTTTGCCATGTGTGATTGTGGCTGTCGCGGGCAAACTCGTTTTTTCGTCTTTGTGTTGTCCTGTCTCCCTTGGTGGAGAGTATTAGGTCTGGTTGGGATGTCCCTTGGGGAGGGAAACGTCTCTGCAACAGCCCCGGTAACGGCAACCCTCGGGTTCGCCGGCCTGAATAACCTAGGAAAAGTCTCTGGACACCTCACCTCAGCTTTTGTTCCAAAATATATGCAATTTTTGTAAATATATTACGCTCTTTTACTTTTTATTATTTTGTAACTTTTGTAACCTAGGTTAAGATAACTTGTTATTTGATTTTTTTTTTTTGTATAGATATATGTATTACTACTATGTTTGCTTCTCTCGTATAAAGGTACATCGAAGGAGTTTAGTCAAAAGATTTCACACGAAGGTTTTGGCGGTTTGGTGGTTTGGCCGGCCAGCCCTTCAGGCTGCCCACTATGGCACCTCCGGTGTGGTCAAGATTTGTTAAGTGTAGAATTTCGGATAAATGGAAGTCCCCAGACTTCTGCGGTATCCGGGTGGACGGTGGGTCCTTCAATGTATTATTATACTCTAGTGGCAATTATTTTCATGGATCTGATTCTCAAAATAATGAAGATTAGGTATGTGTGCAAGCCAAACTCTTCAAAATCTACCAAATCTTCGTCGGAAATGGTAATTAATTATTGACTGTGGCTTACAGTGTTGTTCTGCAACAAAATATTTGATATATTACCATTCATTTTTTCGATAATTTATTAGAGGGGTAAAACAATTTAAGCAATAATAACAAAAATGTTCAACATCAATATCATCAGTTAATGTTACATTCTAAGTCTTACTACTTTCTACTACTACAATCCCAGAATGGTATATTTAGACAGCAATATGAGTATACACGTACTTATTGCAAATATTTTTTCTAAACTTTACGTACTTTGGGGCGCTGGGAAGCCACATTAACACTTAGAAGTCGTTCTAGAACTATTAATTTATTATGATTGTATTTTATTAAAAAAACTTTTTTTCTAATGAATAAAATATAAGTATTGATTTATGTGCTACAATAAAATTTTGTTACAATAAATTTAGAAGCACTATTTTTTTTACAAAAATATTTGCATCAATAACACTTGTGGTATTTTTGGATGATGGCAACACCACATGTTAAGTAGATAGGCGGGTTATATTAGACATTGTAAGCCGCTAGGCGGTCTCTTTGATTATCTGACTCTGGCACAGTAGGTACACACACGCGCTCTCTCTCTGTAGTTGTAATACCTTGTACTTATTAATATATTGTATATAATTTATAATTGCGTGTATCATTATATACCTGCCCAGTAACACAACATACCCACAACAACAACACTATAAGCCACAGTTTTCCCTAAATATGATCTTTTTTATTATTTTTTCAAAATCTATAAGTGAGATTAGTGAGATCTGTAATTTATTATAGAAATTAATGGACATATAATATTTAAATTCGTCTTTTTGTATGATTTGAGGATTTGAAAAAAACTTTAAACTCAATTATCTCAAAATAACCATTAGATGGCATACAGTGTTATTACCCCAAGCCCTTCATATGTGTTCAGCAGTAATCATCTTTGATAATATTATAGGTAGGTACTCAACATCAATTCAAAACAATACCATAAAGTCACAGCACGAAAGATTTCTATCACACGCGGAGAAATCACGCTAACTTTAAACGGAAACTCTTAGTTAAATGTTCAGATTTACAAGTAAAACAACCTAAGTAAGTATAGCCTAGGGTAAACGATACAAACTGGTAATGGTAATGCAATAAATAGCCGACACTTAAAATTACATAATTGTGTAATAATTGCCAGTATCCAACACGAGATTCCTTTGCATATTGAGCTTGATTATTTGTATACTCGTATTATTAAATAGGTATTAAATAATCACGAATGCATGTATATTTTTTTATTATATATGCATTTTTATCGTATTAATTTGGATTATTAATTAATTTTTGAAACCTATTTTCTTATTTATATGAAACAAAAGATGTCAATCATTTTTTATTTCTTGAAAATCAGAAAATTTAAATAAAATATAAATATTAAAATAAAATTGATTTATAAACCAGTGTCCTAATACTTTATCAACTTTGCCAATGCCTTCCTGTCACTAAGTTTTTAACTTACATAGTATCAGCAGGCTATATCTATTACCTAAATATATTCCTGATATGTTCATATAATTTTATTTTATTTTTATTTATTTTATTTTATTGTAACAGAGTCAGTCACATAATAATATTATAGTAACTTCATGAATTATTATATCACCCGCAGAAAAACAGAATTAATTTGTTAATTCTCTGGTTTAGATTTCTAAAAGAATTAATTGAACATCTAATCGAAAAAATATTGAACCATCTCATATTTCCTGGAGAATTCTTTTTATCATTCCGTTTATTTGGTAAATGTTTGAATAATATGTATATCACTGTTGATACTTCATAAAATCAATATTAAATCATGCAGTTGTTAGCTTATTTCCTCGTTAAATATAGAAAATTTATAAGTATCATTATGATTATAGCCTTCACCTACAGTATAAAACGATTTGAATGGCTAATTACTTCGTTAAACGATTTCAGTCATTACTGACCGATATTTATATAAGTACTTACCTACTTGTACGTATGTACGTGCACATTTACACATAGTTCGATGTAGGTAACGTACCATTTTATGGTGATAATCTCGTCAAAATACAATAATATTATCATCAAACTTGAATTTACTTTATTTTATATTTTTAATGATACAATATATATTATTATACTTATATAATTTGTAAACATGTATAAAATAATTATTATCATCACACATTCTGAAAATATAAAAAAGGATTTCAATGCGCTTGTTAAGTTTGACGACATCAGACGTTTGTGCTCCAAAATCAAATTTTATAGTGATATCCCGTACAAAAATGGGTGATTTTAAGCAGAATTTTACCCGTAAAAATGTTTTAAAGTTTTACAATTTATTTTATAGTTAGAAAAAAAATAGCAGAATAAAGCGAGAAAACTTATAATACGTGGTCGTTTGAAAACTAGATTTGTCATGATGATCTATAATAATATAATGATCATTACACGCAGTTAGTTCACTGACTACTCCGTTTGTGGGTGGCGGGTAATTTCGTATTTATAAAAACCAAAAATAAAGACTATTAGAAAATGATTGATCTCTAAAACATATGGCGCACTTACATATCTTATCTATTTTAGCACGGATAAATAAGAGTCCTTGGACTCCTGAAATATACGACAAATTAAGTAATTTCAACTTTTGTATTTCAACTATCTATTTTAACATTTTTCTCTTAAATACATAGTTGTTAATGGATTATAAAAAGCACAACCGTACTCATTACTATAACTATTGCAAATACGCAAAAACATATCATTTTAAACTTTATTCTGATCATATAATATGATCCACCAGACAATTAGACGACCGGAATACTCCCATACAAAATTTGTGCGAAATAGAAATTGTGAAGATAGTTCGTGGAAGGACAAACGTTTCACTTTAGAACTACCAGCGTGTATTAGTGTTCAAAAGCAGTAAATATTACTGTAGGTACCTACTAAATTCTAGTGATTTGTTTATGAAGAAATACTCGTAAGTGCCTATGTATAAGAGTAATATGTTTTGCCTGTACGTAGAAAGAGAAAGATATTTATTTGCGTTAGATAAATCCTATAAATAAAAATGTAGAAGAAGAGAGTGTAACAGTCGTAAGCCAACTAGTCAAACACTGTTGTTTTTGTTTGTAATAAAGGGGATGAATAGGAATGTATGTAGATGGAAATATAGTCATCTCAGTCTTAACTCATAGCACTCAGTTATCTTCAATACAAAGTTAGTATCACACGCAGCGACAACCAAATCAAGTAAATATCATATTATTTACATTTTCATTCGAGTTCCTTTTCTGCCAAATACATGAACAAGAAATAGATTATAGAAAATAAAGATGATTACAGATATTTTGAAAAATCGATATTTATATTATCACAGTTAACCGATAGATATGTTTTATAACATTTGAGAGAACACAACTAACAATGTAATACGACGAAGACACTTCTCTGGGACAGGCTAGTTTAAGATGGGAATGGGGAAGCCGGAGAGAGTATGTGTGACGAAGGATACTGCTGAGTCACACCAGTTTAGGTACATCTAGATTAACAAGGTAGTGGTTGATACACTGAAGGACCCACCGTCCACCCAGATACCGCAAAAATAAAAAAAACGTGACTCAGATATGAAATCTTACGGATCCTAACGTCCTTCAGCAGCTGTCTACTGCGATTGACTCTTCTCAAAACCTCCGAGTTGCTGACCAAATTTGTCCATGGTATGCGAAGCATTTTCCTGTGCAACCACATCTCGAATGCTTTCAACCGGTTCATAGTGTGCAAGTTTCAGGGTCCAAGTTTCCGAGCCATACAGCAGTTCAGACCACACATAGCGCTTCAACATTCTCTGCCTGAGTTTCAAATCCCACCATCAATTATTCGACTTTATCTTCCAATCAAATAAACATTCTTAGATTATTATCTTACAAGCGTATGTAACCCGGCATCGCTCGGGTTTGATTAAATAGAAAACCTTGCAAATACATGGGTTAAAACAACAAAATCTTATTGAAAAAAAATGGAGTAAGCACTTACGTGGATAAAAGAAGTGAAAAGCTCTTCCCAATGAGAAAACTTAATTTTTGACTCCCTACATGCCCATATTTAAGTAACAATAAATAGGTAGGTACCTACATCAAAAAAAGCATTGCAAATCTCTTTTTAATGAAAAATCTTAAAGTTTGATACCTCACATGCCCATATTAAGGTAAAAAAAATAGGTAGGTACCTACATCGAAAAAAGTGCTAAAAACCTCTTCCCAATGAAAAATTATGAAATTTGATACCTCCCATGCCCATACTTGGTAAAAAAAATAGGTAGGTAGGTACCTATATAGAAAAAAGTGCTAAAAACCTCTTCGACACTCATATTTTATTTAGAAAAATAGGCGGGTACCTACGTGCAACTAAACAACTACTAAAAACCTCATCTTAATGTAAAAACTCGAAGATTGTCATCCCAAATTTCTATAAGAAAAAAGGAGAAATATCCCATTTTGTGAAAAAAATTGTAGGTACATAAATGTTAAAATATAATTGTCCACATTCGAATTTGTATTTTTGGTTTGCAGTACATAAATGGGTATTTGAGAGATTTGTTATGAAATTAAAAAAAGTCAAGAATAAATTGTCACCTATGTACTCTATACTCCCAAAAAAACCTTAAAGTATGGATCCTTCAATATTCAAGATTATTTTACTATCAAATATTTCATAATGCATGTAAAAAATATCAGGTGAAAATAAATAGGTTCCCACTCATTGAAAAATCATTAAACATTGTTTATGGATTTTATAGGTAAAACTATTATTATTCTACAGTATAGTTTTCTATGGTTTCATAATGTCATCCATTATGAAAATAGCCCAATATGTCAAAAATATGCAATTTTAATTCACGTAATTCAAGAGCTTTTCTCATTAGCAAACACGATATTTTATTACGAAAATAAACCCTAATTATTTAGTTTCAGAATTGTTGTATTTATTATTACATCCATTCTGAAATTAATTCAATACAGTGAAAAATGTTTGACTGTGAATATTGCTCTTTACTAAACCTTGCATATATTCTTCATACATTTTGTAGCTAATTTTGTGATATAGTCGCATTAAAATTAAAATATCTTTATCAATACGTAAGATATTAAAAATGTTTTTAGCCTTAAACCTGCCCAGAAGATGAGACCTCGTATAGAGTGTATTATTTTACTTCGGTCTTTCCCAATTTCCGAGTCCATTAAGGACATACGAACATACGTACATACGAACGGACTCAAATATTTATGTGTGGATTTAACTAAATATTGTGTGTGAAAATATTATTTACAATTATATGCAAATAACAAATTGATATTATGCAATATCTTCAAATAATATGTTAAAAGAACTAAATAAAAGAAAATACTTTATAATTACTAAAAGCTACAAAACAATTTGATTTATGCTTCTACTGAAACAAGTTCCAGTATCGGTTATGAATTTATCCGCCAAACAGTCGCCAGGAATAGAGATGATGTCAGAAAGAAAAGAAAAAATGACTAAAATAAGAATAAAATATGCTTATTATATTATTTATCGACTTTTTTTATCTATTTTTAGAACGAAATAATAATACTCAAAACTTAATATCATATGTACCTACCGATATTTGAAATTAAATCATTTTTCTAACCTAAATTATCGTATTTTATGTTTCAGTGCTAAATTACTTATATTCTTATCAAACTGTCAAATACAATTTCTTAATCACTCCTAAGAAATTGTATGTGACATAACTCGTGATCTCGAAAAAAATAGAAAAGAATAGATAAATATACATGTTTGTGTTAAAAGCAGTTTTCGCATTAATCTGGATTTTCACACATGTGTGAGTGAAGATATTAAGAATATTACTCAACAGACATCTCATTCGTACAACCAACAAACTCCCTGTGTGAGTGAAGATATTAAGAATATTACTCAACAGACATCTCATTCGTACAACCAACAAACTCCCTGTGTGAGTGAAGATATTAAGAATATTACTCAACAGACATCTCATTCGTACAACCAACAAACTCCCTGTGTGAGTGAAGATATTAAGAATATTACTCAACAGACATCTCATCCGTACAACCAACAAACTCCCTGTGTGAGTGAAGATATTAAGAATATTACTCAACAGACATCTCATCCGTACAACCAACAAACTCCCTGTGTGAGTGAAGATATTAAGAATATTACTCAACAGACATCTCATTCGTACAACCAACAAACTCCCTGTGTGAGTGAAGATATTAAGAATATTACTCAACAGACATCTCATTCGTACAACCAACAAACTCCCTGTGTGAGTGAAGATATTAAGAATATTACTCAACAGACATCTCATTCGTACAACCAACAAACTCCCTGTGTGAGTGAAGATATTAAGAATATTACTCAACAGACATCTCATCCGCACAACCAACAAACTCCCCTTTGTATGAAACATGAAAGGTGTCCCGATGCTAACAAATCGGCTTAGACGGGCTTAAGAGAACTTTATCCATGGTACGTTCACCAATCCCACCATTTCCTGATTCAACCTACTATAACCAGCTAACCAGAGAGAAATATTTTAGACTTTAATAAGAGGCTTACTCTGCAGTAACGGTTTTCCTTCTCCTTCCTTTTCCTCCTTCATGAGCGCTTCATTATTGTTTTAGTTTTTTTCTATAAGCTTTAAGTACCTTTTTTGTGGGGGGGGGGGAAATCCGTCATGGACACCCAGCCTTTCAGACCAGGTAGTGCCGGACTTGAACCGGCTAAACCCCCCCCCCCTCTTATTTGCGACCCGGTTCCTACCTCGCGGTCTACCCAGGGTCACAAAAAGGTCCTTTTTATTGTACCTGCTTTATCAGCCGCTCATCCTTCTCCTTTTGCGACATTATGTCTTCCATGTAGCATGCCACCTTATTCCAGATCTGACGTTGTCTCTTGTACGTGAATGGTCGTATTCTATTAGGTGATTTGCGAATTCATTATTTAATCATGTCGCGTAATTATCGCATAGTTTATGCCAATAACATGGAAAATATTTTATAATTTTTATATAACACCAATGTTGAGTTTATCTTTAAACACGAATATACCTACTACGTTTGTCATCCGTGCAAACGCCAGAAAAGTTTATGAAAATTATTTGAGTAACGAGACATGTTTCAGAGGTTATATAAAACAAGGCGCAATGAATATTACAAAATAATACGGTGTCAAATAAAATAAAAATATGTTTTTTCAATAAAAGATGACGCATTTTACTTTTAAAATAATTGTAAGTTGTATGTAGAACGTATAAAAGCTTAAATCAACAAATGGAAAAATATCGAGTTTGAGCTATATTTACAACTTTTTAAATTTTCTGAGACATGATTACCATGATACGGAGGCATTGGGAATGTTGATTGGGCTGTAAAGGTGCTCCAACCAAATCTCTAGTCGATTCAAATCGTCCACTTTAGTTTTTCAAATAATTAAATAGTTTTTATGTTATCTTATGTTTTAAATTACTATGTTAATTATCTCCATTGTATGTCATAAATATAAATTTGAATTTAAGATTATGTTAAGGCAAAATATATTTTGTCTAACTCCGATATTTGATTCAAGCGGTAACATTTGTATATGATTTTTTTGTAATAACCCTAATTGTTGTGAGTTCCACATGGTTGGCTCTATTGTGTACCGAAGGTTATTGTAATTAGCATACTGTCTGGTTATAATAGAGGATTTTGCTGGTCCTCTTGTGGATTTTTATAATATCAGTCAACATTATTTGCAATAGCTGTTTGTATCCTTGCTGAAGATGAAAATAAATAAGTAAACTTTGTATAATATATTCCTAAAAAAAGAAGTTCATAATTACATGTATGTATGTTGTATCGTGTATGATATTCATACCTACTTATAAAGTTTGTGCCTATACTCAAATAGATTGACTAACGGTCTTTATACTCGCCTTATGTACATATTATGGCAATATGTACGCCTTTTGTAAAATTTATATTTGACAAAAAAGTGTTTATTATTATTATACTCATCACTGTAAATTTCACATGTATTTTTATTGAATGTTAATAAAAGAACTGTTGATTTATTATTTAATCTTTCTTTTTATGGAATTATATTATACTTTATTTATTTATTTAAGTATTTATTCTTCTTGCACATCATCATAACATAACAAAGTTAACAAAATAATATGAAATTTTAAAAACTAAAACGATGTGCAGTGGCGAGATTATCACTATAAAGTGATTTCTTCCATCTAACCACGACACATTGACACAAACCTAGTAAAAACAAATTTACTTACAAATGTATATATATAAAACATTAATACACAAGAAAAGAAATTTTTTTTTTTAAATAATATTTGACACACACCCACTGGTGGTAGGGATTATGGATCAGAGGAGGGGGGGGGCTTGGGAACTTTACAGTACTTTAACTTGACTAAATTTTTATGTTCATGATCATACATGTAGGTGAATCGAAAAAGACAAATAAATTTATTTATTTATTTATTTTTCATAATAGTACACAACAATCTTTACATACATAAAAAAGTTAAAACATACAAAAATATTATTTGTGTTCAAAACATAATACAAAATAAGTTTACAAAGTAAAATAAAGAAACTGTGTAAGTTTAACACATAATAAATAAAAAATGCAAAATAATATTAAAGTATAATATATAAAAAAAATACCATCCGTTTCTTACTAACATCAAAAATAGATGACAATACCAGACAATATATTCCTCGCCCGGGCACAGTCAAACACCGTAAACCTGGATGTGCGGGTTAAATAATTATTTAAAGATACAAAAGCAAAAAAATAAAAATTATTCACTGTGTCGGTGTTTAGGTAGTAGAACTCCATATCGAAATAAATAAGACAAGCGTTTTATTCTACTATTGATTTATGAGAGAGACGTCTTTCGTCTTATAAGGACATTGTCAATCTTGACTTGATTGACAATGCCCTTATAAGACGAAAAACGTCTCTCTCATCGAATAATAAATTAATAGTAGAATATAACGCTTGTTTTATTTATTTCAAAATAAAATTTATATACGTACACAACATTATCAAATGAAAAGATCCTTCACAAAGCGGAAGAACTTAAAATAAAGCAAAAAAAATAAAAATTATATATGTACACAACATTATCAAATGAAAAGATATTTCACAGAGCGGAAGAACAATCATTAGCCACATTTATATATATTAAACTTCATTCACTTTTAATGATCAATCAAATAAGAAAAACAGTAATCATTGTCAAGAATCAGTTAAGGGAAGGAAATATCAGAAGCATGTATAACACACTTAAATATGTGTACTCGTACAGTTTCGAGCATTTTATAGAGAATATCAATAAATACAGTTCAGAAATATAACATAACAATATCGACGTAATGTCCAAAGATAGCGAAAGAAACACAAAATTGGATACTAATATATACATACATCAAATTAGCCCTAGTTGGCTGGGTTGCATAATAAATTAAATATATTCTTTATTCTCCAACATCTCCCGTAGGTCCTTTACAGGACACTTGGGTTTATGAACATTACAATACTACAAAAGAAGAAAAAAAAAACATCAATACAACAGAAAGAGCGCAGTAAAGCACAACATACAAGAAAAAATTGAAAAGTCAAGACACAACAATAAACAAACATAAATACATAAATTCTTTTCTTCAGTACTAAAAGGATGTAAAAGGTCCCTTTAGCACCATGTCAAAGTACAAACATAAATACAAACATAAATTAATTTTCTTCAGTACTAAAAGGATGTAAAAGGTCCCTTTAGCACCATGTCAGAGTGCATATACAAATAACGTAAGTATGATGGTAATAAATTATTTCAAGCAAATTTATAAAGGTAAATAAAAATATAACATGAAATAGTAATAGTTAAAAATAAAATTCAATTTTCATCTACACAATCAGAAATACATAAAAATTTAAGGAGATAATACAGACCCATGAAAAACGAAATTGAAAACAGATAGTAGAAGATTTTGACAAAAATACAATATAAGTAGATTAATGTAATAATATAATTTAAGTTTAAAGTAGACTTTGGAAATACGTATTGATGAACTGTGAAAATTCATCATTAATTGAAACCTCATTTTCCTCTTCGTCAGATCCCTCAGAAGATCCATTCTGATCATCATCTATTGTCACCTCTGCCGGATAATCTCCTTCATTTTCTCTCCGTGCGATGTTATGCAGAACAGCTGTAGCAACTATTACCCCTTCAACACGTTCCAATTTTAATCGAAGAGGTAAATAGAGTACTGGAAATCTACGTTTCCACACCCCGAAACACCTTTCAATCACATTACGCGTTCTAATCTGGGACTCATTATACAAGCGTTCTACTTCTGTCGTGGGGTTGCTCAGTGGTTTTCTTAAATATGTTTTCCTCGGATAACCACTATCTCCTACTAAAGCCTTGTCTCCAAATTCTCGTTCATCAAATCTTCTTTTAATATTGTTGAATTATTAAAAATAGTGGAGTCGTGTGCAGAGCCGTGCCATCTCGCAACAATGTTGCAAATATATAATTTTGCATTACAGACTGTTTGCACATTGAGAGAAAAATAGCCTTTGCGATTCCTATATGTCTCCGGTTCGTCTCCCCCGGGTGATTCAATCCTCACATGTGTGCAGTCAATTGCACCTGTAATGATAAGAAATTAAATAAAAAATGAAAAGATGTATGCAGGGATAGAAGGAAGTGGCGCTCGATCCTTTCTGCCTACCCCGCGAGGGAAGCGCTGAGGTGTTATGTATGCAGGTATGTATGTTCAAGTTAAATATTATATTTACCTATAATTTTTGGAAATCTTGCGATTCTATAGAAGTCCTGAACTGTCTCTCTATCTTGACTCATTTTAACATATTCGCTTCGCAACATGGCTATTATTTTTGTAACTTTCCAAACTACGTTACAGGCTGTTGATGTCGAAACGCCTGTGAAATCTCCAGCTGCTCGTAGCATGGAACCCAGAGCATAAAATCTCATGGTAAGAAGCAACTGCTGAACAGGCGTCACAGGATGGTTTCGATTGGTTCTTGGCGCAAGTTGCCCACCAATAATTTCTAATATGTGAGACACTGTTGTTTTGGATAACCTGAATCTCATCTTGAAGTCAATGTCGTCGAAATAATTAAAATAATCAATTCTATGGCGAAAAGTTCTCTGCCGTCTTCTTGCTGAATTCGCCAATTCTTCATCACTGTCAAATGACAAAAGACTCGAATCACTGCTACTCGATGATGACATAGCTTTGAAATAAATGGAAAACAAATTTCTAACACAGGACACGCGATTATCTTAAACTCGGTACTTTCAATCACAACACAACACGTTTGACAAATCAATGTGGCGCCTGAATAATGATATTTGTTATTTTCGTTGCGATAGCAATTTGATAAAAAATGATTCGTAATACGTTTAACTAGCCAAAATACAGCGGTAATCAAATAACGAATGCTTAACCCGGTGCATGATCTACTATCGTTTTATAAAATCGGAAAATCGGTAATTAAACCAAACTTTGGTTAAAATTGGTATCAAGCATTACGAACGGATGTTTATAAAATCGGCCCTTAAGCGAGTATTACATATAACGCCTTGTGGTATTGCATAACATCACAAAGTAAGAACAAAGTCGGTACTAGATTACCCACAAAGTGAAACGTTCACACGCCACTAGGGAATATTTAAAACTCTTCTACGGTCGGTCAATTCAATCTCATTGTAATCATTTATTAAAGACACATCCACATTTACTGTACACAAACGAACACCCCCTATGTATTACACAAGTACCTAATGTTCGCTACCAACAATGATATTATACACAAAACGTCAATAAGTGGAAAAACAAGAGAATTACAATTTTTTAACGTTTAGACACATAAGTTATTCCTTGTAATGCATTTTGATATATTTGCCATCATATTATATATTATGCTTTGTAAATACGTCTGATGGTAATGTCTTTGTGTATTTGATTATATATTCCTTGTAATGCATTTTGATATATTTGCCAGCATATTATATATTATGCTTTGTAAATACGTCTGATGGTAATGTTTTTGTGTATTTGATTATATATTCCTTGTAATGCATTTTGATATATTTGCCATCATATTATATATTATGCTTTGTAAATACGTCTGATGGTGATGTTTTTGTGTATTTGATTATATATTTTCTTAAATACCAACTGAAAAATATTTTAAATATAGGAATGGTTTTTTTTCGTATTATGGATTAAACATTTATCTTGTATAAAACGCGTTATTTTACCACATTAGATATGTGAACACGCAATTTAAGTTAGTAGGTAATACGAATTCTACACGGTTCATGTCGTGTAAATTTGATCAACATCGATTTTTACTTTTACTACACGAATTTATTTTACACTTCATGAATTCCAAAACAATGTGGACTTTAGATATAAGGAGTGATTAAAAAGCTTAGTAATAATTACATATTATATACAATCTATGAAAATAGAAAAAATAAATATTCATCACGGATGAAGTAGGAAAGAAAACAGAAATATAGCTGCAAGGGATGCAACAGTAGATTAACGGCGCCGAGCAACTAGTCTATAGCATTACAAGAGGCAACAACTTGCAAACCAACAGATTGATGATCTCAGACAAAAAAGAAGAAAAATACAAATATATTTTTGTAACATAATATACTTAATGTGCACCTACAGTTTATTTAAAGATATTGTACCATAACATATACTTATAGGTACACACATACATATGTACATACATACTTTATCTAATACCAAGCTAATACAATGACGTGACTATGATAGTTCATTTAAGTTTACGTCTATTTACATAATATTGTATACTATCACAAACCACCACACAGGGTGAAGTTGTACAACTTAAATAATTAACTCACGCAAGAAATATTATTGAGATGGCTACAGTACAAAAATTCTTGCGATGAAACACTGTTACAATTCCGTGTTTCTACGCCTCCGGAGAAAAAAATGTATGAACGACAAGGAGTCAGCATCAAATCATCTATATCAAACCTACATAGGTACTCGTACGAAGCGAACTATAAAAGAATATTTTTTACGATATGTGAAAAAAGAAAACTTTATGTACGCACAGAATTTCGTACGAAACGGTAGTTAAAATTGAAAATCTATGTACGTACATGATAATAATATGTTTCATTCACTAATTATGTATTATTATTTCCACGTGGTCACTCAATCACATGTACATCGATATCCCTATCAAGTACGTAGGTAACTACATATAGGTACATTTAATGATTAATGAATAAATTACATTTCTATGCAACCTTTCATTGTATGGTATGACTTACATAAATTGAATAACAGTATAAGTAGGTACAACAGTTCACCAAGTTTAGTGCAAAATAAATTATTAAAAATATTTTATTAAATCATATTTTAGAGTTCAAATAATCCTTCATTGCCTCAATTATTTTACATAATCAAATGCCAAAATTAGTGATATAGATTTTATACTTTCATATCATGACATTACATTAAATAATTAATTTCTATTGTAAACTGTGTCTTAGTTTACAAAGTAGGTTCTTTTAAATAACGAACACGGACTTATAATTATACAATGATAATAATAATATTATATTATTGTCCTAATACAATATTGCGACCGCAAATAGTCAAAACACAGGCGTAGCAGCGTACCGTCGTAAATCAAGGTTAAAACTAGGTTGAGCGTCCTTCAACATAGGTAGCTAGCCTAAATAGATGCAAGAATTATTAACACCGCCAGTGTACTTGTAAACAAGTACAAAGTTCAAACAAGGCACAAAATACCTAACACTGAGGTACTAACAGCATGTAATATACGCTCAAGTCGTCCTCATTGTGCTATAAAAATAAAAGATGTTTTAGCGATACGAGTAGAAACTTCATCATAGATAAATCGTACCAGCAACATAAAATATTATTATGCCTACTAGGTACATATACATATTGCTGATTGTATACTACTTGGAATTACTTTGTGAAAGCTCATTTTATCCCAGGATCCCGAGATTCGGATCGAATCCTCTAATTCCCACATACTTCTTTCGTTTCATCTGTATTTATATAACTTCTTATACACGCACTCTGATTTCTCTGATTCAATACTTAATACTCAATCTTTGAGAATTTGATTGACGTGATGAAGCCATTTAGTTGTCGGACGTTTGTGCTTTCTCACAGAATACTCTTTTAGACAAATACATTATCTTCCTCATCCTTTTATTATCCATTAGCTCCACATTTCCAAGCAGTCACAACTTATTTACATGTAACTATTCTATCAACGACCTCATTCTTCTCTCTATTACAGAATTATCCATTAGTTCCACATTTCCAAGCAGTCACAACTTATTTACATGTAACTATTCTATCAACGACCTCATTCTTCTCTCTATTACAGAATTATCCATTAGCTCCACATTTCCAAGCAGTCACAACTTATTTACATGTAACTATTCTATCAACGACCTCATTCTTCTCTCTATTACAGAATTATCCATTAGCTCCACATTTCCAAGCAGTCACAACTTATTTACATGTAACTATTCTATCAACGACCTCATTCTTCTCTCTATTACAGAATTGCTTATCTTCCAATAAATATTAATTTAAATAAGGGTATTTAACATTATAATATGTCATAAATTCATATTTAATGACTTGAATAAAGATCAATTAATAAAATTTAGTTTTATAGTTGTAAAGTTAAATACTGCAATAATAAAGTTTGATGATTTATCAAAAAGGCGGTAACTTTTATAGCGTAGGGTGGTAGTTTGATAAGTTCTCTTTCTAGTTAATATAAATTTGAATTTATCTTAAGTTTTCCTGAAGATATTTTGAATTTGGAGAAAGGCCAACAACCATGAGACACTTTCCTTTATTGTCATAGGATGATTTATTTATCCAACAAGTGCCAAATTCTCTGTAGGGTTTGTGTTACTACCCCTAAAAAGCAGGCCTTACATTTGAATTACCACAAGGCTGGACAATGACCACCAATGCGTTCAACGAAGCTAAATATACCTTTTTTGATTCATTCATTATATTGACATACCAAAATTGAATTATTATTATTATTATTGACCTTATTCATATACAATTTTTTATTATTGTTTTTACATTATCTTGTTGTTAATCTTGACTTGTGGTGTATTGTTTTGTATAGACTGCGATTATTTTGCTTTTTTTGTTGTTGTTGTTGTTGTTGTTCCTTAGGTACACTTTTTTGTTAAACATGTAAAAGGCTCACGCCGTATATTGTGTAAATAAATAAATAAATAAATATATAAATAATAAATAAATAAATAAATAATATGGGAGAGTTTTATACCTCCCGGTGCTTATGTAGATCGATGTAGGTACCTATAAGATTTATTATGCCACCAGTTAGACGTTCCGTACTGTATCATAAGTATCTATGTCTGTGGACGCAAAGCTCACATCGAATATATTTATAAGCTATCTACTAAAAATTTATAAATCAAAAGATACCTACATGCAGTACGATGCTTACCAACATGATTACCGTATTATGAGTAGGTGTAGGTTACCTAAAGCACATAATATAATGAAACATCAATTAACCGATCAGGTAAATTGTTAATATATTCAACATTATTTATTTAACATAATAATTTTTACATAAGTATCATATATTAATAATGTACACAACAGTAACTTACTTGAATTTAATAATTCACATTGTGAAAAAAATACCACTAATATTTCACTATTTCATGATTCAGTATATTTTATACAAAGTATACATAACTTACTATGCTAGAGTTTTCACTAATAAGTTGGCATCATCTGGGCGGAGAATAAACTCAGAGGTTACCTATATATACTCTGGCGTAATTGAGGTTTTGCGTACATTATATTGAAACATAAAACAACTTATATTTATTTTTTATTTTATTTTACCATCACGCAGAAATAGGAACAGTATAACAATAATTTTAGTGAAAATAAATAACTAAATTTATTACAGGTTAAATTCATAACTTCTATGGTCAAATCTGTAAATAGCACGTAAAAAAATAGGAGAATGGGAGATCCAGAAGGGTACATTTTTTAGTCAATAAATAAAATTTAAAAATGATAATATTTAAAATTAACGGAACAGCTGTATGATATCAAAAAAGTGAGTATATCAACAATTTTGAAACTAAAGTAACAATTTACAACGTCATACAGTTTTATAAGTCAATTTACAAAAAAAAATATATGAATAAACATACAAACAAAAAATCACCGTCCCATTATAAACTTAAGTAGGTAGTTAATGTCATGTTTGTGTTTGAGAAAATTGTCAGCAATAATATCCTTATGATCCCATCCAGATTTCCCAGTCTATGAAATCAATTATGTAATTGGAAACTGGAATTTGTAATGAATAATGGCATGATATTATTATACTGTATAATCGAGAAATATTCAATAAAAAATAGAAGGAAATTTAGTTTATGGTTACGATTTAAGCTCAGGTTAACGTTACAATATAAAGCGAGACCATTTCCATTTGGAATTATTAATTAGAATTAATTATAGCAGCGTCACCAGGGAAGGTTGCTCATTCAATTGGGAAGATTTTTTGTGATTTATTTATGCTTATTAAACTTTGCCCTGACACGACCTGAGTAGAAAAACTTGCTGAAATAATTTTACTATAAATAATCTCAAACAGAGGATCTATTCCTGCATTCGTGTGATGTACACTTATCTAATAATCTGTATTAATCTCAAACAGAGAATCTATTCCTGCATTCGTGTGATGTACACTTATCTAATAATCTGTATTAATCTCAAACAGAGGATCTATTCCTGCATTCGTGTGATGTACACTTATCTAATAATCTGTATTAATCTCAAACAGAGGATCTATTCCTGCATTCGTGTGATGTACACTTATCTAATAATCTGTATTAATCTCAAACAGAGGATCTATTCCTGCATTCGTGTGATGTACACTTATCTAATAATCTGTATTAATCTCAAACAGAGGATCTATTCCTGCATTCGTGTGATGTACACTTATCTAATAATCTGTATTTATTTTCAACACGTAATTTAAATTAAACTGATAAAATTATTGAAGTCGAATCAAGCCATAAATATTTTCATTTCTAAAAATATGTGGTAACTGTACACTACAGTGTAGGTACATCTATATTCTTTGAAATATTGATCCAGATGATTTTTACAATTTGTTTGAATAAGTGAAGGGAATCTTCGAAGTGAACCAATATTGGTACTCCTCCAACAGCAGGTATCTACATACATTATTATTATATTGGTTTCATGATTGCAATCATTGCATGTGTGTGTAGGTATACAGCGCAATCGCGCCTGAATAGTTTTCAATTCAACAACAGATAATATTATTGGTAGCGAGCAATTTACTACACTATTGTATTCGGCAACACGTTATTGCGATAATTCACTCATCAACTGAGTAAAAACAGTTTACCTTGGAATGTGTTGGACGTGCTGCTGCATACTGAAATAACATAAATGTTCATTGTTACCAACCCAACTGAATAAAAAAGCCTACATTATGTACCTACCCGTTCAAAACATTTTATTTCAATAGACACTATATAAAGTAAAGTTTGTAAATAGCAATAAATAAGTTAACATTTTTACTAAACAGTGTCGAGAGAAGATACTTGGAATGAAATTGCCAGCAGAATATGCAAGCTACAGAGGCCCTTTATTTATTTTATATTACTATCCCACATTCACAAAAGTAAGAATTAAATTTTAAAACCAGGCAGATTATATGAGAAAACTACTATAAAAAATACATCATTTATAAACCGCCACTGGAGATAATATTAAGATTGTGAAATTGAACATGTGCATTTATTCTTATACAAAATACACATACCTAGTTATATTATATATTATTATTGTTAGCATTTGGCTATTATAAAAGTGAAAACAATAAACATGTTCATAGAACAAACTGGCAAAGTGCCCACGTGAGCAAGGTCTTATCTTGCAACTAACTGCACGCATACATTTCATGAAAAATATTACGTCACTGGTACACTCAAAGTGTACACCAATAAAAATTATTTCTACAACACACAAGAAGGTGGATTGGGGACTTTCGTCTCATATACGTAACAGATATTTAGAAGATTTTATTTCAAATGAATAATATAATAGTGTGAATGTTAGTGTTTACGAGATGTCTTTATAGTGTGAATAAAATTTAAAATCAAAGATGTATAGGTACAATGATATGATAAAGGTGGGGATATGTTGTTATGGTGAAAGGGGCGGGGGGAGTGGGGGTGCCATCAGGGGTGGGTTCAGGAGAGTTTGTAATGGAGATGATATTTGGGGCTGTTGAAAATTAATTAAATTACTACATTTATTTATTTCTAAAATTTCTAAAATATCTAACTTTTTGCCCTTTGGACATTTATGCAGCAATTCTACACTGCTCATATCAAAGTATGTCCCGTGTCTCGAGCATGGTCAGCCATTTCGGAGTTTATGCCAAAATTCTTTTTGGTTCTAATGTGCTCTCCAGCTCTTGTTCTGACCATTCTGCCAGATTGTCCGACATACGCGATATTGCAGTTATCGCATTTTATTTTATAGACACCACTAGAGTCTAGTGGGTCTATTTTTGATTTGTTATTGAGGACATACTTCCGAATTGAGTTATCAGTGTAAAATTCTGGCTTAAATTTATTAGCATTTATGTATATGATGGATACAATTAATAACACGAATAAAAGTTAAATATTCTATATCACTGCCGGGGCCATAAACAATCTTGAAAGCACAATTAATAATACTCAATTAGTGTGTGCCGTTAGTGTAACGTTATTAACAAGAGTATGGAGTCAGAGCCGCAACACAGTCGATACACGTTACCTGCTGTGCTGTGCTATGCTATGGTATGGCGCGGTGTCCTGGTGCCTAGAACTTAGCAGTAGCAGCGGGCCAGGTGTCAGCTGATGTATGTGGGTGTGTAATTGGGTCTCGGGGTTACGCGACACACTCATTAATATTTTATAATAAAAGTTTCAATTTTTCTACTAAACCTACGATAATGTATTTAATTATACAAGTAGGTAATGTGTACATGCTGTGATGAAATGAATATATACAAGACGGTATATATTATTTTTATATACCTAGATCGAATATTTGTAATAGGTAATAAAGGGATGGAACTTAGTTTGATTTCAAGTGGATGACAAGCTATCTATGTAGGAGACAGAGACAGGTATATTTCGGTGTGTGTCAGAAAGAGATGGATGTAGTTTTTTTTTGTTGCTTTGGGTCGACATTTCCAGGATCTGAAGAGAGAGTAAATATTACTCTAGGCAGTTCGTTTCGTTTTCTTAAGAGATAAGGTTGTGCCCATATTAGTTTTAAAAGCAGTGTTGGAATATATTGATTATAGAATAATTAATTGTTGGACACAACCAAAGTATCATTTATGATTTTGGAGTGATATTCACGTACAGAGTGGATATAATATTTTACATCCTAAATAATAATTGTATTAAATAACAGATTCAGTGACCTGCCTGCCGCAAAGCTAAGTGTTTTAATATTATTTTATTATTTATATCTAGGTGTCGTGATATTTAGGAGGATATCGTTGCATACAAAGCAAGGATTTATCTAATTTTACAGATTTTGAAAACAAAGAAATTATGTGTTATCAGTGGCGTGCCTTCCATACATGCAAAAAAGCAAAGCATGCCCAAGGAATAAATCTATAATTTTCTAAAGAAGTTTCTAAAAAAACGACGAAGTAAGTTAAAATTGATTTAAATTCACCGCCAAACGATAGCAAATATTTTGCAAACTTCAGGTCAATAGCTAACATAGACAAATTTATGTGACCTCTAACGCACCAATAAAGCAAATTAAACTTGATTTAAATTTCGCGCAAAATGTTCGCAAACCTTTGCAAACTTCAGTTCAATGGTTACCATAGATACATTAGTAGGTATGACTCCCAAAAATAGTTCTGTTTCGTTGCATCATATGGAGCTTCTATGTTCTCTGTCACACGCAGGGAAAGTACGTTAATAATAATATTATTTATTAAAACAAATACAAGTCTACATGCATGTGTAGTGGTACAAAATATATGGGATCTAGATGCAAGCATCTCGGAAAGGTTTGTATGGATTAGTGTATACTGCATACGACAGTAATATTATATTTTATTATGTGTGTATAGAGCTTCGGTTGTGTCATTTTTATGGAATTATTTTTGATGAATTGAAGTTTTTCATTTTGTAAATTTATCTAATAGCGGCAAAATGTAAGGTGTTTATTGAGATACCACATTCATGTTAACGCGATATAATATTGAGGTTCAATTTCATTCAATTAGAGGATGCAGATGAAAATCTTGGTACTTTTTATATTGTTATCATTACTTCAAAATTTATTTATATCTTACTTACGTAGGTGTTGTCATAAGTTGAAATATTGTTTAATATTTTTCATAACTCAATTTATTTCTTTAATTCTTTTTATATGTGATGTTTTATCAATAATCAGAATTACTTATAAAATCAAAGACATACTTTAAAATATTTTATTCGTTCTAGTGACTGCACAAAAAATTAACATAATAAGTATATTATCATTATTTTTATTTCAACACAAACACAAAAAAAAATCCATCTATCTCCAAATGTATTGTTTTTTTGCGTTTTAATTTGTTTTCAAATTTGCATTTGATTGTTGATATTTTTTTTTATATTATATAAGTTGACTATAAATTAGACTTTTTTTAGATACATATTATTATTTTCCAATTAATTTGTTATTTTTTTTCTTAACGTAATTTTGATATTTAATTAAAATTGATAACTTGAAGTTAACAATTATAAATGTGTGTGGTATATTATTTTATGATTATAATTATGATACTTTTCCACATTATTTCTTAGAAATACTGTACTATACTATACTATACCCTCACGCCGTATCCCAAGTGGGGTAGGCAGAGAGAACGGAACGCCACACAGATCTATCTTTACACACTTCCTTCGCTTCCTCCACATTCATACAGTTTCTCATACACGCACGTCGATTCCTCTTACTCAACACGCGGCCGTCCTTGAGAATTTGATCCACGTGATCAAGCCACGTGGTTCTCGGACGTCCGCGCTTCCTCACACCTTTTCTTTCAGACAAGTATATCCTCTTTGTCATTCTTACTTCGTTCATTCGTTCAACGTGTCCAAACCACCGTAGTTTATTCACGCGCATTCTGTCCACAACACTCTTCTTGCATCCGCTCATTCTTCTAATATCCTCATTCTTCACTCTATCACGCAGCGTTTTACCAACCATTCTTCTTAACGATCGCATCTCCACTGCATTTATTCCACTTTCGTCCTTCTTCAGCCACGTCCATGTCACGCTTGCATACGTAAGTGACGGTACCAGAATGGTATTGTGCACCAGCATTTTAGCCATGTTCGACACATTGCCATTGCTGACAATGGGTCGAAGTGCACCGTTCACTCTAGCACCGGCCACTTTCCTTCTTTCAATGTCCCTATCGCATCTTCCATCCCTCGTAAACATACTTCCCAAATATACATACTCACTTACTTGCTCCAAACATTCGTCACCAACTTTAATCTCGCAAATCGTTTTTTCATTCTCTCTTTCAAAAACAAGAACTTTCGTCTTCATAACATTCATTTTCAAACCATTCAAATTGCAACTATCATACACACACGTAACAATCTCTTGTAAGTCCCTTTCACTCTCAGCCATTAACACCAAATCATCTGCGTACATCAATGCATTCACCCGAAACCCATTCAGCTCGACACCAACATCCATCTCTTTCACAGGTCGCATACAGTAGTCGAAGAATAAGTTGAACAGCCACGGAGACATGACACAACCTTGCTTCACTCCCTTGGTGAGGACAAACCACTCCGAGAGAGTATTATTTACCCTCACGCATGCGGAGCTTCCCACATAAAGTGAAGATATTGCGCGGATCAACCGGCTGCTCACCCCATACTCCGACAACACGCGCCACAACCTTTCCCGGTCCACTCGATCATATGCTTTCTCCAGATCCACGAATGCACAAAAAAGCCTCTGGTGTTTACCCAGAAACTTCTCTATAACCATTCGCAGGGAGAAGATCTGATCGGTGCACCCTCTGCCATTCAAAAAAGCTCCTTGCGCATCCCATATCTTACACTCAGTTATCTTTCGTACTCTCTCAATCAAAATTCTACCATACAATTTCCCTATTGAGCTCAGCAAGCTAATAGCCCGATAACTCCCGCATTCAAGTCTAGAGCCTTTCCCTTTGTACAGGGGGCAGATGATAGCCCTCCTCCAATCCTCTGGTGTGACGCCTTCTCTCCAACATTCGTTGAAAAGCTCCAAGCACCACGCGAGAGCCCCCGGTCCACCAGACTTGATGAGCTCAACGGCAACACAATCATACCCTACAGCTTTACCGCACTTCGCCTTTTTTAATGCATTCATAATCTCATTCATGTCTATCATATCGTTTTCATTCACACTGCTTTCAATGTCGTCATACTCATTCTCATTTGTACCATCACATTCAAACAGATCTTCGAAATACTCCTTCCATCTCCGTAACACACATTCATCATTCACTAACACACATCCATCCTTATCTTTTATCCCTTTCATACTGTTCACACTTGTACCCGTCCTCTTTCGTTTCACTTCATTCCAAAAAATCTTCATATTTTCACTCGCATACGTAGACAATTTCTTACATTCTTCATCTTCAAGCATTTTTTTCTTCATTTTCACAACTTCACGCACTTCCTTCTTGCATATCTTGTATACTTCTTTCTTTCGTTCTTTTTCAAATGTGTCACACTGATTCACACTCAGTAAGTCTTTCCAAGCATTCTTCTTCTTATCTACAGCTTCTTTCACATCATTATCCCACCATGCATCGCCTTTTTTACGTCCTACTTTAGCTTCACCACATGCTTCTTTTGCACTCCCTACAAGCACACTTTTTAAGACATCCCACCTTTCATTCATCGTTAGATCATTCTTTCCGTTCGCGCTAAGCTTCTCATTCACAGTTTTTACATATTCATTCTTTACACTCTCATCTTTCAGTTTTTCGACTCTCAATCTCTTAGATGGCGTGGACTTTTGTGTTCTTGAACGCCAACCGGAGAATAGATTTATTCTTGAGACGACAAGAAAATGGTCCGTCTCCAGCTCAGCGCCTCGATACACTCTAGTGTCCGTGGTCGCCTTCCTGAGACGAGAGTCCACACACACGAGGTCAATCATCGATCTTTCATTCCCTCTCTCCCAGGTATACATGTGGATCTCCTTGTGGGGGAAAAAGGTATTCGCCACAAAGAGATCCATCTCCAAACACATTTCAATTATTCTCTTACCATTATCGTTCACTCTACTGTCTCCATTCATTCCCAAAACATTTTCAAGTTCATTCCTTCTAACACCCACCCAACCATTCAAATCACCTGCCAAGATCAATCTTTCCTTATCTTTTTTATCTTCTGCAATCTTTCTCACGCAATTCCAGAACTCTTCCTTTTCCGTCTCTATGGCATCGTTCCCAGGACCATACCCAACTATGAGTAAGATCCTAGTCATCCCCACTTTGAAACGGATCCAGATTAGCCTGGGGCTTACACATTCATACCCTTTCATACATTCACTCATTCTTTTCGATAAAAAAGCACCCACACCTTGACACGCGTGTTGTGTATCTGGGACACCAGACCACAACTCGATCCTTCCATCACTTTCTTTAATACCACATCCTTTCCTCTTCGTTTCGCATACACATAAAACATCCAAATACTTATCATTCATCATCTCTAAAATTTCGTCCGTCTTTCTCACCATCCCTCCTCTCACATTCAAAACTCCCACTCTACATTCCGCTCTCCTCTTTGTGCCCTTCACCCACTTTGACGCGGCATGATGGGTGGCAAGCCTCATCGCTGCAACAATCTCTAGATATTTTTCTCGAATCCAAACATTTGTAAAATTGTATGTGTTTCGCATAGTAGAAGTTTAAAATTTATAATGATAAAACTGACATACTTGAGTGGGTGTAAATGTGTGTGACGGAAATTTAAATAATGTCTTTGTATTAAACTGTAAGAAATTATCATTCCTTGTTTTGTTATGTACTTGATTGAAGTTTAGATATTCGATTCAAGATAGGTAAGGTATTAAGTACCATAATTAACTCGATTGCGGGTGCCTTGCCTTATGGAAAGAAGGTATTTAGTTTCGAAAGATGGGGTACATTTAGAGATGCTTATGATAATATTCAATAGTTATATTTGGTTTTTGATTTTTTTTAACAATAAGAATTTCTTAACAGGGACTATCACCCTTTATCGCTCTTCTTGGGAGTAGGTATAGGGTAGAAGTAAGCGTCCCCCGTTCAGCATGATTCTGCGCAAATTTAGTAACTTTTTTTCATTTAATGATATTTATATTGTTCAAATGTTGGTGTCATTAAAACGGTATATTGTAAAAGAGGGTCATCCAAACTACCTGGATGATTGTGGACAGAAAAAAATGTAGGTTTTGGCCAACAATTAGTTCCTAACATAGTGACATGGTCTTAGTTTTTTAACAAACATTGTTTGAAATTAAACTAAATATATCTCGACTTACTATTTTAAGTGGTATATGGATGTATAACTCGGAGTATATTTGTTGGTAAATAAATGGTACGTACTTCAGATAGTACGTTATTTATTAAATAATTTTATTAGGAAGGTACATTGAATATTTTAACACGTGACAGTGTTTAGATGATAGGAAGTAGATATTAGTACATCGGGTGAAGAAAAGTACCAAATTGAATTTTAAACAAAGAAAGTTTGTTGAACTATTAATTGCTTTTAGGTAAGAGGTTAAATTTTGTTTATATTGATATGTTATGTAGTTATAAATACTTCAAATAAAAATAATTTCAAGGAAAGGATTGAGAGACACGTGTGGTTGTTTACATAAAAAAGTAGATGCTTGTGCTAGGAGTGAAAGAGTAGGTATTTTTGTGGTGAGGACAAAGGAATGAACTAATAAAAATGATGTCACAACAAAATTCGGGGCAGTTTTGTCTTGGAATTAGGAGAGAGAGGTTAAAATCATAAAAGCAGTGTTGTATTCAATTTGTTTTTCGTTGTTGACATTTCTTTCTCCGAGTAATAAATATAATATTTCTTTTAGTGATTATTTCCACAATGGAAATAATAAGAAACTCATCCTAAAATTTTATTATAATTTTACATTAAATTCAGTGTCTCGAAGCAGCGAATTTGGCAGAAAATCACCTTACTCGAAGCTAAGAAATTTTATATATTATTATTTATTTAAATTTTGTAATAGATATTTTTATCGTTACGACTTTGCCTTTCTTCTTGGAGTATCAAAACTCTTGTTTGATAAGTCTCAAATAGGTGAAATTTCTGTAGACAAAGGATTGATGAATTTTATATAATGTTTTAATGAATATGTTTATGAGACTGTCACTGTTAATTATTTCATTTTCCCAAATTAATAAAATTTGGATAACTAATATTATTTGTAAATTAAAATAATAGACATTACTTGATAATAAGAGCAGGGACGGACTCAGAAACATTGAATAAATTTTTATTTTTATGAAATTTTGAATACTAACTTGAGCATGAATTTTTAAACTCATATTTATTTTATGTAAATATCTCTTATTATATCATAAACTAACGTCCCACCATCCACACCCACAAGTCCCAGCGTGGAATACTGGGATACCCAGCGTGAAAAAATTAAAATTCGTGATTAAACTTCTTCCGGTTATCATGGCCGCAAGGCTAAGCGAATTCCGCAGAAAATATTATATTATTATATTTTATTTTGCATGAAAATATATATGTATTATATTCTCTTAATTTATCATATTGTATACTAATGAGGCTGACAGTAGTGAATGAAAGGCTGTGTTCAGATCGAATTTGGCGAGGCAGGTGCCATTTTCACTAACAAACCAATTTTTATTGTTAAAATTAACAAAAATAGTCAGTGATTGAATTTTGTCAAACTTTGGTTCAGTAAAATATTTCATCTCGATGCGCCCCTGGCGCTTTAGACAGATACTATTTTATGTATGAAACCATATGCCTTTTATAAATAAAACTGCATTCAAAACTAATCTGTAATATAATTACAGAAATAAACTTTCGATAACGTTGAATCATAAGTTTGATAAAATATTATTTCATTGACTATTTCTAACAAATAACATGGATTTCTGTGGTACATAAAAAAATTTGATATTTATTCTTGATTGTTATTGTGTGTTGTTTTCTTTGTGTATTTTCAGCAATAAGGTAAGGCTTTTATACTTGCTAACGCAGAGTATAAAAGGAAATAATTTATTAATTACTAACCTTTATGTACAACAGAAAATTAAATTTTGATTGTTATATAAATTATGCTTTTATGTTTCTGAATAGAAATTATTGTTTGTTTTCCACTGATAAAATTTTCTTTTATAAATCGTAAACACAACGTAGAAAAGGTCCTTAACGCATTTTTTATTAATTAACTAGAATATCATGTGCCAAAATCTTTGAAGAAACGAAAATTGTTGAATTTAGCGGCCGACACTTTTGACGGGTCTTACGTTAAACGTTCGGAAATATTTTTAATTATAGTGAGGTGTGAATGATATGGGTTAACTAGTAGGTATATATTATTATGTACGTATGACATCTTTACACACAACGAATATAATTATTCATAGATCTTATAAGTAGGTAGGTGATATGAAAGTAATTTTGTATTATTAAATTTTAATCGGAATATTATAAAGACGTAATTGCGAAAAGAAATTTATAAATTTGCGTAGATTGGATAAACTCGATTCTTTTTAGTTTAATTACTTCCAACTCAGAGGATAAATACGTATTTATTCTCTCGTCGAAATAAATAAATATATTTTATTTATTTCCTGTCAATGTGGTCACAACGGTTCTTCTTTTTCCTTCCTCTTGTGGGGAAGGACCACGACAGAAAATGGTGCCGTTTGTCCAGGATATAATGTCTGTCATTGCAGGCATTAGACATTGGGTTACTATGTAGCGAGGGAAAGTTTTCTGTCATAGGCTATGACAGAAAATGGCGTGTGACCAGAATTATCTTTGTCATTGCAAGGGTAAAATTCAGATTCGGTCATAGCAGAAATAGATTTGAGCTAGTATAGTTAGTTGGAAGAAATAGATAAATATCCAATCTTTAAATTAATTGTCTTACAGAGGAGTGGGGGGGGAGAGATAGATTAATAGTCTTATGGAAGAGAGGGGGGGTTTCTACACGAGAAGCAGATTTTTTGTCTTGGGGGGGCGGTGAAATTTTCCAGTATTTTGACTTTGAATTATGTTAGAACTCTCTGCCTATCCTTTAAGGGGGTGACTCGCATTTCAAAATTGATGACAGAAGACGGCGAATATTATAGAACACATTATGAACACTAAAAATATGTTAAATTAATTGAATCGAGAGCAAACTAAATAAAAATTGTTAGCATTTTGTTTTTTATATCTATTAGAAATTATAAATATATTATTAGTTTTACAAAAACGAACTCGTTAAGATAAATTTATTATTACAGTAGGAATGAGCTGGTGATAATAATATTATATCTTGATATTAAGTGGATCGTGGGTTTTTTTTATATGTACCTATTAAGATGTTATGTATATAGAATGGTAAACATTTTTTTTGTTAGTTATTTATTTCAGTTATGTGAAAGTTGAATGAACTACCTTGAAATAATTTTTGAAGGATGAATTTTATGGGGTTTTTGACTGTTGAATACTGTAATAATTTATGGGGTTGAGATGTGTGTCAGTAGTAATATTTTTTTTTGTTAGATATGTATAGTTTTATATATTGGAATGTCATTCAATATGTCGGTTTTACTCAGATTTTAACAAAATGAATATGAAATAATATTATTTCATAAATGACGAATCTGTAGGTATAATAATGCGGGTAGGTATGTGTTTTGATCTGATGAGTTAAGTAGATTTATCACTTTAGAAAAAAAAAACTGTTCGGTTTCGACATGTATGATCGGTGAACTGAGTACAGTCGGTAATATTATTATTTTAACAAAAACGCATTTGTTTGTTGAATCGTATTATTATTTAGACTGAGTCTAATAATAATATTGTTTTAATTTGTCACTAGCTAGTGGGATGAAAGTACCTATATGGTATTATATTATTATTAATTGTCGAGCGATGTTTACAGAAATACTAGGTACCTACTGATGTTTTTTTTTCCAATATAGGTAGAACATTGATGAAAGACAGTAGATACATAATTATGTTAATATCAATGTGGGATTCATAAAATTTATGGGTACCTAAAGTTTATATTTTAAACAGTAAGTAGATATAAATACTTACTCGTATATAATATTATAGTGCGTAGACTTTATAGTCGATATATGTATTTATAGAACAATTTGTTTTCATGAAATAATATTGCTTTTCAGCGCATATGTAATGTGTCTTTTGAAAGGGGAGAGTTGCCTACTATAACTGGGGTTTTTGTTGTGTGAATTTTTTTTTCTATTTTCTTTGGGTGCTGTGTTTGAATGAGGTGTTAGGCATGTGTGTTAGTGAGACATGGACGTGGCTGAGGAGGGATGAGAGTGGAATGAGTGCTGTGGAGATGTGATCATTTGAGACGAATGGTTGATGAAGCATTACATGAATGGAATGTAAGAATGATGAAGAGAGTGTATTTTTTTGTCTGAAGGGGAGGGTGTGAAAATGTGTGGACATACCGGAACTGCGTGACTTGACCACGTGGATCAAATTCACAAGGACTGTCGCGTGTTGGGTGGGAGAAATCGATGTGAATGTTTGAGGAATGGGGTGGATGTGGATAGAGAGAAGGGAGTGTCTGGGAATGGATCAACATGGCGATCTGTTTCTCTTTGCCTGCCTCACCTGGGATGCGGCGTGAGTGTGGTATGGTACCATAAAAAAAATAATCAGTTGGTAATTGGCTATTATGATTAATAGTTTCAGGGTTAATTCCAGTCATGAGGGGGTAGGGGTAATTTTTTTTAACTGATTAATTAAGTTTTCAATATTTTTTTATGATGATGTTGGGAAAATGGAGTAAATCTGTTGATTTTGGCTGTACTGTGAATGAGAAAATGAATACAGATCGTGAGAGTTTTCATAGTAAAATTTACTATAGGATGTATGGAAGAGAAATATGAATGTGTACAATATGGAAATTTATTTTAAAATTTATGTTCACACATAAAGAAATCAGTATCGTGAAGGAAAAAGGTTTAGGAAAAGAAATGTGATAATAATTATGTACAATATAAAAACTGACTAATACTTATGTCAACAGATATACATAATTATAGAATAGGGTCGGTATTATTATATATGATATAGTAATATCAGTTTATATTGGGTACATACTATTAATATAACATACGACGGAGTTTGTATAAATGAAAACATGTGAGAGTAATAATTATAGTGAATTAACTGTACGTATGTCATGTGTTTGGATGTACCTAAGGTTGACACGTGGGACGGTAGATATATACCTATTATTTATAATTCGGTTATGTATATTGAATGTGTATTCCAACCACTTGAGAGTCAGTACAAAGACATTTTGTACCTTTGACAAAATGTTTTGGTAAGAAATTATAAATGGGTTTATTGACTAATATAATACTGTAAACATATGGTTGTTTACAAATTAATTATAGGATAGTGGGTAACACAAGTGTGCGTTTATTTATATAGGTATAGGATTGTGAATGATTTTAATCAATATAGAGAATTGGAAAGTTAGGGCCAGTGGCGTAGCATATTGATTGCGTTGTGAAATATTTTTCTTTGTTTGTTAAAAAAAATTTCTTTTAAGAAAATAATTTCCTCACCTTATGCAAGCCCGGAAAATTAATTTTCTGAGGGGGCGTGACATGGTCTTAGTTTTTTAACAAACATTGTTTGAAATTAAACTAAATATATCTCGACTTACTATTTTAAGTGGTATATGGATGTATAACTCGGAGTATATTTGTTGGTAAATAAATGGTACGTACTTCAGATAGTACGTTATTTATTAAATAATTTTATTAGGAAGGTACATTGAATATTTTAACACGTGACAGTGTTTAGATGATAGGAAGTAGATATTAGTACATCGGGTGAAGAAAAGTACCAAATTGAATTTTAAACAAAGAAAGTTTGTTGAACTATTAATTGCTTTTAGGTAAGAGGTTAAATTTTGTTTATATTGATATGTTATGTAGTTATAAATACTTCAAATAAAAATAATTTCAAGGAAAGGATTGAGAGACACGTGTGGTTGTTTACATAAAAAAGTAGATGCTTGTGCTAGGAGTGAAAGAGTAGGTATTTTTGTGGTGAGGACAAAGGAATGAACTAATAAAAATGATGTCACAACAAAATTCGGGGCAGTTTTGTCTTGGAATTAGGAGAGAGAGGTTAAAATCATAAAAGCAGTGTTGTATTCAATTTGTTTTTCGTTGTTGACATTTCTTTCTCCGAGTAATAAATATAATATTTCTTTTAGTGATTATTTCCACAATGGAAATAATAAGAAACTCATCCTAAAATTTTATTATAATTTTACATTAAATTCAGTGTCTCGAAGCAGCGAATTTGGCAGAAAATCACCTTACTCGAAGCTAAGAAATTTTATATATTATTATTTATTTAAATTTTGTAATAGATATTTTTATCGTTACGACTTTGCCTTTCTTCTTGGAGTATCAAAACTCTTGTTTGATAAGTCTCAAATAGGTGAAATTTCTGTAGACAAAGGATTGATGAATTTTATATAATGTTTTAATGAATATGTTTATGAGACTGTCACTGTTAATTATTTCATTTTCCCAAATTAATAAAATTTGGATAACTAATATTATTTGTAAATTAAAATAATAGACATTACTTGATAATAAGAGCAGGGACGGACTCAGAAACATTGAATAAATTTTTATTTTTATGAAATTTTGAATACTAACTTGAGCATGAATTTTTAAACTCATATTTATTTTATGTAAATATCTCTTATTATATCATAAACTAACGTCCCACCATCCACACCCACAAGTCCCAGCGTGGAATACTGGGATACCCAGCGTGAAAAAATTAAAATTCGTGATTAAACTTCTTCCGGTTATCATGGCCGCAAGGCTAAGCGAATTCCGCAGAAAATATTATATTATTATATTTTATTTTGCATGAAAATATATATGTATTATATTCTCTTAATTTATCATATTGTATACTAATGAGGCTGACAGTAGTGAATGAAAGGCTGTGTTCAGATCGAATTTGGCGAGGCAGGTGCCATTTTCACTAACAAACCAATTTTTATTGTTAAAATTAACAAAAATAGTCAGTGATTGAATTTTGTCAAACTTTGGTTCAGTAAAATATTTCATCTCGATGCGCCCCTGGCGCTTTAGACAGATACTATTTTATGTATGAAACCATATGCCTTTTATAAATAAAACTGCATTCAAAACTAATCTGTAATATAATTACAGAAATAAACTTTCGATAACGTTGAATCATAAGTTTGATAAAATATTATTTCATTGACTATTTCTAACAAATAACATGGATTTCTGTGGTACATAAAAAAATTTGATATTTATTCTTGATTGTTATTGTGTGTTGTTTTCTTTGTGTATTTTCAGCAATAAGGTAAGGCTTTTATACTTGCTAACGCAGAGTATAAAAGGAAATAATTTATTAATTACTAACCTTTATGTACAACAGAAAATTAAATTTTGATTGTTATATAAATTATGCTTTTATGTTTCTGAATAGAAATTATTGTTTGTTTTCCACTGATAAAATTTTCTTTTATAAATCGTAAACACAACGTAGAAAAGGTCCTTAACGCATTTTTTATTAATTAACTAGAATATCATGTGCCAAAATCTTTGAAGAAACGAAAATTGTTGAATTTAGCGGCCGACACTTTTGACGGGTCTTACGTTAAACGTTCGGAAATATTTTTAATTATAGTGAGGTGTGAATGATATGGGTTAACTAGTAGGTATATATTATTATGTACGTATGACATCTTTACACACAACGAATATAATTATTCATAGATCTTATAAGTAGGTAGGTGATATGAAAGTAATTTTGTATTATTAAATTTTAATCGGAATATTATAAAGACGTAATTGCGAAAAGAAATTTATAAATTTGCGTAGATTGGATAAACTCGATTCTTTTTAGTTTAATTACTTCCAACTCAGAGGATAAATACGTATTTATTCTCTCGTCGAAATAAATAAATATATTTTATTTATTTCCTGTCAATGTGGTCACAACGGTTCTTCTTTTTCCTTCCTCTTGTGGGGGGGACCACGACAATAGGTAGGTACATATTATTATAATAAATTCTACCTACTGTACCTACACAAACCGCATGCCCAATACCAAAAGTCAAGTCCCGCCACTGTGTGTTATGTATATTTATTTTCAGTATTATTGTATGTATGTATGTACCTGTGACTGATTTTATATAGCGCCGTCCCACAAACCTAATACTAGACCGATGGCAGTGGCGTACCGACCTACCTAATATTATATTTTTATTTGATTTATTTTACCATAACGAAGGACTGAACAGCTTGGAGAGAAGTCGTATGTTGAGCAGGATATTATTAGCTTATTTATTTAATTACATATTTTATCATCGATGTCATTTGTATTCTACGAATTAACTGGATTTTCTATTTAATTGTTCTGCTGGAAATTGCTGTGACATTATAGAATGTATTAATTAACATTTTGCAAGGCATGGATATATCGTATTGTTTATGTATTATTATATTAATATATTTATATTAATACCATTTTATCCAAAAATCCCTACATAAACCCTTTTCCTTCTTGGGAATGCAGTTTTGTCCAGTCGTTTGTTTGGCCCTAGACGATTTGGGTACGACGGTATTCTTTTCTTAACAAAATATATGATATTGTAGTATATAATTATGCATGATAATTATTTAAATCAAATTTTGTAAATATAAGTACATAGTTCAACTAACAAAATTCTCTCTTTTCCCTATATGCTGGAGGACCCACAATCCATTATAAGGTCTTTGGGCATTTGTAAATGGATATTATGTTTAATTAATTTTAATTATTATTAACTGGTTGGTAAATCACTGTTCGTGATATTGCTAGCTATATTAGTAGTCTATCTTATCAGTTCTGTAAGAACACACCTTGCAATCATTAACATGGTTGGATGTGCGTGGAGATTGGTGGTGCTTTCTCTGCGTATAAATCAACTTAACCAATGAAAAGGTATTTATTTCAAATGTTCTCCGACTGAAGCAGGTACAGCTCCATTCCTCGAATTTTCTGCTAGAGTATAGCTTGAAGGGGTTATCTGCGCCCTTTGGCTGAGGCTCAATGATCAGGAATCTTTAGAACTAATATTATTATATGTTTGCATGTCCGCATGTTTGCAATGTATTGCATGTCCTAGTGAAAATATATCTTATATATTATTTTATATATTCGGGTGTAGAGCAGTGCACTCGGGCTCAAAATACGGCATGGGCGAGTTTGAGACGTGAGGGAGCGAAGGTGGCGCTCCTTTAGCATGGACACAGCATGCTTTCCATGCATTAACAACCAGTAGTTATAGTCTCCGAAAATGATGTCAAAGCAATCGTGTTGAAATTTAATTAATATTTAAAAATAATAAAGTAATGTTCTTAGGTGCGCCACTGTCCCTTTTCGAACGGATCGAATTAGTAGGTACATTGTAGAACACACATGCATTGGCTATAGGTAAGAGACATTCCGAATACTAGATTAAAATCAAGAAGGCCGTTCTGGTCCAGAGCACAGATCCTGGAAAATGGTAACTTCAATGCGGAACAGGCATGGCGGAATGAATGGGATAGTAAAAACACAAAAAATAAATACTTAGTAACAGACCCAACCAAAAGACTTGATGGTTTTACGTTGGACCGTAGGGAGTGGGTGAGATTGAACCGCATTAGAACGGACTGCAGCAGAAGCGCAGCGGAGCGCCATAAATGGGGGTACATTGCCGACCCTAGCTGCGATTGCGGGGCAACATCACAAACCACGCAACATATTGTTGCTGATTGCCCTATTTATAGGTTCCACGGTGTGATGGAAGGTTTTAGTAATCTGACAACCGAAGCCAGAATTTGGCTGAGGGATACAAGAGTCATTTTATAAATTTTAAATATTTTGCGATTGTATTTTATTTTACAATTTTATCTTTCTGACATGTTTTTTTTTTACAATTTTATCTTTTTGACATTTTTTTTTTTACAATTTTACCTCTGACATTTTTTTTTATGATTTTTGTTTTTAGTGATTTTTATGATTTATAGCGCCTGACATGCCATACGATTATATATATATATACTATGAAATGGTTATCTTATGTAGGATCATGGATCGGCAACCAGTTACCATACAACATTCTCGTGTTGACATGGAATAATTATTTGAATTTTATTTTATGATGATTTGTTATGTTATACTTGTTATGTTTTATTGTGCACTATTTTTATTATGTTATTTTACAGTATCTCAAGGTAAGTGATCTGACGTCAAAGTTGATCTCAGAGTTAATATGTATCAAAATTCATGTTTAAATTGTTTTATTGATTTTGTGATTTTGTTGTTCTTTTTGATTATTGAAATGTATATTTCAGGTGACTTATTTTGCGTTTTTTTTTAAATACACAACGTAGGTAAAATTATCGTCAAAACACAACGTACTGGGTCCAAATCTACGAAAATAGTTAATAGATAAATCTAGACGATCACGAAAGGCCAAAATTCGTTAATTAATTCAATTAGGAAGACGACATTTCGTACGTATATTTGCAACAATGCGAAAATTCATACAATTCTTAGCTAGCTGAATAGGGTTGTCACTTCTAGTTTGGGAATCAATTATTACAGTAGGTATAGTTTAGAAGCTAGGGTGTTGCAAATTCGGAGCTTAGAATGGTTTAAAATAGGTAGGATCATCACAATGCGTAGGGTATGGAAGTATTTTTATTAGGTAGGTATCTATTTAGACCAACAACAGAATATTCTACATTTAACTAATCAGATAAATAGAAAGTTATTACAAGTATTTCGCCCAAATTATATTAAGTATTTATTTTTGTAAAAATAAATCAGTTTATATTAGTTCACTAAGGGGTAAGGGAGTGAATGGCTCATTGGTAAATTCACGAAGGTGTTTAATAAAAACACGTATAGTTACATTACATATTCATCTGTAATATTAATGAGAATGTTTTGAAGAAACGATAAATAATATTATAAGTACCTATAAAAAAAATATCATTACCTATCAGTCGTCGCTAAATATTTGTGGTAATGTGTGGTTATGCGTAAATTCACCGACTGTGTGTAGTTTTGTAGAATATATCTACCTAACTATATTTTTCTTTTTATATTACAAGACAACCTTATGGGCTAATGAAATATATCAAATAGTTAATTTGTATACACTTTTAAATTGGGCAATGCATGGCCTCTTGTAATGTGATTATAATTGTTTGTGTTTATTTGTATGTGTTGTCTGAAGTGTGTAACTGGTTTTGAATAAATAAATAAATACCTATATTATACCTTCGATACCTACTCATATAAAGTATTAGGTATACAATGATTGAATAAAAAAAATGTATTATCACCGTGATGTTGTGAATCTCTGAAAACCGACAACAAGGCACCTGGCACACCTGTATTAACAGCAAACAACAAATCTTCAGTAACCATACAAATACCTACCTAAGTTAGGTTTGACAAATCGATTACCGATTATGTAGATAGTCGTGTACTTGTACGACGTCTTCCCATAAATAGATAATATATCTACATACGTATACGTATACCTATAGAAATAACCGTAACATCCAATCGTATTTAATATGTATAGGTATAGCTAGACTTAATATATTATGTCCTTGACAAAGTCACCTTACCTTAGTATTGTGTCTGGCTGGTGTGATGGACACGCATGCAACCTTGTCTCCATCTACTTACTAACACTTACCTACTGCTCATGCTCATCATATTAGAGAAATTTTATAATTATACCTACTTCACCACATACCTGCATATTACTGTCTATTCACCTAGACAAATTACCTAATATCTAATATTATTATTAAACAATACAATATGACACAGCATAGTAAAATAGGTTGCGAGGCATTATTAAAATATAACACTTGCCTTTACCACTTACCACGGTGACTCAATTCAATTCGAAGTAACATAATATTATTATGTTGTAGGAAACAAGTCCCTTGAGACATAATAGGTAGTTATGTTACGTCTGTTTTTAAGTAATACTCGGAATGATAATAATTATTTGCTATATGATAAGGCTTCGTTTTACTTTAAAACGTTGTGTTATTTCTACATAAAATCCTTTTTATATTTCTTACACACAAATTATAGGATACGGAATCTAATCCACTGCATAAATACCTATGTCAACGTTTTTAACCCTTAACCACTGACGTACGTATGTGGTACGTCATGCAAACGGTTTTTCGTTTAAAACTTTATTTTGCGCGGGAATTTTCGCACGTCCTTTTTGGTAGTTTCCTATATGCCAGAGACTCTTGTGGGGTGCTAGAGAGTGGGCACGTGGCACGTCCCTAAATAGGTGATTTTGATGACCCTACGTATGTGGTACGTAGCGTCAGTGTAAGTGTGACTTTTTCAAAGATAGTGATTACTGATTTTGCGCCGAAAAAATGAAAAGCAAGCGGTCTAATTCTTTTTCTGAGCCGTCTACTTCTAGAAAAATACGATTTTGGGTGAATAGTGCCAATAACAAAGAGAGGATCGAATCTTGGCTCCGTGAATCTGACGAAGAATCATTAGCGGATGAAAATAACTACATTCAGTCGGATCGCGTTGTGTCTTCCGAGACTGATGATGAAGAGGTTCCTGCTTATGGTTCAGATTCTGCCTCTTCTGAAGACAACATTCCATTGTCATATGTTTGCAGACAAACCCAGTATGGCTGTCAAGTTTACCGTTAAACGGTCTGCTTGCAGTGCTCTAAGCCGACCTGCAACAACTGTTGTTAAAAAGTGTCTTATATAGTGATTTTTAACAATTGTGATTTTTTTCTAATCAAAACAATCCTTTGTAATAAATATAATCAAAAAACAAGTTCCTATTTTCAAAGATTATTTATGTGATACTTTAAAAAAAAAATGTCTATGTAAAATTCATCACCTCCAAGGTTGGTTAATATGTATTTTTTTTATAAATATTAGAGCTGTTTTTTTTATTCCCTATTCAATGTCTAATATGTCTAAATAAATGGAATGTAATAAGGCCCGGAGTTCCACTCTATTGGTGCATCAGGAGGTCTTATGTACGTGTACGTATACCGTACGTACGTCAGTGGCAGTGTAACAAAATGACACGTCAGTGGTTAAGGGTTAAATCTATTTATTTTAAGGTTATTTCATGTGAACACCTTCAACGTTTCCCATCCAGTTTTATATATCTTCTTCTTCTTTCTGTGTTATGTCAGGTCCTCCCGACTTTGACGATCACTCCGACGAAAATCTCCGTGCCCTGTGTTGCTCTGAACAGGTCATCCGGTCCACTCTCTAATGTTGCGCAGCCAGGACATCTGCTTTCTGCCAACTCCCCATCTTCCCTCTATCTTGCCCTCCAATATAAGCTGGAGGAGACGATACTTCTCTCCACGCAGCACGTGACCCAAATATGAGACCTTCCTCACTTTGATAATTAACAACAGCTTACTCTTGGGATGATCCGAAAGACGAACATAGTAGTTTGAAATAGGAATTGGTGGGATTGGTGAATGTACCATGGGTAAAGTGCACTTAAACCAGCCTAAGTCGGTTCGTAAGCATCGGGACACCTTTCCTGTTTCATACAAAAGGGAATTTGCACAGTCTGTTGGTTGTGCGGATGAGGTGTCTGTTGGGTAATATTCTTAATATCTTCACTCTCGCAAGTGTTTATATATGTTAAACTTAGTTATAAGCTAAGTTACATGGCTTGTGCAGATGAGGTGTCTGTTGGGTAATATCTTCACTCTCGCAAGTGTTTATATATGTTAAACTTAGTTATAAGCTAAGTTACATGGCTTGTGAAAAAGTGTCTGGATAAATTCATTAATAATCATCAAAGTTGGCATCCACTTAAAATGACTCAACACTTTTTATTACAAAGATCGTGAGACAATAATATTTTTAATAAAAAAACCCTTATTAATAGAATAGACAAAACAATCAACAAAATTAACGCAATACAGTATAAAGAAATAAATAAAGAGAACTCTGATGTTTTTTTTTTAATATCAAATATATTTAAAATGTCTTTTGACAATGTGAACACACAAACTCTGGATCAAAGGTTCCCAAACTTTTAATTTCTCGTACCACACACGAAATTATAAATCAGTAGCGTACCACTAAACTAGAACTCGATGGTAAAGGATTTCGATCATCATCTTGAATCACTGCACAATTTAATGGCCATGGCTGCTTGCGTACCACCTTAATAATTGTCGCGTACCACTGGTGGTTCGGTGGTACGCGTACCATAGTTTGGGAAACACTGCTCTAGATCATTTAGATAAATAAATACTTTATTCAATCAATCAATAACAATGTACAAATATTGAGACAATTAAGTTGCAGCAGCCTCACTAGGTAATAATACAATAATTTATTATGTTAAATAGGAGAGACACCTGATGTTACAGGTAGATAGAAATAATTAATAATCATTCTCTGGCGCCATTTGATGTTCAGGTTCACAATCAACGATAGATTGTCAACAGCCTCTAACACTTTTTTTAAATTTTAAGGTAAACTGATGGCACCTTTGTGAGCAGCAGACTTATTATGAAATATTTATTAATGAAAATAATAAGAAAATAGTAAATGCTGGACCCTATTACAAGTATAAATGTAGTGCTACTTGGACCAGCCACTAACCAGCCCACGCCAGCACCCCAGAAGAATCTAACGAATTCCCAAAAGCTAAAAGCGCAGAGAGAGCTAAAAACAAATAAGGAGAACCCAGAAAGAGGAAAATCTAAGTAAGCACCTATGCTAATAGATATATTTCTAAAAAAAATAATAGTATAAGGTAATGTCAACTTACATACTAAAGATTAAAACGATACGAGTACAGTACAATAACAAGTAAAACATGTTTAATAAGGATATCAGAGTTTCAAATAGAAATTAAATTACATTGAAATGGATTGCTTGTGTACAATAAGAGTTAATAATATAATAGTTACAGATGATAATAATAATTAGAAATAGTAACATTCAATGAAATCAAATCAAAAAGGAGAAGGGAGTATTATTAATATGATATTACACCACCATCTACACCAGAACATTTCGATATCTTTAAATTTATTATTGTAGTTTTTCATCATTCTAAGCAAAGGATTTCGCAGTTAGTGATAGTTAAGTTAAGTGATAAATTGAGTGAAAAGCCCAAATGTGATGCGTACTTCGATTTATTTTGTAAATCATAAATGTGTCTATTTTGAATCTACTAATTACGTGTATTTTGTGCAATGTATTAAGTTTTATACATACTTATTTGACAAACCTTTTATGTTTTTACAAGTTGTAAAAATATACAAGAATATCTTAAGCTGCGAGTAGATTTATTATTATAAAAATATACAGCAGAAACATAACAAAGTTATTGGATACTTATTTTATGTTATCAGAATACCATACACAATTTCTCTTTAATATCGACTTTGTTTCCTTGTTCCATGATATTATTAAGGAGTTTTCTTAAAAATTGCTTTCGATTTGCTTCCCCGTTAAACTTCATACATTTTATATTATTACATATAACGAAAGCTTTTCTATTCTGGTACATGTACTTCTACTTACCTTTATTAGAGCTCAAGGTATTGTACACCAATCATATTTACAATTTGTATATCTGACGCCTAGAGTATGTATGCAGCATCACTCATGTATTGGGTGCAATGTCAGAAAAAGAAGGACGCCTAGAGTGTGATATAGAGACATTTCTGGTGTTTGTAAATTCATAAACAATCTTCTCCGTATGTGATAAAATGAGAACAAACTTTAAACTATTAATCAATTTACTAAAATTAACTAATGTTAACTGCGTAAAGAGTATTTGAAAGTATCGGTAAACATGTGTTTATAAATAGGTATCCAGGTTAAGTAACTTATGCTGTACGAAGATATTTTGTGACATTATAATGTTACATTTCGATGCTATGTACTTGGGGACAAATGGAATTTTTAAGTAATTTATAGATATTTGTAAAAAAATACTTTATACCAGGTAATAGGATCTTATTCACAGCACGTGCGGGAATATCCAGGATATACGTTTACCTATACACGATATACTTTTACCTATACACGATATACTTTTACCTATACACGACCTCCTATCAGAAAGAAACATGAACCACTGCGCATAAAGGGTCCTTGTATCGCTACGACCCTTTACTTTAATACAAATACAAGCACTGGTGTGAAAATATCAAACTTTCCCACAAGGAACAATTCTCCCAAATCTATTCTGCACTAAAGGAGACAGGATGAGACAACTTTGAAAATCACGTAAAATATATTCAATAATTATTTCAGCAACGAGATATGCCCTATAATCTTGTGTATTTTATTTTTTAGGGTACAGAAAAGATGGTCCATATTTTACATCATGCAGTCAATCACTTGAGACAAACCATGTGATAGTAGTCACCTAGAATATTTTTAAACATGTTGATTTCGTAGGTATCCTGGAGGCAGTCTTGGCCTCGTGTACAAGAGATGCGCGATTCGATTCCAGTTGCCGGCCAACTTCCCTTTTACGACACAAGCTAGCTTACTGTGAAAGGAGTATTTGGTTTTCTAGGAATAACTCAGATACATTTTTTTTTAAATAAATGTTAAATTATCATACACGAGATGTATAATAAGGAGGTAATCACAACAACTTAATATTGCTGCAAATTCCGGACAAAAAATATATATAAATCTTAAAGATAAATCTCAATTAATGAGACTTCTAATAGAAACAAGACATTGCTTTCCACACATCACAACCTTACAAAATATCATGACTTTATTCTTATACCAGCGATCATTTTTCTCGCTATGAATATAAATAAATTATCAGATATCATATACATAAAAATGTAATACTCGTACCTACTGTGGCATTCCATGTATTTCATGGAAATTAATTTCGTATAAGAATTAATATTGCGTAGGAGATGAAATGAAGTTTAGCAAAAAAGCAGTTTATTGTTGTCTTTATTGTTGAAAAAGAGACCGGAGCCCATGTCGTCATCTGAATCGAAATTTTATTTCTCTAATATTATCGTTTATCTGGTATTATTTTGTATATTAAACAGTTACCTAATTATAAATATTATATTATAATATGTCGTATGAAGACATTTACTGTTCTACTTCGTGCATGGCGCGGCTGATGCTAAACAATACCTACTATAACACGAAACGTCGTCTCTCCTATCTATGTGCTTAAATAATTCCTAATATACGCAGGTAATAATATCCAACACAGAAAGAGACGAAGTCAAAACACATCTAAATGTTACATTTTCGTTCCTTTAGCGTTCCAATATAGACGACGTTGCAAGCAAGTGTCAATTTCGTAGCTAAAATGCACAATGTTTACGAAAATTGACACTTGCACAATATATTCGAACGATTACGAAACGAAAACGTAACGCTAAAATGTGTTTTGACTTCGGGCCCAGGGACATTTTGGCGATACGTTTTCGTTCGAATATACACGACGTTGCGAGAGCGTGTTAATTTCGTAGCTTAGTATTGTGTATCTTATATAATATAATGAGTTACAATCCATTGGATTGGTCTGCAACGAGTTTTGACTTTCTTCTCCATTCCTCCCTATTCTCAGCCAGTCTTTTCAGCTCTACGTATGAACCACAATTCATGTCCCTCTTCAGTTGGTCCATATACGCATCTCTTGGTCGACCTCTGCCATTTGTCCCCTCGGTCTTATGTGGTGTTCTCACTTTGGCGAATATCGCCAGGCTCCAAAATATCGCCAGCCATTTGAACCGTGTGAACAAAATGACAGCTAGTCTGAAACGATAAAAAACCAGTAGAAACGATATCGTCTCGAGTTCCTTCTTCCAACTTTTCGGCCGATTGAACGATTCGCGCATGCGCAAATGTGCGCGGCGTTCGTATCTATGGTAAAGACTTTATAACCTATAAATTTTACAATGTTTCTCGCTTCGTGACAGCTGTTATCTTTGTTGTTGCTTTGTGGCGTTTGTTTCCTTGATTAAAAGACGCCTTATAACCCCTTTTATAACATTTTCGACTAAAAATAAACACTTCGCGATCTCCATCTCGACGCCATTTTGAAAACAGTGTCAAAATCAAAGCGCATCTGACAGATCGTTTCTATATTGGTGGACTGTGTGAACAGGTGTGACGATCAATGGATGTCCGTCGAATTTTTGTTTTTTCGCCTGGCGATATATTTTGCAATTCGCCAAATGTGAACACCCCATTACCCTCCGCAATGGCAATGAGTAGTCCTGGGTGCCTGATGTTGTGGCCAATCCAGTTAGCTCGTTGTTGGCTGATTCTCTTAAGAAGTTGCCTTTTTTCGCCTACCCTGGTACTTGTTCGTTTTCGATGTGTTCCGACCAATGGATCTTCAGCATGCGTCTGTAGCACCACATTTCAAAGGCCGCCAACCGTCCGCTTTCCCTCTTGCTGATGGTCCACGTCTCGCAACCATAAAGCAGAATGCTCCATACAAAGGCTTTAGTAAGGTTCTTCCTTACGCTTAAATCAATGTTTGGGGATTCCAATATCTTAGATTTTTTGTTAAAGGCAATCCTTGCCTGGTTTATTCTGCTCACAATTTCCGATTTGGAGCGTCCATCTTGGTTTATTCTGCTGCCCAAGTACACGAATTCTCTTACTTGTTTGATGCTCACTCCATTTATGGCAATGTTCGCAGTCGCTTCCTCCCTTCCAACGACCATACATTTTGTTTTGTCTTAGCTGTGTATCTTAGCTATGAAAATTAACACTTTTATTCAACGTTGTCAATTTTCGTAGCGACACGAGCACTCTAGTAAGAACATTTTTTGTTTCAATAAGGTTAAGAGTTTTCTATTAACTCAATGAACGTTGAAATTACCTAAGTAATACAGTAATGGAAATGCATAGGTACCTCTACCATTATTATTACTATTTAGCTATTCAACTTAACTGTCCTCTCTGGAACATGGTAGAATATGAAGTTTAGTAGTGAAGTAAATATTATATTTTGTATAACACTCAAAGAGAAAGTGCAAACCTTGGCCACCTCACTTTTTAGAAATGCCGCTATGTACCTACATTCATACACATAATAATAATACTAAATAAAAAAAATTATTGCACAAAAATCAACATAAGAAAACAAACATGGCAGAATTTAAACTAAATAAATATATTTTATGCAATGGGTGTGTTTATCGCAGAAGCGCGATATCTTCCAACCATCCATACATATTCATCGAGATGGGAGTTAGAAAATGTTTATGGAATATTTTAATGTCATGAATTCAACCCAACATATATTATTTTAAAACCTCTGTAGATTTGTAGGGAATAACGAGAACAATAAACAATACTTGTATTACTCTATGAGAACTGAGACCTAAATTAATAACTGTCATTATAAATTTTCTCCATTAGAAGTTTTCCCGGTTGGTTTTCGTTGAATATTTTTAGAAACAAAGTAATAAAGAAATTATTCATCTACCATGCTATGTCTAATAGTTAAATTGTCATCTATGACTAGGCATGGGACAAGCAAATATTGTTATCATAATTAATTTTCAAAATTAACAAATTAAATAATTAATTTTCATTCTTCTAGGTTTGTTTATGACACTATTACATATTGAAACCAACTTGGTCAAAAATCTTCAGACTCAAACAATGTTTTTTTATTGCTACAAGAAGATTTTGGACAAAATACTTTCAAATTTTAGAGTACTTTTGTTCCAAAGTAACGTGATTTATTTATTTGTAGTGTCGGTGCATAAATAGAATCATTTCAAATTGGATATATGGAGTCATCATTTAGAGATTAATGGCGATTGGAGTCACTGGTTCGCTGTTTGCTTGGTTTGTAAATTATCTAAAGGATCGGAGATTATCTGTCAAAATCAGTGACACATATTCGTACGAGCCTTGAGTGGGGTGCCTCAGGGTTCCCACCTCGGTCCCATTCTATTTAATTTATTTATAAATGATGTAATGAACGTGTTCACTGATGTGGAGGTTTTTTTGTATGCCGATGACCTCAAGATATTTAAAGCAATTAGTGATGAAAGTGACAGCCGAATTCTTCAGGAAAATCTAAATAGATTTTATGATTGGTGTACGAATAACAGATTAACACTCAATGCAAAAAAATGTCATGTAATGCGTTTTTATCGAATAAAGAATCCAATAGTGTACGAGTATAAACTTGGTGATGCCTAGCTGGAGTCCGTTGAAGAAATTCGCGATTTGGGTGTCGTTTTATATCGTCGTCTTAGTTTCATCAGCCACATTAACATCACTTGTAATAAAGCTATGAAGCTTTTGGGATTTTCATTGAGAGTGTGTCAGCAATTCTCCCACATACACACCTTGAAATTGTTGTATGTTTCTCTGGTACGTAGTGTCTTGGAGTACTGTTCATCAGTCTGGTCCCCATGTTTTCAGGTTCACATTAATAGCCTGAATAGGGTTGAACGAAAATTTCTGCAACATATAAATTTTAGACTGGAAATACTCAGAGAACATTTGGACTACAATTTTGTTTTAAATTCTTTGAATTTATTGCAGATATCAGAGAGAAGAACATTAACCGATTTAATGACTCTATTCAAGTTAATACATGGTTTTATTTACTGCCTAGATCTATTGCATAAGATAAATTTTCATGCACCATTGAGAGTTACTCGACAATCCTTATCATTTTATGTTGATGACTCGACTACTACGTATGGTCAGAATTCATCTCTAAAAAGAATTCTGCGTTTGGAAAATGAATTTGCTGGAGGGGTTGACATATTTCAATCATCATTAGTCCAATATAAGTCATATGTGACGGAGACCATGTTGAGAATCTAGAGGATGTGAATTTGCTAATGTGAATTGCTGTAATCTGCAGACTAAAGGGACCACTGTAGAAAATTTACAAAAAAAGAAAACTTTGGTGATTTCGGTAAGAGATATGAACAATCGAAGGAACAGATGTCTGGCTCTATATATGTTAGGTAGTAGTGCTCAATTTATTTAATATGTTATACCATGTTCTTTTTATGTATTCTACAAGTAGCCTTAATGTTTTTATAGGAAAATTTTTGAGTAATTTTGTATCCGTCAAGAGCAAAGATTTATTTTCACAACTAAAACTTGACAGCAGTTTCCTTCAAGAAGGTGTATCTTCGTATATAGAAATCGTGGCATTTGTGGAAGCTTAAAAAAAGATATCTAGCTTAAAAGCAGTGAATGACACAGCTGGAAGAGCTGTCAAACTAATTCAAGGTTTTCATGGTTTGATAACCGCAGACGAAGAATAGAATCAGTTCTTATGACGTTGTGTGCATGAACATAGAAAAATGTACCTAGACTGTAAAGAAGAGACTTTTTAGAGTACCTATATATCCAAATTAAATAATATCAATTTTCTAACTTTTTTTGATAATTATAAGAAATGCTCCATATAAATTTGTGTTTTCATCAGTATTTAGCTAACAAAGTGGTATTAAGTGATGATCTACAGCTAAATTTAAAAAACGCTTTAAGCAGTTTTTTTCTAAAACTTTGAGGCTCTGTCGGCACGGGTTCCAATCAACGTAGAAAGCTTAAATTCTGTATTTGGGTAATTAGTAGGCTAATAAACACACGATTAGAGGGTATGCATTTCAATAACTGAAAAAAAAAGTTGGACCAAATAAGGGACACCCTATAGTGTACACATTTTATTTTTAATTTTTCGAATGTTTCGTGATTAACACCGTGGAATTCCATATTTTTTATAAATAAAAAAAAAAAAAATTACAATTTTATTTTAAATTTTTCAAATTTCAATATCTTTTATACCTATCATTTATATAACATTGTCTTTTATGTTTTTATATCATTGACATTTGAATATGTTTGTGTTTAGTTTTGTTTTCGATTTTATTGTTGTAAAAATTGTTTATATTGAAAATATTGCATTTTTTATTCATAATTAAATCTGCTTAGAACATTTATGCAATCTAACGAAATTGTATTTAGTAACGATAATTATATACCCAACGGATAAATATATAATTATAACGCAGGAGGACAGTTTTCTAAACCAAACAAATTACAAATACATGAGACACGATTTTGACAAAATTTAAAAATATTAAATAATTGTTTTATTTCAGTTGTTTTTTCTCTATTTTTTTTACTATTTACTGCATGTAATATATAAATTCAATCATTACCCATCATTTAGCAAGAAACATAAACGAACAGTTGTAAGTTAGCGATTATTTTTTTTCAATCAGAGTTTACGTACCTACTATGAAACGTACCCATTTATGGTGAGATTTTCTACATTGTTTGTAAGGTTTCTATTATTGTATGTATTTGTAATAATATTATTATATGAACACCGTGTAATAGAGTAACTTCTCAGTGTTTATTATAAACACCCACCCCACCTGGCTGGGTTGTTGAACTCTTGCTCGTATGATAATACAGCGGACATTATTGTATCTATTGAAAATTAATCACATCATTGCTATTTACTAATTCATATTGTTATTGATGTTAATATACAAAGAAAAAAGTAGTTACAACCTCAAACGTAGCTCTGTGGTGCCATATTATATCCGATTTGTTGTCTTTGAACTGTTTCCTAGTGTCTTTTACCTACTCAGTCTTGTGTAATTACGAGAGTGAAGAGAAAAATTAACGAAAAAAAATAATACTTAACTTTTATGTATTTATTTTACTCAAATGACGTGAGGGTTGGAAAAGTTCATTCGTATGAAAAAGCTTAATTCACTGTATACTATCTGTATACCAAAATTAATTTTCCTAAATACCTACTTGATTAAATCATTTTATTCTAATAACTACTAATTTTACCACAAAAGGTACCTGTATCGCAGTTATTTAATAATTTTCTACTCCGTTAAGCCTTTGTGAAATGTTTAATATGATCCCAATAGTTGTGTTATCCTCACATAAAATAAGTTTCTGTGAAGAATAATAAGCAAAGGTATATGTATTATTATGTAGGTATGTGTATATTATCATATATAGCAGGGGTGGCCAACCGGTCGATCGCGACAATTAATCCAGTCGATCGTGGCAAAGCAAAAAATATAAACATACATAAATACGTAGAACAGACTGCACAACGTTACAGTTTCTAAGAATCATTTTCAGTTTTATGTTTTCCCTCTTAATAAAATAAAAATACTACTTAATTGTGTACTGAACTTTGTTTAATTTACAGCATTGTTTCATTTAAAATTTCAAGATGTATGTAATTCTGGTTGGTTGGAAGAAATTGCCTAGTGGCAATAAGCCCACCAGTGTACAGTTATATTTGTTTATAGTATGTACAAGAAGATGTATAAATATAAATAAATAAATAAAATAATTGATAGATCGCACGGGGCTTCCTCAGTAAACAGTAGATCTTGGATCTAATCAAGTTGGCCACCCCTGATATATAGGTAGGTATGTGATGTTATTACAATAAATTCCCCTTCTTCTGAATATATTCATAACTTCTCTCATGTTCCCTTATATTTTTATTTCTATTCCTCTTACTTGCGAGAAAAACAAAACCATTCCGATGCGTTATTATTTGTGGTTTTCACCTTGTACAGATAATTTACAACTCTATTAGGAAAGGAGAATGTGTTTTGATACTCATCCAATATTCTATCATGTGATTTATTAAGAGTATTTTTATTATTTGTGTATGTACATATGTATACCTATATGTAGATGAATTTACTTACCGGATTATTTCATGATGTCTCCTGAATTCCCATTCTTTCCCTTGAATCTGATTTATTTCTCAATAGTAATCCTTACAAGTGTTTAGAGTGTCCCCCGCAGTCAGTATAAAACAATGATCGTATACAGTAACAGCTATTATCTTGTATCTCATACATCGATGTGCCAATATAAACAATTATTTAAAAACAATTTTTGTTTAATAGTAAGCTTTTAAAAAATGGAATAATAATAAATTAAAAAAATAATTAAATGGGTTTCGTTATAGCTCCGTAACATATATTTGCCTATGTTTACTACAACCTTAAAATTTTCACTGAAATCACTCTCTGTAGCACTGTCACAGTTTTGGGTTGGACACACTTGTTAAAACTTATATATATATATATATATATATATATTATTGCATTCAGGAGTATTTTAATAAGCCCATCGGCTTCTAATTCGTAACTGAGATAATATATTAACTCAAGTCATCATGGTATTCACGATCTCTTACTATTTTGAACCCAACATAGTGTTTGACACTTTGGTGAACGTTTTGATAAGAACGCTTTTAGAGCTGGTTGTATTTATTATAAATAAGCACGTAAGCCGACGTCCTACAAAACTTACTGTATGTGACTGGAAGTCATCCGCGTGCGAACGTCGCATCAATGGCGGCCTCTAGCGGCAGAGGGTTGTAGAGGCTGCGTGCGCACCTGACCCCGTACTTCCTTACGTCAGCGTTCGATACTGAGGTGGCCATGAAAATTTTAAATGGGTTGTTGCCAACCTTTACGTCCGGGATACACCTACTACTACGACCAGTTCTCAAAACATATACAACCTTTAACTGATCCCGCATACCCTCTACTTCAAATCAAATAATAATGTGATTCATTATTGAACTGCAATTGCCGCTAAGTAGTGAAACTTCATAGGTAGGTACATACCCTCAACTGCAAGCAACCCTCGCATAGACAATTCATCAAACCTAAATACAGTACAAACCTTCATAATTATAAAATTAAGCAAACTAAAGAAGTTATGCTATACAGTTAGGTTTATAATGTTGAGAAATATTTATTATTTTTCTTGTTGTATTTTTTGTACAATACAAAAAAAAACAAAACAACAATATAAGGGATTGAATTTGTGGACTTGGTAGATATGTACATTTTTTATACGTGTTTTTACATTTCTTTTACATATTTGTTTTGTTTTTTTACACTTTTTTACATTTACCTATATGTACATAAGTATGTTTTAGCATTTATAATTCTTCCTTCGTCTTTTTATAAGTAAGTAGGTACCTCAAATTTATATTTATTTGGTAAGAAAGGGATCTTAATTGGTTTGCTGATTGTTATAATTAATTGTTTATATTTATTGTTACAACTGTATAATCCATTTAAAATAAATTCAATAAAATAAAACCAAGTTTAAAAATATCTCATGTTTTATTAGCAGGTACGTATTTCTAATAATTACGAAGAAAACTAACCGAGATGCTTTTAAATTTTACGGCATTATTATCGCACATTATGTTTTAGCGTAGGTAAACCGGGGCAGGGAGGGGTAGGAATAATGTTAAGTAAAGACTTGGGTAGGAGAGTAAAGGGATACGTACACTATGGAGGTAGGATTATTTTAGTCAAGCTAGATACCAAACCCGTAGACACAATTTTGATCCAAGTCTACATGCCAACATCTAGCCATAGCGACCAAGAAATTGAGATTTTATACGAAAACATCCAAAAATTGCTAGATGACACAAAAGCTGAGGAAAATGTTATTGTAATGGGAGACTGGAACGCAGTAGTAGGGGAAGAAAGGGAGGGATCAGTCGTAGGAGCATATGGGTTGGGCACTAGAAATGATAGAGGTAACCGTCTCATTGAATTTTGCGCCAAAAATGAAATGTTTGTAGCCAACACGTGGTTTCAACACCACTATAGACATCGCTATACATGGAAATCTCCCGGAGACAGATTTCGATCACAGATTGATTACATTCTTACGCGTCAACGATACAGGAATCAAATTAAAGACTGCAGGAGCTTTGCAGGTCCGGACATTGATAGTGATCATAATATGGTTGTGGCGGAAACCATACTGAAATTCAAAAGGCTCGAGAAGAGAACCACAAAAAGATGGGACCTAAAACAGCTAAAAATAAAAGAAGTTAAAGAGAAATATGACGAAAAAACTAACATGCGATTTTGAGAGTAATGAAAATATAGATAAAGTATGGGGCAAAATTAAAGAGAAAATAACCGCAGCGGCAGATGAGGTCTTAGAGAAAAAAAAGCCGCAAGCTAGGAAAGAATGGATTACGGACGACATTTTAGAAATGATCGAAGAAAGAAGGAAGCTAAAGAACTCCAAAACAGAAGAAGGGAAAAAGGAATATAAAGCCCTTAGAAATAAAATTAACAGAGAATCCAAGCTGAGAAAGGAATGTTATTTGCAAGAAAAATGCAAAAATATTAACAGAAATATAAAACAAAAGGAAATTTGAAACCGCATACTCTGAAGTAAAGAATTTCTTCAATGACAAAACACAGCCACGATGTGCTATACAAGATAAAAACGGCAAACTGCTGTTTGAGGACGAATTGATCGTAAAAAGATGGAAAGAATACCTAGAACAATTATACAAAGGAAAGAACATAGTCCAAGAAAGCAAAGCACTAGAAGCAGAATATGACGTAGAAAATAATGGAGATGACATCTTAAGAAGTGAATTTGATATTGCCTTAGCAAAGTTGAAAGACGGCAAAGCACCAGGTATTGACCTGATTCCATCAGAGCTGCTTAAATGCGCGGGAAAAGGCATGCTCGATACATTGTATAAGCTTGTCTGCAAAATATATGACACAGGAGAGATACCTGAGGACTTTGCCAAATGTCTGATACGAGCGCTTCCTAAGAAAGCAGGCACTACAAAGTGCGAACAACACAGAACCTTAAGCATGATATCACACGCTTCTAAGATACTCACCAACATTATAATGAAAAGGGCGGAAAATAAAATAAACGAAACACTTACAGAAGATCAATTTTGATTCCGCCAAGAGACAGGTACAAGAGATGCAATCCTGAGTCTCAGACTTACTCTAGAAAAGAGAATAGCAATTAATAAAAACACATACATAGCATTCATCGACCTTGAAAAAGCATTCGATAAAGTAGAATGGGAACAACTTTTTAACACCCTCAACCAGATAAGAATGAGTTATAAAGACAGAAGAGCAATCTGGAGCTTATACAAGAACGAAATGGTTGTGATTAAAAGCGGAGAGAGCTGTGCAGAAGCAAGGGTCGAACAAGGCGTAAGACGTCGCCAGGATGGTCAATGTCGCCAGCTCTCTTTAACTGCTATATATAGCGAGCCATTGATGAACTGAGAGAAGAAATGAAGAACTGGACAGGAGTAAAAATAAATGGGAAAAAGGTCGACATGATAAGATATGCTGACGACATAGCACTGCTCGCAGACTCCGAGATGGAGCTGAACGAAGCCTTAGGAAAAATGGAAAGTATACTGTTGTCAAAGTACAACATGAAAATAAATAAAGAAAAAACAAAATGTATGGTCGTTGGAAGAGAGGAAGCGACTGCGAACATTGCCATAAATGGAGTGAGTATCAAACAAGTAAGTGAATTCGTGTACCTGGGCAGTAGAATAAACCAGGATGGACGCTCCAAAGCAGAAATCGTAAGCAGAATAAACCAGGCAAGGATTGCCTTTAACAAAAAATCGAAGATATTGGAATCCCCAAATATTGACTTAAGCGTAAGGAAGAACCTTACTAAAGCCTTTATATGGAGGATTCTGCTTTATGGTTGTGAGACATGGACCATCAGCAAGAGTGAAAGCGGACGGTTGGCGGCCTTTGAAATGTGGTGCTACAGACGCATGTTTAAGATCCATTGGTCGGAGCACGTCGAAAACGAAGAAGTATTAACCAGGGTTGGCGAAAAAAGGCAACTCCTTAAGAGAATCAGCCAACAACGAGCTAACTGGATTGGCCACAACATCAGGCACCCAGGACTAATCATAGCCATCGCGGAGGGTAAGACCGAGGGGACAAATGGCAGAGGCCGACCAAGAGACGCATATATGGACCAACTGAAGAGTGATATGAACTGTGGCTCATACGTAGAGCTGAAAAGACTGGCGGAGAATAGAGACGAATGGAGAAGAAAAACCAAACTCGTTGCAGACCAATCCAATGGATTGTAACTCATTATATATATAATAAGATTTTTTTTTTTAATTTCATCTTATCAAATATCCATGTATCATTTAATACTTCGATTATTTTATGAATGAAATATCTTAGTTACCTCAAACAATTATACTGTAGGTATCTACTTGAAAACTGAAAAAATAATCGGGAATTTTACTGTGGTTATTAACTAGAAAACTAAAAAAATAAACGGTAATTTTACTGTAGGTATCTACTTGAATACTGAAAATATAAACGGTAATTTTACTGTAGGTATCTACTTGAATACTGAAAATATAAACGGTAATTTTACTGTAGGTATCTACTTGAATACTGAAAATATAAACGGTAATTTTACTGTAGGTATCTACTTGAATACTGAAAATATAAACGGTAATTTTACTGTAGGTATCTACTTGAATACTGAAAATATAAACGGTAATTTTACTGTAGGTATCTACTTGAATACTGAAAATATAAACGGTAATTTTACTGTAGGTATCTACTTGAATACTGAAAATATAAACGGTAATTTCACTGAAGGTATCTACTTGAATACTGAAAATATAAACGGTAATTTTACTGTAGGTATCTACTTGAATACTGAAAATATAAACGGTAATTTCACTGTAGGTATCTACTTGAATACTGAAAATATAAACGGTAATTTTACTGTAGGTATCTACTTGAATACTGAAAATATAAACAGTAATTTTACTGTAGGTATCTACTTGAATACTGAAAATATAAACGGTAATTTTACTGTAGGTATCTACTTGAAAATTGAAAAAATAAACGGTAATTTTACTGTAGGTTTCTACTTGAAATCTGAAAAAATAAACGGCAATTTTACTGTGGTTATTAACTAGAGAATTGAAAAAATAAACGGTTATTTTACTGTAGGTATCTACTTGAATACTGAAAAAAGGGTTATTTTACTGTAGGTATCTACTTGAAATCTGAAGAAAAGTCCTTTTTAATCAAGTAAAGACAAGCCAACCTAGACAAAAGTTTAGATAAATGTTTTTTATTCACTTATACATAACAGAAAATTGCTACATATACCTGTAAGTACAGAAAAAGGTAGGTTTTTCATAGGTCAGCTGTCATTCACCACCATGCGCTACAATTAATTAATTAATTAGGTACCTTACATGTTACATTCCGGTCATCTTTACATGCCCACATAGGTACACACAGTCTCACTCGAACATTCATTTATCACACTAGCACTAGCACAAATCAAGTGGAAGGAGCGGGGGGAGGGGAGGGGAGCTATTGATGCGAAGCCATTGATTCATTTTTTTTTTTTTTTTGAAAAGATATATCTGGGTTTTGTTTATTATAAACCCAAATACAACCTTATACACCTTTCACAGTAAGTTTCTGTAAATACATTAAATCTTGTCTTGATCTTAATAATACGACGCACAACGGGACTGTAGTAAAAAAATACCGCGTTAGCAATGTCGCAGGATTGAATGCACATATTTAGCAATGCCGCAGGATTGAATGCACATATTTAGCAATGTCGCAGGATTGAATGCACATATTTTTTGCTATAGTCACTTCGCCCAAATTATGATCAAGATAAGATTAATGTCGTATTCAGATTGTGTTAACCGTAACCCTGTCCGTATATTTCGATGTCTGTCAGTGTCGAGGCCCGATGTGTTTTTATAGGACGATAGTATTGCATTATAAATGTAGTAGGTATGTACCCCTGATCACTACTCAATATAGGTAATTATATATGTACATACATAACAACGAAGTTAATGTACGGTGACGATAATAATAGAGGCGAGTTTGAGTTGCAGAAACTTCTCGATTCGGGTTCCACCCAAGCAATCCTCCCAGAAAACATATTTTTTTTGAAAATTTATCATTTACATTAGGCACCTCTATACATTTAACACTTAAAAAAGCGTGGGCTATCTATTCTATTTTCTATTCCGATGAATTCATGAAAACACGTAAAGAAGATTTTGTCAGCAAAATCAACTGTGGAATAGATATTTAGAATTTAGGAATTCATATCTCTTCATTGCCATACTTTTTGCCACACAACAATTAAATGTAGTCTTAACTTTTAACATTGATTGTCAGTGATGATAATTTCATGATGCAATAGGTATATTTATACCACACCTTTAATATTGGCTTCGCAGATATTGGAAAAGCTTTTAAATCAAATTTATATCTAAATTTCCGTACCTCCGAATGCTGGTTTTGGTTGTTTGCAGAGATGAAGATAAACTGTAATATTATAGTTATGTAGCCTTAGTTATCTTTGGACACCATAGTATCAACGATTTGCAGCTATATTATCCTCCTCCTGATTTCATCTTGTATGTCGCTGTTATTAGTTACTGTGGAGCTCAGGTAAGCAAACTCTTTGGTTACCTCAAAACTATAGTCACCAGCCGTGAAGATTCCTAGAGTTGGAACATTTCCATTCCCTTGAGTTCCATTATTTTTGCTTTCTGTTTCAATGCCACAAATGCCTCGCGGGTAGTGTTAGAGACGCAAATAGAAGTAATAATAAATAAAAAAGTGGAAAAAATATGTAAAATTAAAGGTGGAAAGAGCAAATATGCAAAATAAAGAGGTGATAAATACATAGTATTGATATAAACATATACACAAATGTTAATAAGTAGAAATATGCCCCTTTGGGTAAAAATCCATTTACAGAGTAATCCAATAAAAGATTTTTTGAATATATAATGACCATGATCATAACCATGATGTCATTATCATTATGTGATTCCTAGAATCAAATATTAAAATTCAATTCTTAAAGAATAATATCACATGCCAATAAAAGGTCCAAACAACAATTTTAATGCCCTAATGAACAGTTTTTAAAGAGTATACCTAAATAAAAGTGTTCGCACATACCTCTTTTTGAATATGCAACAACGATAACATACATACCTTGAAGGAGGTCTTATTTATTTGTACATTTTTAGAGTAGTGACAATTAAAAATTAATTCATGTCTACCAGAAACACCTCCGACTCTATCACATCAGTGATTAGTGGACACAGCTAATGTAACAGATCCCACCTCATTGAGGCTTGAGAACCAGCTTCAGTATGCACTATGCAGCACTTGTAGCGTTCAAAAACACTTCCCAAACTAAATGACACTTCCCAAACTATATTCAGTGACAAGCTGTACAGAAAAAATATCTGGCGATAATAGGCTCATTTTCGTTCTATTATAGAGATCACTCACACCATCACCAATGCAGACCCTCTGATTTTGTCCCCTAAGGTAGGATTCTAATTGGATAAAAAGAAAAAATTAAAACAAATGCATTCAATTAGATAAAAAAAAAAACAGAATTACAAAATATAAATATTTTTATTTAAAATACAAAACTATCTTACAAATAGTAAGTAAGTACATATGTCTCAACAGTAATGTTACTTTAAACAAGACTTATTTACAATTCACACAGTAACAGTATAATATGTAGTTCCATTAACAGTAGATATTATTAATCCCGTAAGAGTGAAGACTGTAAAATAAGGTCCATACTTAACCATGCAGGTATTATATTATACAAGTTCCTCATAATTATGAAACATACACTTTTCCTATTAAAACAAATACATTGGCATCAATAAAATTTGTGTCTTGTGTACAGCATAAATTGAAGCATTCCCTCAAATAAGGGACATAAGACTTCCTCCTTACACCTGAATATCAGAACATGTGCATTTGAACTACATCCTCAAATCTAGGGATGAGTAAAACCCTAGTGGCTGCTCTGTTTTGAGTAGGCCCTGGCAAAGTGAATGAGCAAAGTTCTTGGTAATGTAAAAATGTGACACATATGCACTATATGAGAGGAATGCATATATGTCTGATAAGTGAGAATTAAATAAAGAAAGTCCAGGAGTAAGTGATTTTTAGATAAGTCAATACAACTTGTAAACCAGTCGGCTATAAATTGCTATAAATATTTATTACACACATCAAAACTCATATTCAGGGCTGCAATTTGATCAAACAATACACACACATGGGGATACAGTTGTTTTTTCTCAACTTTCATTGTGAACTTCACTAATGGAGTTGAGATGATGGAGAAAAAGATTTAGTTCTTCTCGACCATGGGACCATATGACGAACGTATCGTCAACATAATGCAGCCACAGTTTGAGTTTTAGAGGCTACACGCTCTCTCACTACACCGACAGTTTCACACTGCAGCCGTTAATCATAGTAGGTGTACTTCGATAAATCTTCGATCTCCCTCGCTCATCGACGCCTGCTACCTTCACGACACCTGTGCCGCTGAAGCCTGCCACCGTCCCTCTACGCACCGGCTGATGTCAGGTTGAATCCTGCACAAAACGTCGGACAGAAGCCAATGGTCTTTCTCAAGACCAACTAAAAAGCCTTTCTCAAGGCTACTGTACGTAGAGTATCCAAAAGCGATACTTTTATACATATAATATGCGCTGCGCAAACACCTTTTCAAACATATATATGTATGTCCCATATTTATCAGTTTTAATTTTACAATGCAAAGGTTATTATTTTATTCATCTGGACCTAAAACATTAATAAAACAATGTTTATCTTATTTGGAACAGTGCAACCCATGCTGTCATACACTGAAATACCTTCATACGAGTTGCCTCACAGGGGCAGTGAGTGCCTGCTGTTATTTTCTTCAGTTTCGGGTTTTCTGATAATTGGAGCGAATTTTTTTTTATATTTCGAAGAGTTCAATGAAACTAAGAAGCAATAAAAAAAGTACTTTCTTGATTGGTGAAATAAAGTGGTAGGTGGCAAATTACTGTCTAATCGTCCAGTTCTCGCAGTTCTGTCTTTCAGCATACGCAATGTTAAGTTGACTGTTAGTGAAAGCGAAAATCTAGTCATTCACAAGTGATTTGCATTCTGGAAAAGGGCTGAAATAACTTCTAAAGCTGTTACTAATTGTTTTAAGAGGTCAGTGGATCTTTATCAGGTTTGGCAAGAGCTACAAAAAAATAGCAAGAAGATTCGGGATTTTCATAGCCACTGTGAGGAGAGCTTTCAACTTTAATTGAATAATTTATGCGATATTGCATACGCCGATGCTCTCAAAAGACTAAAAATCCAAGAAGTTAAAACGTTCTTATAAAAGCAGAGAGAACCAGGATGTACAGGATGCTTAGCGGGTGTTAACAAAAAGTTGGCTGAAATTGAAATAGGGCAAGGCTGAAAAACTAGCAGAAGAGAAAAAGAAATAAAAGTGTATGCCTTCACAGAGCTTATTGGCACCTGCTACTTTACACAGCTTTGATACGCCTGAAAGAACCTCTGGCATCCACATAAATTGAAAATCAAACTTACTGGTGCAATGCATCAAGCATGGCAAGGACTATTTACTCTACAAAAATATGTGTGTTGCAGTCTCAGTTTAAAATGGGCGCTAAGAACAAGGAAGCTTTACTAGATGTTTTTTTACTGTGGCAGTTCATGTAAAGCACTTGCTTGAATGTTGTTTGATGGTAAAAGCGCCAAAGCAAGATTCTTGTTTTTTAAAAACTTTAAAAGGAGCTTAATGTAATAGCGAACTGGTTTAATGAAAAAAAACTAAACTTAAATACTTCCAAGACTAAGTGTATTATGATGGGCCAAAGAGGGGAAGGTAGTGTTATAAACTTAAACATAAATGGAGACACAATTAATTTTTTTCAGGGTATTAGATACTTGGGGGTAATCATAGACAAGCTTAACTTCAAATCAATCCTAAAAGTAGTTGTTTTTAAGAATTAAAAAAAAAAAGATAAAGCCAGAACCCAGAAAACTAATTTTTGACTCAATAATATTGTCTCATGAAAATAATAGGGCTATTTTAGGGGTCAGTAAAATTGTTAAATGCAAGATGCCCCATTACTTGGACGGAATCAGACTTACAATCACGAAAAACAAAGAGGGCTAAGAACGAACTTCGGATTCCCAGGGATAGACTCACAAAATCTGAAAATAGTTAGTTCTGTAAAGGAATTTAACTTTACGGAGAAATCCCTGTCGAAATCAAGGAAGTTGGAACACTAGCAGTCTTTAAATTTAAATGCACAAACTATTTTTTTTTAAGGTATATCTGGGTTTTGTTATAAACCCAAATACAACCTTATACACCTTTCACAGTAAGCTAAAAGCTTGTGTCGTGAAAGGGGAGTTTGTCGACACCTGGGATCAAACCACGGACCCCTTGTTCACGAGGCCAAGACTCCAGGCTACCGACGAACTATGTAAAGGAAATATTCTGACCCATGTGGTGGAGTGGAATGCAAAGAATATAAATTATTATTTTGATTAATTAGTATCTAAGTTTAATTTTGTAATTACTAGTGTATTCTATTTTGAATTGTAAAAAAAATATTCTGTAATTTTATAAATAAAAACAGGTAACGTATGAATTGACAAGTTGATTTCCAAAGCGACGTTAAAAAGAATTTAGTAAAAGAAATAACCGTCTTTTTAATTTTTATGATGAAATTGACGAACAGACCAAAGCGAACACTGTCGAAAATTTACAAAAAAGAAAACTTTGGTGATTTCGGCAAGAGATATGTTCAATCGAAAGAACATAATATGTCTGCTCTCTATATGTTAGGTAGTAGTGTTCAATCTAATATTTAATATATTATATTATTTAACATTTTTTGTAGGAAAAGTTTTGAATGATTTTGTAACCATCAAGAGCAAATATTTATTTTCACAACTAAAACTTGACAGCAGTTTCCTTCAAGAAAATATATCTTCGTAAAAAGAAAATGCAGCATGTGAATGACACAGCTGAAAGAGCTGTTAAACTAATCCAAGGCTTTCATGGTTCGATAACTGGAGACGAAGAATAGAAACAGTTCTTATTACATTATGTGCACGAACATAGTAAAATGTATCCAGACTGTAAAAAAGTCTGTAAAGAAAAAGGAAATATCCAAATTAATAAAAAAATTGTATCTTTTATTAATAGATACAAGAAATGCACCATATAACTTCCTATAGTTCCCGGTTCCTCTGGAGTGTTAGGTGTGTTGATTTTAGTTCTTTTTTCTCTCTTATTTATGTTACTATTTTTCTTATTGCTTGTGTTTTTGTTATTATTATTTTGATTTTTGTTTAGTGTTAATGTGACGTGGTTAGATGGAAAAAATCACTGTATAGTGATAATCTCGCCACTGCACATCATCATATTTTCTCCTGTGTATACTGCTTTGTTTATTTTGTTATACGAATGATGATGTGTAAGAAGAATAAAATAAATAAATAAATTTGTGTTTTCATCAATATTTAGCTAATATAGTGGGTTTAAATATTGATCTACGGCTAAATTTAAAAGACGCTTTATGCAACTATTTTCTAAAATTTTGAGGCTTTGTCGGCACTGGTTCCAATCAACATAGGAAGATAAAATTTTGTATTTATGTAGGTAGTAGACTAATAAACACAATTAGGGGGTATGCGTTTCAATAACTGGGAATAAAACAACTACATAAGGGCATCCTAATATTAAATTTGTTATTTTTTATTAGTGCGACTTCTGATAAATCTTTAATTAACCAAATAAAAGAAATCATTTACAGATCCATGAAGTGTGCAATGCCACACATTGCACATCACAGTGGATGTTGACCACTCAAAGCACTTACAGAAAGCAAAGTTTGAAAATCATTTCCAAAATGAATGGTCATCTATTGTATGAAAAATATTCTTCTATGTTATAAAATAGGTAAAATAAAAGTTACATATAAATTGTTATCAGAATAAATAAATAATTATAAAATCCATTTAATGGCTATATAATAAGATTCTTTTCTATTTGACATTCTAGTTAATTCTGTTTAGCAATATACATGTGCAAAGATACTCTCAAAGTCTTTATCAAATTATTGTATTTAAATTGATTCTTTCAATAGATTCAGTTTTGATTTGATGTGAGAGCAACTTAATAATTGAGTTGCAGTTTTAGATAGATCAGTAGGCCTAGTCAAAACACATTTTAGGGTTATGTTTTCGTTTCGTTTTCGTTCAAATGTTGATAACGTTGTGAGAACGCGTCAATTTTTGTAGCTAAAATACACAAGTAGCTATGAAAATTGACACGTTCTCGCAACGTCGTCTACATTTGAATGAAAATGAAACAAAAACGTAACGCTAAAATGTGTTTTGACTAGGCCTACTGATCTTTAAAACAGAAAATGCAAAAAATTATATTAAGGAATAAATATTAATTTAATACAAAATTATTACTAAGTACTTAAATATAACATATTTGCGTATATACAATTTTTTTGTTAAATAAGTATAAAATAAAAATGTAAATACAGTTACCACAAATAATACTTAAATTGGTCCTAGCACATTCTGAAATGAACACATGAACACAATATTTTTCACTAATATCAGATCCTTAGAAACACATAACAAGAAATTATTAATACAAGTTATGAAAACAAATATTAAAATTTTTGTATGATACTTACACTTAGTGTACTGTACTATACTGATCACTATGTGTTTATTCTGCCTTACTTTTATATGTTAATCAATTCATCATAATTTAAATATCTTCCATTCAAAGTGATGTGTCTACAGTAAATATAAAATTATATTCCTTTAAAACAATTTCATAGCAAAAAATAATCAACAGGAAAATAGTTCTATATTGGCATACCTAGTATTAAAAACATAACTGTGAAATGACTATACCTTTATAAGTTTAGTTGGCTAGTTTTATAATATATTATTGTTAAATTTTTTAATTTTACAACATAACCATCCTAAAATTAAATGTTATTGTCAGGTAGGTATATCTCTCCACCTTTTATTTCTGGCTGTGCTTAAATAACATTGAGTGACAAGTAAACAGATTAATAATATTACAATCCTATGTTATGCCACAAGTGGAAGAAAAAAAAAAAAAATATTACAATCCCACTTTGGCAGGAGATGGTTATAAAACAATAAGAATGTCATATAAATAACAATGTAATTAATGTGTTATAAATATATCACATTAATTTATTTCTGGCTGCGCTTAAATAACATTGAGTGACAAGTAAACAGATTAATAATATTACAATCCCACTTTGGCAGGAGATGGTTATAAAACAATAAGAATGTCATATAAATAACAATGTAATTAATGTGTTATAAATATATCACATTAATTTATTTCTGGCTGCGCTTAAATAATATTGAGTGACAAGTAAACAGATTAATAATATTACAATCCCACTTTGGCAGGAGATGGTTATAAAACAATAAGAATGTCATATAAATAACAATGTAATTAATGTGTTATTAATATATCAATACTATTTGTGATAAATACTTATTATAATATTGTATTATATTTATGTTATCTGACATATTTATTTTTTACATCTATTGACTTTGCCATTTGAAGACAAATTTCCATTTTCTGTAGATTTCTTAGGTCTCAAAATGAAGTTGAGATTGTACGCCGTGTTAACTGCATAATACACATTGGCATTTGAAGGTAGCATCATTTCTGTAAATAAAATAAATAGATCATCAATTAGACACTTTGAAAGTAAGACCTTTCCACGTGGATACCTACAATAATATTTAGATATGCATCAAATTTTCTTAATGATAGATAACCTGTAGTAAAATGATAAACAAAACCATTTATATCACAATGAAAGATGATATTTTTGTTAATTACGTACTACGTCTGTTACATTTAAGTAAAATAATTGGATATACCAAGTCAATGAAACACTTTTACCTTTCTCTGGCAGTACTTGTGAGAGAGTATATTCCTCAGGATTTCCTTCCAGATTAAGTTTAAGCATTGCATTCCTAATCACTTGAGGAGTCCTTTCATTATTACTTAACATTATTGATTTATATAAGACTACACCATCTGTTTCAACGTTATCAGTTTCATAAGTAACTCTAATTATATAAAAGTCGGGACTACTTTTCTGAGAATGGTTAGGACTTAGTGTCCCTGTATTATAGTTGTTAGTTACTTTAAATTTTGAAACATTTAAGTTTTTTGAGTTTCCACTGTTGGCACTGGATAATGACACATCCAATGACTGAACAGAAGAGCTAGAGCTCCCACTTGACATTTGTGATGGAGAGGCCTGTCGGTCCAGACTGTTATTCTTTGATGAAGTTGTGCTGTGATCATAATCGCAATAAAACTGTGAGCTATTACTAGAACTTGTGCTCGCTATCGAGTCATTCTTTTTATGTCCTTGAGAATTAGGAGGTCTTTTTGGTCTCTTATCTTTCATGGGTTGGTTTGTTTGTGGTTCTATTTGACAAGATATTTGGTAAGCCTCTCTGTCATCTAAAACTAAAATGGAATCAAACCAACGATCAAACATGGGATCGTCTGATAAATTATATGCGTTGGCTGCCCCTTGGAGGAGTTTAATTTGTGCTAAAACTTCAAATTCTTTTCTTCTTTTGTCAAAATTGATCAAACCATCTCCAATTGTGTCTGGAATAGCTGTATCAATCATAGTAAGATCAGTCAAAAATGTACCCAAATATGGTATAGTCCCATGACTTATATTTCCACTTCGCATGTTATGTTTCTGAAAGGCTTTCTGTAACTGTTTGTCATTTTCTCCAACAGTATCAGCAAACTTGGCTGTCCCTTCTCTCATGAGTAATTCTCTCTGTGCCCATTGATTATTGTCTTCGCTGAATATCCTAGCTAACTCATCAAACAATTCCATTTTCTCCTTTGGTATCAAACACCAAGATTTTTGTAGCCTGTAAATTGGGTTACTTTGGAGACCCGATATAATTGCTTTTAATGAAGAGAAGTTTTTGAGTATCCTGAGTTCTTGCGCTATGTCTATCCATGTTGAGATAATTTCTGCCCTGTCTTGGTGTCGCAGTTTGGGCTCTATTAGTATTGTGGATATGACTCTAAATGAGACAGCGTTGAACTGATTTACTGTAGCAACTACAGTGGCTGCTTCGTGAGATTTGTCTTTATCACGGCGAGACCAAATAGCCCCCAGACACTGGTGTGGAACTAACTTTTTAAACAGCTCCTGAAAAATAAATGTAACTTAAATATATACATGTATTTTTTTATTATACATTTCAATTATATCCTTGTATGCTATTTTTATTACCACATATTTTTACCAAGCACATAATTATGTATCAAAATCAATGTGAAAAATATGTAATTTTAAATTTGGACAAATCATTTTGGATATACGAGGTATGTTCAGAAAAAATGGGTTTTTTTTTGAAAAAGATATTTATTTATTCACCTATATTGATGTCCCCTTAAAAACAATCCCCAGATTTATTATTTTATATTAATGAGTCGACGTTGATTTTGTAAAACTCCATTATATTAATATAATGAAAACACAATTGTTTTTGAAAAAGATATTTATTTATTCACCTATATTGATGTCCCCTTAAAAACAATCCCCAGATTTATTATTTTATATTAATGAGTCGACGTTGATTTTGTAAAACTCCATTATATTAATATAATGAAAACACAATTGTTTTTGAAAAAGATATTTATTTATTCACCTATATTGATGTCCCCTTAAAAACAATCCCCAGATTTATTATTTTATATTAATGAGTCGACGTTGATTTTGTAAAACTCCATTATATTAATATAATGAAAACACAATTGTTTTTGAAAAAGATATTTATTTATTCACCTATATTGATGTCCCCTTAAAAACAATCCCCAGATTTATTATTTTATATTAATCAGTCGACGTTGATTTTGTAAAACTCCATTATATTAATATAATGAAAACACAATTGTTTTTGAAAAAGATATTTATTTATTCACCTATATTGATGTCCCCTTAAAAACAATCCCCAGATTTATTATTTTATATTAATGAGTCGACGTTGATTTTGTAAAACTCCATTACATTAATATAATGAAAACACAATTGTTTTTGAAAAAGATATTTATTTATTCACCTATATTGATGTCCCCTTAAAAACAATCCCCAGATTTATTATTTTATATTAATCAGTCGACGTTGATTTTGTAAAACTCCATTATATTAATATAATGAAAACACAATTGTTTTTGGTTTTACTACGATTTATTTGTTAAATAAGTTACCAGGTTTCGACCTATGAGTTTGACAATGACCTCATAGGTCGAAACCTGGTAACTTATTTAACAAATAAATCGTAGTAAAACCAAAAACAATTTTGTTTTCATTAGGTATATTAATCCCCAGATATTATGCACTTGTGCCAGCGCTCCTTCCAATACTCAAACCACTTTTAAAACTTGATCTTTAGGATAGCCTTTAGATCATTCAGCGATGCCCTTTTATTGTCATGTTTGCTTATAAAACAGTTCTATCTCTTGAAGATTCTCTTTATTTTTGGAAATTGGAAAAAGTCACACGAAGTCATGTCTGGTCAATATGGAGGCAAGGAATGAAGTGTAAGCAGGAGCGTTTGCAATTTTGAAATAAATTTTGCTGCCACGCATTTCATGCCTAAAACCTACAAATTAATTTCATGGCATGAGCCAATTGATATACCGACAGCATCGGCAACATCTCTGATTGTGATTCGGCGATTGTTTATAGCCATTTTTTTTACTTTTTCCACATTCTCATCGTGCGTCCAGGGTGTTCGTCCTCTTCACGGCCATCTTAGAAAGACTTTTACCATTTGTTAATTCTAGTTTTACTCACAGCAGACTCATCATAGGTTTTTGTTAACATTTCACACACTTTGTTATCTTTTATTTCATTTATCACGCAAAATTTGATCGAAAATGGTCGACCTGCTTAAAACACGCTTAACCTTAACGGTTGCCACAGACAAAGTAAGCAATTAATTCTCCTAAAAATGTTATCATACTTCAGGAGCATGTATACCAACATAATAAAATAAAAAAATTGACAAATGGACTCTCCAAACCCGAAAATTTAAAATTTCCTGTTTTTTCTGAACACACTTTGTATTTATTTTAATTCTTCTACTGCTGAGCCCATCTATGTTTGTATGGGGGCTTCCTTTTCACTACTACTACTACTACTACTACTACTCACAAACATATATTTCAATAAGAACAATAAACTTGACATTGCTGATTGCAAGTCTACTGCTGAGCCCATCTATGTTTGTATGGGGGCTTCCTTTTCACTACTACTACTACTACTACTACTCACAAACATATATTTCAATAAGAACAATAAACTTGACATTGCTGATTGCAAGTCTACTGCTGAGCCCATCTATGTTTGTATGGGGGCTTCCTTTTCACTACTACTACTACTACTACTACTACTACTCACAAACATATATTTCAATAAGAACAATAAACTTGACATTGCTGATTGCAAGTCGGCTTACAATTTTAAAAGGTGAATCAATCACCCATCATTTTGACATCATAAGAAGAAAAACATTTCTTTCTTACTGTTCTATTGCATGCCCGTAGTGGTATAAAAGTATTTTTAGTATTGAATCATTTCAAGTATATTTTTCAAATATAAATTTTTATATCCCATAATCATGAGTTAGTGGTGCAACAGTGAATTTTAATGAACAGTATCAAAAATTAATCATCTATTTAGAAGCATACTTCACATAATTGTAGTCAAAATTGTACAATTAATAAATTGATGAGTGAATAGTTTGTGTAGAGGATGTGTGAATAATAGCTGTAGAAGAATTAATTCAAAGCCGGTGATGCCTACAAATTGCTGATAATGGTAATTAAGTGAAAACTACTCTTGGGAATGGCGCACCACACTTGTGGAACCCGGGCTTTACAACATAATGCCAAAAAAACATAAGGAATACTGGTCTAACTGGAAAATTTAGAAAAGTTGTCATTAGGGCAAAGTCAGATGTAGGAATATGTTCTCTTTGTTAGTTTGAAGTTGCGAGGATTCTTTGGTAATGTTTGTATGTGTACTTATCTATTTTTTAAATTTTTATAAAGTTATTTTGTTCTATTGTTAGCCCTAATGAATATTGTGCATTTAGAAAATTGTACCAGATATTGTACTAATAATAAGTATTGTATTGAGACATGTTTTGTGAATAAAGAAATTTGAATTGAACATAATGAAGTGAGTGTGCATATTATTTTAGATTTGTAAAAGTGTCTGTGCATGATTGCATATAAAATGCTCTAAAATATGTTATTATTCATTCATTAAAATTCTCCAGATGTGAACATTAGTATTTATTTTATTACTATTTAATTTAAAAGATTAAATTTTAGTAAGGTTTACAAAATTTAAATACTTTTTTAATACCATTCCGAGATTAAATGCATGTCAATTGTATATTTATAGAGGGGCATGAGTTTCAAAATCAGTCTTTCAACTTGCCCCACTAGTTCAAAGTTTTGAAATTTGTTTTGGCATGTCTTAAAGGTTAATCATTATTACTTGTGCAAATGTGTGATCCATGAATTGGCGTATTATCTGTAGTAGCAGTAAAAAGTCTGAAATAATTATTTGATTTGGAGTTTGGTGTTCTAATGGAACTTTGTTCTATATATTATACTTACCATGTCCATCCGAGTGAGTTGTTCTGCAAAGTGTGTCTGAGGTACGTCTGGAAAGTGATATGCGTTTATGTGATGCTGTGGCAGTCTCATTCCTGGAGCTAAGCAGACTGGACCATCACTTGCATCACAATTGCTGTCATCACTACTCCATTGCTCTAATCTGGACAAAGCCTGAAAAAATATTTAACATTATAATTATTACCACAATAATCTAATATGGTGTTACACTAAAAGATATAAAAAATTCCTAATATTTAATTTTATGCATTGAATCATGATGATATTGCAGAAAATGTTAAAAGGATGACTTAAGACTAAACTAATTATTTTATTCTTTAATAATATTGATTATTACAAAGTATCAAAAAATTACCAATTCCATAATTCAATACACAGAGGGTAAGTTTATCACTGTATAAGTGTATAGTGATATATTCCCACTAACTTATTAACTATAATCCAAGTATTTTACAATACTTATCAATAACTTACTTTTGTATTAAGCTCTGAGCCTGGTAAGAAAACTTTGGTAAAGGCAATCAGCTGGTGGAGGACTGAGTGAGTTGGGGGCTGCCGAAAATCTTCTGGGAATGTGTCTAGCCACACATGTAATGCTGATACCAGAGTTCTACAACATGTAAATAAAATAGTCAGAATATTTTCAAAATAGTTATTGATTCTACATAAAATTCTATATAAAAAGTCCTAATTTCGTAACAATAATATTTGAGATCTTATTTTATATTAACAGGTACATTTCTATTGTATTTGATGTCCTCTGAAATCTCAGAATAATCAATTACTTGACTTCCCGGCTCACAGCACAACCTTTTTCTATGAATGCAGTGTTATGTATTTGACACATATCTTGAATGTGACATGTGCCTACTAATACCAATGTATCAGGTAAATAAGAATGTAGGTAATAGGTATGTACGATTATAATACAACAATATCTAAAATATTTCCCAATTGCATAAAATAATATACCTTCCTAAATATAGGTTCAGATTTATATTAATACACATTTAGGTAGGTGCATTCATTAACAAAGATAGAATGGAGAATCCCTCCCTACCAACATAAAATTACATAAATTATTATGATCCTTTTGTTTATTTACATAGCTACATAGGTATTTATCTACACTATACATTAATGTCACATTCAGGATAATTCAATAAATTACAAGTTTGAATATAAGAAAATGGATGATTTAAAAGTTGCATTCCAAATTTCTTGGAAAAACATTATTTCAGAATTTGTTGGAACATTCATTTTCTTATTCATAGGAGTGGCATCGACAGTTTTTGCCCCTACAGCTATAAATACTGCAATCGGATTCGGTTTCACTGCCACTGGAGTAGTTCAAGCCCTCGGACATATATCTGGTTGTCACATCAACCCGGCTATAACACTGGCTTTCCACATAAACATGCAATGCACAACCCTCCAAGCGATGTATTATGTTGCTGCTCAGTTAAGTGGTGCAGTTTGTGGAGCAATGTTTCTTCAACTTTGCTTGCCTCGTGTTGATGTTCCTTTAGGTGTCACAGATTTATATTCAGATATAAACAGCATCCAAGGGTTGACAATTGAAATAATCCTTACATTTCAGTTGGTATTAGTAGTGCTGGCCGTGTGGGATTTTGGTGTGGAATTCAAAATTTCTCCAGCTGTAGCAATAGGTTTGACAATATGTGCATGTCATGTAGCAGGATATAACATTACCGGAACAAGTATGAATCCTGCTAGAAGCTTTGGTCCAGCTCTAGTTCAAGGTTACTGGAAGCATCACTGGATATATTGGATAGGACCTCTTATTGGGAGTGCCAGTGCTACATCACTTTACAAATATTTAACTAAGAAAAGTGAATCGGATGAAACCATAGATTTTTAAATATGAATGAGTAATATTAAAGACCCACCATCCAACCAGATACAAGGGCCACTCGGGAAGATAATGAGCCATGGATGGGCCGCAAGAAAATTAACACTAAAAGTTTTAATTTGTACAAATGGTGAATGCTCAAACATTGTAATCATTACAATCTAATGTTCCATGTTTTATTTTTTTGATGCATTACATCGTATTGACCCAACATTCATTGTTATATTTGGCTCCAAAATACTTATCCCCACATGTAAAATTGCTTTCAAATTTTCATTTGGTTTTGATTTTTTGTTTTGTTAAGTTTCATAACTGAAAATGTTTGTTCACAAATATATGTCGATCCAAATAAGCTTGCACATTTCAATACATTTTTACTTATATTTTAAATATTCTTTTGATTTTTCAATTTTTATTTCGCTGGCGGTCCACAGCGGGCCGCGGTATGTGCATCGCTGATCACGCCGTATCCCAAGTGGGGGTAGGCAGAGAGAACGGAACACCATATCAGTCTATCTTTACATACTGTACTTGTTCTACATTCATGCCATTTCTCATACATTATTTTTATTTATTTATTTATTCAATCAGACATACTCCAACAGGTCCAACATATACATCTTAAAAATACAATACAACAGAAAAGATGACCAATATTATGGATTGATCTATGATTACTGTGAGTACTAGCAATAATACTTATGTATCTGATTTACCTTCTATGTTGATCCGCAAGTTCAGCAGCGGTGGGCTGTAAAGGATCATCAGCTTCCACCAGAGTCTCGTATCTTTTGAGCAGCAACCGCAACACTGTAGCTGGACTGCAGAAACTTCTGTAGGTTGTCAAGAACACATTGATGTATGTGGACTCTAGTTCTCCATCGTCTGTAGCGAGGGCTTCCACTAATTTCTCTACAGTTCCAGCCTTTACAAAACGCACTCGTACTGTCTCCCATTCTAAATGAGATATTTCGTCTTCCGAATCCTGAAATATTAAAATGCACGACTTAGATTTAAAAAAAAAAGATGAACATTTACTAAAGTTATGTAAATGGACATTTGGTATCATGTTATTTAAAGAAATATACCTTTTTTCGACTAGATACGATTTTTTTCAAGTGTCTAATGGGGTGTTCACATTTGGCGAATATCGCCAGCCGAATTTCAAAATATAACGCCAGGCGAAAAAACAAAATTCGCCGTACGCCCATTGATCGTCACACCTGATACAAGTCCACCGATATAGAAACGATCTGTCAGATGCGCTTTGATTTTGACACTGTTTTCAAAATGGCGTCGATATGGAGATCGCGAAGTGTTTATTTTTAGTCGAAAATGTTATAGTAGAGGTTATAAGGCGCCTTTTAATTAAGGAAACAAACGCCACAAACCAACAAAAAAGATAACAGCTGTCACGAAGCGGGAAACATTATAAAATTTATAGGTTATAAAGCTTTTACCATAGACACAAACGCCGCGCATATCTGCGCATGTGCAAATCGTTCGATCGCCCGAGAAAGTTGGAAGGTGGTCAACTCGAGACGATATCGTTTCTACTGGTTTTTATCGTTTCAGACTAGCTGTCATTTTGTTCACACGGTTCAAATGGCTGGCGATATTTTGGTGCCCTAGCGATATTCGCCAAAGTGAGAACACCACATAAAACATTTTTTCGACTTAATAAAGTTGTAACATTTAATGGATTTCTATAATGTTATGTTTACAATTTGAATATAAATGGACAATTTACAGAAAACAAGCTAGTCCCAATCTAAGATACAAATCTTGTCTTATGGGTGTTAACTGTTAATGGGATGATACATTATTCATTAAGTAAAGAGTGTGAAAATTACCAGATTAGTCTGTAGGATGTAATATTTCAATACATAAAAGTAATGTGTCAAGTTTTTTAATTGCTTTTAGGTTCCGCACAGCAGACATAAAGAATAATAATATCTAATGAATATACTTTAAAGATTCAGCACCTACATAATACATACACAACATGCCTGTGTTGAGAGATCATCACTTGCAATAAAAACATTTTGAGAATGTGTATAATAAAACACAACAATCAACACTCTAACCACCAGAAATAGAACACTATGCTTACTCTAGAATTTGTTTACAATACAATAAAATCGTAAAAACAATCTGAACTCTCGTTAGAATGGTAATGGTACCTATTTACATACCTACTAAGTAAGTACTACTTATTCAATAAATATAATATTATACTTAACAGAAGAATACACTCTCAAAAGTTTGTACGCCCCATATAGGGTTGCCACCCGTACTTTATTATAAAGTATTGTACGTTATTTCAGGTAATCGTACTTTATACTTTATGAGAAAAATAAAGTACGCGAAAATACTTTATTTCGCATGATTTGATTTCTTTGTTATTTTGAAAAGTTTAGTCGTAAGTATTTTTTCGTAATTTATCAATTGGTGCTGAATCGACGTCGCCACTTGCCAGCACCGAAATATGTTTATTTTTTTTTACTTATTTACTTAAATTTAAATATAGACTGTAAAGATGCTGTGCAATTGTTTGGTAGAGATATTTATTTGATACAAACTGCAAAAAGCAGTAAAAACATGTTTTTTAAACATGAAAATAAAGAAAAATAAATTGTACTTTATTTTGATACTACGTACTTTTTTTTCTTGCCTATAATGACCAATGCACTTTATCTGCAGAAAAAAAGGTGTCAACCCTAGCCCCATACCATACGGCCTTTAATTTTTGTTACTTTTACAGCTAGGGTTGCCACCCGTACTTTATTATTATATATACCTACATGAAAAATCGTAGGATTCTCGTGCATTGTCTGCCAAACACACCCCCGATTTCGATTTTTAGAAATATGCTTTCCAATAAACGAATACTATATGAAGCTATAATAATTTTTTTGTTAAGTAAAAAACTAATGTTGGTAATATATATTTGTTTTCATATTTTATGACATCAAAATGTTCGCAGTATAAACAAGTTTTGAAAGTTTTTTGCCAAACTTGTTGAAAATTAAATATTTTACCGTTTTTACTAAAGGGCCTCCTTAATAATATGATTTATTTCATATATTTACGGCGTTAGCCTTTGACATGTTAACAATCATATTAAAATTTAATAGATTTAAAGTTTAATAGATTTATGCGATAGTAAATCGTAGACAAGAATACTCTACATACACCTATAAAACGTTATTTCGATAGTGAAACAGATCAAAAATAGATAGTGTATGTGTTACACCGAAAAAAATGTTTAAAATGAATTACTTATTTACTTTAATTTAAATATAGACTGTAAAGATGGTGTGCAATTGTTTAGTAGGGATACTAATTTGATACAAACTGCAAAAAGCAATCAAAAATATCTTTTTAAACATAATAATAAAGAAAAAGTTTTTTTTTTAATTTTATTTTATTCTTTTGTATTTGTCTCATGCTTAGGATTGTTTAAATTTACATGTCTGGCACTGTTGTTGTATTCATTGTTTGTATTACATATTGGTAATGATAGGGGACTTTATGACTGGTCCACTTATGGCTTTATATGATTCTGTTTATTGTTACCTCTATTATGACTGTTTGTATCCCTGTAAAATGTAATAAATAAAAAATAAATTGTACTTTATTTTTATACTACGTACTTTTTTTCCTTAACTATAATGACCAATGTACTTTATATGCAAAAAAAAGGTGGCAACCCTATTTACAGCCTTTAATTTTTGTTTGCATATATTAGATTTATTACTAACAGTAAGAGAAAATCTTTTGTCAAGTCAGGAATGAATGTCTGCTAATATATCTGTTTTGTGGATGTATTATATATTTCATATTTCTAATGGATAAATTCCCCACCTGGCAACTTCACCATTCCCACCAGTGGGGAATTACCCACAGGTTACGAACCATTGCACTAGAACAACTAAACTGTTATAATATATCCAAATTGTGAGAGAAGCAGATAACAGAATATAGAAGTACTTTGGTGTATACTCACACTGGAAGCACTCTTGGTGGGACGGTGGTAACGGACCTTCTTGAGGTAAACCGTGTAGATGGCGCCCTCGACACGCTCCTCTCCCCACAGCCGCCACGTGGGCTGCTGAAACAAATGCAACACATATATTATATTAACTGTAGGCAAAGATATAGGTACTAGATAGGTAATTCAAAGAAAAAATCGGTCATGCAGCCAATCAAATTTTGCATCCAGTTTTATACTGACGTTGGTTGTAAGACAATACATTGCTAATGCTTGAAGGCCATCGATGTTGGTATACGAAAATTCCGTTGAAATGTTCCGCGCTGCAAGTCTAGTATGTCTACGACTGTAGGTATTAAATTTTACACAAGAGATGCATGTGCGGAAAAATAAATTTAATAAAATAATCAATAGGCAATAAATAAATAACCTACAACACAAAACAAAAAAACGTCATTGTCCTTTACTATCCTATTACAAATCGTAAAAAAAAAATAATACGAGGTGCTAAGTGAAAAACTGCTCTTATAACTTTAACCTAACCTAACCTAACTTTTATGGCTTAAAAATAATAGACGCATTTCAGATTGCGGAAAAAGCTCTTAATACCATGTGCTGAATGGGGAACTAGATATTATTTTGTTGTTTGTAAATTAAATACCGCATTATTTTAACAAAATAAAAGAAATAGTAGTTGAGAGGTAGTGTCTTAAAAACAATAAGTATTAAGCATCCAGAAGCTACATCCTTGCAAAGAGCCAAAATGTTCAATTAAAAGAAGATTCGCCATTTTAAATTTATTAGAGAAAATTATAAATGAAAATCAAATAATTAATGTTGATGATTCTGAATTTACTTTCCCATGACATTATTTTTTTAAGAAAATTGATGAATATAAAGCGAAAAAACAAATAGCAGTCATAACAAGAGGAGAACATGATGTAAATACCACAGAACTCTGTCGCATAAGCACTGCAGAACAATATAATGTGCCTCCGTTGATTATAATATTTCGAAAAACGCGCAATAGCCCACTTCTTGAGCGAGGTGCACCGGCAGGAAGGGCTGTGAAGCGATCAGAAAGTGTACCATTGACTATTTTTTTAAACTGTTTTTTATAATGTTCATGTCACTTTTGACCTTCTTGGAATACAAAATTAGATAGCCAACAAAATACTCTTTCATTTGGTATGTTGAAATATTTACCATAATTTTTAGTTTTCTCAAAAAAATCACTTTTCGCAAAACCGGTACCTACAATTGAGCCAACTTTCGCCTATGTAGGTACATATGTAATATGAAGAGGCGGGTGCAGAAAAATGAATAGGTACACGATCTATTTTTACCTATAGTTATACACCTGCTACTGGATGTACAATTAACATATTATCGTTATACTGTAATAACATGGTGATTTGTTAATGAGAAAGATTATAACTGACGATAAAAAGTGTGGGATACTTAGAAATATGCAGTCGCGTAATTCGTTACTTTACAGGAAACAACAATAATATTATAGTAATTAATTATTCGTTATGAATAAGAATTGTAGAATGTAAGTAGGTACTACTGTAAATTAATTAAATGCCTCTCTATTAGAGCAGATGACGATTATTAAGGCATTTTAAAAACATGATGAAAAGTTGTATATATCATTCTGTTTATAACATAAAATAAAGAATGAAAATTACATTAATTCCAGAGAATGTATTTAGCAGATTCTGTAAAATTAAAACACAGTATGTCCGAGTCATAATAAAAGTCAACAACAAAACTAACATTATTGTCGACAAGTTTGGTATAACTGTGGGAGTTGAGTTTTAGTATCAAAACCAGAGAAAAATATATAAGTTAGTTGTATATGTCTATGGTCCGACAAGAATAAATTAAATAGACAAATAATATTAGTTAAGAACCAACATCATGAAATGGGCGTTATTATGACTATTAAATTCAATAACAATTCACTGATCGTGATCATGTGGGGTACATACCAGCTTATAAATATATACGAGTAGATGATAACATTGATAAACAAAGCTTTTATTACGTAAATAGTATTCATGTCATCAGTATAATGCATTATATTTTTAACAATGTAAACAAGACATTTCAATTATTATAAATAAACAATAAAAATATAGGACAGAATTTGACAGTTGCAATCGTGATTTAGCTAAATACTCCTGAGAACAATATAATGTGTGACTGATAAAATCACGTAGTCATAAACTACTTAGGTAGGTATAAGGTAAGTACATTCCGTTAATGTTAATTTATACCACAACATGTCAATAGGTAATCAGGTTAAGTTGTACTTATGTATCTACATTCTACACCAATACTAAATTATATTTTTATTTACAGATTCTTCGTTAACGTAATGTTTTCATTTTATTTTAATAATAAACTTAAACCAACTAACCAACCTTTCATTACAAGTGAGATTAGATCCCGAAGATTGGCATGGATTGGCTACGTCGTTAGATCCGGAGAAGAAAGGGCGACTAAAGGTATTCATCAGGGTATGGCTGAGGGCAGAAGACCGTCAGGCAGACCAAGGCAAATATTATTAGATAACATCAACCGAGATCTAGAGGAACTATGCTAAAGACGACTGGCAGTCCATTGCTCAAGATAGAAAGGCTCGTAGATCTATTGTTTCGAAGGCAAAGTCCTGCAAGGGCTGTTCGGCCATCCGAAGTAAGTAAAGTGAATAATAAACTTTGATACTGATCAAAAGTTATACGATCATTAAGTAAAATAAATTTAATGAAAAACATATTAAAAATAATAAATAATTAATGATACAGTTGAAAAAAATTGAATAAAAGTAGACTTACTTTTGTGTGTATTATATTTGACCTATATCTAAAAAGATTATTGTGAATCCAATCAAATCTACTGACAAGGAACATCTCATTAAACTAAGCCACTACGTTTATTAATCAACTGCATAAATTATCTTATTGTGTGTATATTTATTTGTGTAGGGATTAGAACTTATACTGAGATCCTTACCTTATTATTAACCAAGAGACCTAATGTCATTATTACCCAGGATTGGGTATTTACAAAGTATAAAATGAGAGGTTATCACTGGACAAATAACGACAATTAATATGGGTACTAAACATACATTATTTTATAGATATTAATTTAATATTCTAGGCTACCAACTGAATGTAAAGTAAATGTATTCAGGGTGGGTGGGATACCACATCGCTAAATAATTGAAGATCTTACACCGCGATGTGGTATCCCATTTATACTTAGATATTAATACATTTATAGATATTAATTTAATATTCTAGGCTACCAACTGAATGTAAAGTAAATGTATTCAGGGTGGGTGGGATACCACATCGCTAAATAATTGAAGATCTTACACCGCGATGTGGTATCCCATTTATACTTAGATATTAATACATTTATAGATATTAATTTAATATTCTAGGCTACCAACTGAATGTAAAGTAAATGTATTCAGGGTGGGTGGGATACCACATCGCTAAATAATTGAAGATCTTACACCGCGATGTGGTATCCCATTTATACTTAGATATTAATACATTTATAGATATTAATTTAATATTCTAGGCTACCAACTGAATGTAAAGTAAATGTATTCAGGGTGGGTGGGATACCACATCGCTAAATAATTGAAGATCTTACACCGCGATGTGGTATCCCATTTATACTTAGATATTAATACATTTATAGATATTAATTTAATATTCTAGGCTACCAACTGAATGTAAAGTAAATGTATTCAGGGTGGGTGGGATACCACATCGCTAAATAATTGAAGATCTTACACCGCGATGTGGTATCCCATTTATACTTAGATATTAATACATTTATAGATATTAATTTAATATTCTAGGCTACCAACTGAATGTAAAGTAAATGTATTCAGGGTGGGTGGGATACCACATCGCTAAATAATTGAAGATCTTACACCGCGATGGATACCTGCCGCTTTCGGGTCTATTCTTTACCGAGAACTCCTGGGGCAATTGAATAATAATAAATAACTTCGTTATTATGAGAGTATGCTTCAAGCTAATTCAAAGAAATAAGAATACAGCTACAAGAAGTAATCGTACTCTTCAAAAAAATATTCACCTATACTACAAAAAACCCTAGTTATATTATAATTATAGAATTATTGATCATATAAATAATAAAAACTAAAAATGTACGAATATACCTACCTAGGAACATTCATTTCGTACTCGTGTATTTTCTAGTATGTTTGTAAGCGATGGTAGATACAAAAGGGACATTGAAAAAAGAAAAGTGGCTGGTGTTAGAGTGAACGGTGCACTTCGATCTATTGTTAGAAATAGCAATGTCTCGAACATGGCTAAAATGCTGGTGCACAACGCCATCCTCGTACCGACACTTATGTATGCAAGCGAAACTTGGACATGGCTGAAGAAGGACGAGAGTGGAATAAAAGCAGTGCAGATGCGATCACTGAGAAGAATGGTAGGTAAAACATTGCGTGATAGAGTAAGAAATGAGGATATTAGAAGAATGAGTGGATGCAAGAGGAGTGTTGTTGATAGAATGCGTGTAAATAAATTGAGATGGTTTGGTCATGTGGAGCGAATGGATGGTGTAAGATTGACGGAGAGGGTGTATTTATCTGAAAGAGAGGGTGTGAGAAAGCGCGGACGTCCAAGAACTACGTGGCTTAACCACGTGGAAATAATTCTCGAAGACGGTCGCGTGTTAAGTAAGAGGAATCGGCGTCCATGTATGAGAAACTGGACGAATGTAGAGGAAGCGAATGAAGTATGTAAGGATAGATCGACATGGCGTTCCGTTCTCTCTGCCTACCCCACCTGGGACACGGCGTAAGGGTATAGTATAGTATTTTGTAGTCTTGAAATCTATGTAGGTAGGTACGTAATTATCGAATGTGGTCGTGGAATTTTTAACAAATTACAAAAAAAATGTAATATTTTAAGAGCATGATAATATCCCATTTATTATTGTATGAATAATGCAATGTGGTTACGTTTTACGTAAGCATATTGTTTATATTTCTAGTGTTTCCGGGAACTTCTGGAATGTTAGTCCTACCTACTGGAATATTACTCACCCAGAATGTAATTTTTCTGTTGGCATGGAGAGAACAGCTTCCATGTTTATTACGTGTGGGATATGGTGTGATATATAGACAGTTATTTGCAATCTTCCTTTACAACCCCTTTCCATCCATTTACTGTTAGTTTTTTTTATTATTACCGGCAATCCACCCAGCAGGGTTACTCTTGACAAAACTAAACACGATCTTAATCTAGTCTTGATCTTGATCATACGACGCACGAAGGGACTATGGTCTAAAACAGGGGTCTCCAAACTTTCCAGCCTTAGGGCCATACTGATTACTCCAGTAAGTTCCGAGGGCCAAAACCATATTATCATTGTTGCCATGAGGGCCAAAACCATATTATCATTTAAAATGTATAAAATGTTAGTTGGATTCATTTCAATAATTTGTTAGTTATAATATATTGAAGTTAAATTTTCTGCATATTATACATGTCTTTACTCATTACAATTCTGTGTTTCTTTATCCAACTTATCACAAAAACAATAACAATAAGCCTACAACAATGTTATGAGTAGTTAGCCCATAACCATATCAATGTAGATGTCATATTGATAATTATTCAACATAAAATTAGAATACTTCAGTAAACTAAATTTAATTTGCTATAAAAAAATATGTTCTCTAAAAGGAGTTTTCAAGTATGCTAGCTCTCTGCGGGCCGGACAAAATCTGTACGCGGGCCGGATGTGGCCCTCGGGCCGTAGTTTGGAGACCCCTTGTCTAAAACACCGCGCTACCGCTAACGCGCGATCGATTTGCGTGTAGAAGACTAGATTAAGATCGTGTTTAGTTTTGTCAAGAGTAGCCCTGCTGATATTAGTTTCTCACATAAGAGTGTGTAGATAGGTGAACCTGTACCTATGTACATGACCTAATAATATATTGAAATAAATACTTTGATAGCTATGACAGCGTGAATCATGAATAATAATAATAATACCTGACTGTGATGTTAATACAATACACGATCGTAATCACGGGTTAGTTGGAAGGTATCGCTTCTGCGATAAACTCGCCCATAGCACAATATAATTTATTTGTATCACATTGTTAATAACTTGGTAATTATGAAGGTATGCTCCTTATTGTGCAATTTTTTTATACACGGCCGCAGAATTGCCATCCACACTTCTCAGCATTATACAACCAGATAGTGGTCAGTCATGGTCACACAAAATCTTAACAGTAATGCCGGGAAAAATTCACCCATCAGATATACCTACACTCTACAGGATATCAGATTAGTTATTATTATTATTATTATTACTAATTATTTCTAAAAGTTTATCTATACCTAGCTAGGTATATTGTAGTTAGTTCCAGTACAAGAGTCACGCTACCCCTTACATTGGATTTCAATATTATATTACGACGAATATATCAAAAAGTTTCAACATTAGAGAACATATATATTCATAGAGTTCAGAGTCCCCGGTAAAGAATAGGTCTCCCGCTCATTTCAAGTCAAAAAAGCAGTGACACAGAAAAAAAAGATATCATCAAAAAGAAAAGGATTCAAAGGAGAATCTTGATCCTGGCGATGAAGTCACTGTATGTTATGTTGAAAGTATCGACATGAACATTCAAATCATTAAAAAGTTTTATAGCCTTTCCGACAGGAGAGTTTGGTATGTTTGTTCTGCTAACAGGGCGATAAAAAAGTACATGCTGTAGAGAACGATTGTACGATACTGGGTCGTAGATACAAAACTCACTCAAAATCATTGGATTACTTATAAAGCCACTTAAAAGTTTGAAAAAATGCCTTGCACATTATATATCTCGACAATGCATCAACGGATCATATCGCAGACAACCCAGTATGAAAGCAGATGGGAACAAATAAGGATAGTACCCAAATGTATAGAAGTAAACCAATCTTAAACACCTTTTCTAGACTTTCTCCAACATTAGACAATATCTACCCCCGCACCAATTCCTCTGTAATGCCTCCGTTTGTGACTCAAAAACCATACAAGTATTAATGTTAAGTGAACACAAAACATCTTATGTGTGGCTTGAAACACTATTGCATAACACCATGTAGTGTTTTGTGCATTGTATATGTGTACCGTCGTGTTAGTACCCATAATACAAGATTCATATCTTAATTTGGGACTAGCTCGATCTGTGTGAATTGTCTATGCATGCTATGTTTATGTTTATGCTATATATCTACAAATTATATGTGTGTAATTTCTACACATTTAATTTGCATTCTACTTCATATTTATTTCCAATTTTTTTTATTTCCAAAAAATTCCAAAATTAATTAATAACATCAAAAAAAAATCATAATGTGAATATAATGCCCCAATAGATCGAAATCTGTTCTGGGGCAATACTAAAAGAATACTAAAAAAATATTACAATTTAACAACACAATATTGTAATTGTTTCTGTGAAAATTTAGGTAGTTTCGTTATTGTATATCTGAATAGTTGGGAATATTTCATTGTGACTCAAACAAAATAATATAATATATTATGGTATAATGTTCGAAGGTACCTATTGACATGGTCTTAGTTTTTTTAACAAACTTTGTTTGAAATTGAACTAAATATGTTTCGACTTACTATTTTAAGTGGTATATGAATGTGTTACTCGAAGTATATTTGTTGGTACATGCTTCAGAGAGTACATATCTATTAGATATACTTTTATTAGGAAGGTACTTAGATAATTAACACATGTCATGAAAGATCACCGAAACGAAATTTTTAACAAAGAGGGTTGGATGAACTATAAATGGCTTTTAGGTAGATAGGTTAAATTTTGTTTATATTGATATGTTATGTATAAATATTTCAATAGATAAAAATAATTTCAAGGAAAGGATTGAGAAACACGTGTCAGTGTTTAGATGATAGGAAGTAGATATTAGTACACGGGTGGAGGAGGTACCTATTTGGATTTAAACAAAGGAGATGAACTTATAAAAATGATGTCACAACAAAATTCTAGGCAGTTTTTATTTGGTAATCAAGGGAGACAGTTTTTGCTTGTAATCAGGAGAGAGAGGATAATACTTAAATTCTGTGTTGATTTATTTTGTAGAGTTCCTTTCTCTAAGTAATATATATATATTTTCTTTTGTGATTATCTCTGTTTTGAGGTAGTAAGAAAGACATCCTAAATAATAATTGCAATAAAATAAATAGCTTCCGTGATCCTGCCTGCGGCAAAGTTAAGATTTTTAATTTTATCTTTATTTTATTTTATAGAATTTAACTGTTATGAATATTTTTTTTTTTTTTTTTTTATCTTATTAAATGCCTCTTTTTAAAGTAAAGTTTTGATGATACGTTGTGAGATTGACTTTGTTTAATATTTTATTCTTTACATTGTTAAATTTGTAGACTAGCATTGTTTGCAATTTTGACTTGTGGAGGATTACCCAATTATGTGAACAGAGTCAAATTCAGAACATAAATTTATTTTATTTTCTATAATTAATAAAATTTGAATAACTAATATTATTTGTAAATTAAATTTATAGAAACTACTTGATAATAAGAATAGGGACGGACTCATAAACATTTAATAATTTTTATTTTCCGATAATATTGAACTAACATGAGCATGAATTTTAAACTCATATTTATTTTATGTAAATATATTTTATTATATTATAAATTAACGTCCCAAAATCCACACCCACATGATCGTGAACTAAAGGCCCATAATCTCCCAGCGTGAAAAAATCAAGGTTGGTGTCTGCCTTGCCTTAAGGGACACAAAAAAGCCAACCCCCGCAGATTTATACATAAATATTTATATTATTTGCATGTCATGTATTATATTTTTCTTAATTTATCATATTTGTATACTAACTGGACTGGACGTAGCGAACGCAAGGTTGGTCCAGATCGGATTAAGCGTGAGAAGGGGCTTTTTCCACTAACCACACTAAATTTTATTGTTAAATTAACCAAAAATAGTCAGTGACTGAATTTTGTAAAATTTTGGTTCAGTATAATATTTCATCTCGATGCGCCCCTGGCGCTGTAGACAGATACTATTTAAGTATAAAAGAAATCATATGTCTTTTATAAATGAAGATACATCCAAAACTAATCTGTAATATAATTACAGAAATAAGCTTTCAATAGCGTTGAACCATAGATTTGATGAAGTTTACTTCATTGACTGTTTCTAACCAATAACATGGGGATTCTGTTGTGTATAAAGAAATATTGATTTTCAGCAATATTGTGTGTTGTTTTCTTTGTGTATTTTCAGCAATAAGGTAAGTCTTTATACTCGCTAACGTCGAGTGTAAAAGGAAATAATTTATTAATTACTAACCTTTATGTACAACAGAAATTTAATTTTTGATTGTTATAAAATTATGCTTTATGTGTTCTGAATAGAAATTATTGTTTGTCTTTCACTGATAAAATTTTCTTTTATAAATCGTAAACACAACGTAGAAAGGGTCCTTAACGCATTTTTTTTATTAACTAGAATATCATGTGCCAAAATCTTTGAAGAAACGAAAATTGTTGAATTTAGCGACCGACACTTTTGACGGGTTTTACGTTAAACGTCTGAAATAATTTTAATGACGGTTATGTGTGAAGTGAGATGGGTAAAACTAATGATACGTATTATTATATAGTTATAATATCTCTATACGACGAATATTATTATTCATAGATCTTATAAGTAGGTAGGTGATATGAAAGTATTTTGTATTATTAATTTTTAATCGGAATATTATAAAGACGTAATTGCGAAAAGAAATTTATAAATTTGCGTAGATTGGATAAACTTGATTCTTTTTAGTTTAATTACTTCCAACTCGGAGGATAAATACGTATTTATTCTCTCGTCGAAATAAATAAATATATTTATTTATTTCCTGTCAATGTGGTTCTACAACGGGTTTTTCTTCTTCTTGAGGAAGAGGGACCACGACACTATGTACTTGTAACATTTATTTATTACATATTATATAAACTACAAAGGCATAAAAAAGCTTTTATTAGCTCTCAGTAAAGTAAAGGCCCCTTACTCTTTTTCGTTAGTTTGGAAAAAATACATTTTGCATCTTTAATTCAGCGATGAAGGTATGACACAGAGGACAGACTGCATGTTTATTACATGCGGCTGGTCTACTGGGTACCTGCCCCACTAGTAGAGCATAGTGGTAGTAGTAGTAAGTTCTAGCAATGAGATTACATGCGGCTGGTCTACTGGGTACCTGCCCCACTAGTAGAGCATAGTGGTAGTAGTAGTAAGTTCTAGCAATGAAATTACATGCGGCTGGTCTACTGGGTACCTGCCCCACTAGTAGAGCATAGTGGTAGTAGCAGTAAGTTCTAGCAATGAGATTACATGCGGCTGGTCTACTGGGTACCTGCCCCACTAGTAGAGCATAGTGGTAGTAGTAGTAAGTTCTAGCAATGAGATTACATGCGGCTGGTCTACTGGGTACCTGCCCCACTAGTAGAGCATAGTGGTAGTAGTAGTAAGTTCTAGCAATGAGATTACATGCGGCTGGTCTACTGGGTACCTGCCCCACTAGTAGAGCATAGTGGTAGTAGTAGTAAGTTCTAGCAATGAAATTACATGCGGCTGGTCTACTGGGTACCTGCCCCACTAGTAGAGCATAGTGGTAGTAGCAGTAAGTTCTAGCAATGAGATTACATGCGGCTGGTCTACTGGGTACCTGCCCCACTAGTAGAGCATAGTGGTAGTAGTAGTAAGTTCTAGCAATGAGATTACATGCGGCTGGTCTACTGGGTACCTGCCCCACTAGTAGAGCATAGTGGTAGTAGTAGTAAGTTCTAGCAATGAGATTTTCTTGGAATTTGCAGGAGTTGATGTTTACCGAAAAAAACGGCTTATTATTACAAAACTAATACATAATTTTAATTTATCTTACGACAAAAAAATCATCTTTGATATTAGGAATAAATTTACAATAGATGTCTACTTATGTACCAATTTACACTATTTACATTGATTAATTAAAATCTTGATAGGTATAAGTTATTATTATTAATTTTGTATTATAGTGTTGTTATCAGACAGGCAGCTAAGCTGATATGTCTGATCTAAACACTACTGTCACAATAACAAACATCAGGCCCAACAAAATTATCACAACTTTAATAAATCATACAAATTTTTGAAAGTGTTCAAATTTGAAGATTCTGGTACTGGACAGTTCTGTACAGTTATAGTGGCCATGGAGTATCTCGTATGTCTCTATCATGTCACCTCTCTTCCTTCTGTCTGACAAAGGTGTTAATCCCAGAATTCGGAGCCTTTCCTCATATTCAACATTTTTCAACCCAACTTCTAGTTTGGTGAATTGTCGCTGCACCCTTTCAAGCATCTGGATTTTTTTTTAAATAAGGATTCCACAGTTAGTAACCATGTTCCAGTAGGGGCAGAACATTTGTTTTATACACTCTGAGCAGCAGATCACGAGGAAAGTGGGAGAAGGTCTTCCTTATCAGGTAGACAACACTATTGGTTTTCTTTACCATGACTATAATGTGTGGTTCCGATTTTAGGTCTTGTGAGATTATAATACCTAAGTCCCTCTGCTCACATACAGGCTTCAATGCTGTTCCTTCCAGCTGGTACCTTGACTTTGGGTTCCTTGGGCCAAAATGAAGCACTATGCACTTCTCAATATTCAGCTCAAGCAAACATTTCTCAGTCCAATCTAGTATGCATTCAAGGTCTTTCTGGAGTTGTTGGGAGCTGTTTAGTGGATTACCAAATAATTTGGTAACATCAGCAAACAGCTGGCCCGGAGATTGAATCATGAATGGCATATCGTAAACATACAACACCGGTCCAAAAACCGACCCCTGTGGAACAGAGCTGATAACCGGTGTACTACTCGATGTCTCTTTTCCCGCTCTAACTCTCAAAGATCTATCCACAAGAAAGTCTCCAATCCAATTTCTCACCATCCAAGAGCTCACCTCGAAGTCCGAAGTGATCCAACTAATGAAGCAATCGGAGTCTCGGTACCTTGTCTGCTGTTCCGATCCAATGTACTCGTTCCTTTGCAGGAAGATACGAATCTGTTCAGTGATGATCTTTTCCATACAATTACACACTATGCTTGTTTAACTGATGGTCCCATACATAGTTATTTGGATCGGCTCTATTTCCCTTCTTGTATATAGGAGAGATAATAGCCTCCTTCCAATCGTCGCGTCGGGCAACCCTCCGGACTCAAAAGCCATTTTCATTAGTCGGGTCATAGACTTACAGAGGTGGGAAGCGCATCTTTTTAGTACTATTAAAGGGATATTATCTGGTTAATAAACATATTATTTTCCTCACAAAGTATTATTGGATCCAAGAACGGTTAAGATATTTTTATTTTTTCTGACACTGAGCAATCTCGTGCAAGCCAACAAAGTAATATAAAAACTGTGAAAATTTTATGATCATTCTCCTACCTAGGTAACTAACTACTACTGTATCGGGTAGGTACCTATACGTGTGTAGTGTATTTATTGATTTGACTCTAATACAGTGATGTTATTAAACTCAATAAGGAACAATGAACTTAGTAAACAAACATGTTGCCATTTAGTATAAAATCAATTTACTTAGAATGTAAGACGATGTAACTGATTTCATCACAAACTGAACAACTTATCACTACATACTACAATTATTATCCTGTAAAAGTTAGCTTAGGTACATAAACACCAAGCTCTAACTACATCATAAATCGTACGACTGATTAAATCCCTGTTGTGTAAATTGTGAAAACTTTAACGAAAGTGTGTGTGTTTGTGTATAAGTGGGATGATATGACGTGCATATAATATTATGTTTCCCGTGGAGTCTCCGCTAAAGAGAAGGTATAGCTTTCGAGTGTCCTATAAATACAAGTATTCGTAAAAAATCACATTCAAGACATTTAACATCTTCAGTTCAGCATTGAAGAAAGACCCATCTCACACCTGGATATCTCAAAAGTCGTATACACCTATTTATTCAGCCTACCAATGAGGTAGTCACCTATTTATTCAGCCTACCAATGAGGTAGTCACCTATTTATTCAGCCTACCAATGAGGTAGTCACCTATTTATTCAGCCTACCAATGAGGTAGTCACCTATTTATTCAGCCTACCAATGAGGTAGTCACCTATTTATTCAGCCTACCAATGAGGTAGTCACCTATTTATTCAGCCTACCAATGAGGTAGTCACCTATTTATTCAGCCTACCAATGAGGTAGTCACCTATTTATTCAGCCTACCAATGAGGTAGTCACCTATTTATTCAGCCTAACTCAGTAACTGATTTCATCACAAACTGAACAACTTATCACTACATACTACAATTATTATCCTGTAAAAGTTAGCTTAGGTACATAAACACCAAGCTCTAACTACATCATAAATCGTACGACTGATTAAATCCCTGTTGTGTAAATTGTGAAAACTTTAACGAAAGTGTGTGTGTTTGTAGTCACCTATTTATTCAGCCTACCAATGAGGTAGTCACCTATTTATTCAGCCTACCAATGAGGTAGTCACCTATTTATTCAGCCTACCAATGAGGTAGTCACCTATTTATTCAGCCTACCAATGAGGTAGTCACCTATTTATTCAGCCTACCAATGAGGTAGTCACCTATTTATTCAGCCTACCAATGAGGTAGTCACCTATTTATTCAGCCTACCAATGAGGTAGTCACCTATTTATTCAGCCTACCAATGAGGTAGTCACCTATTTATTCAGCCTACCAATGAGGTAGTCACCTATTTATTCAGCCTACCAATGAGGTAGTCACCTATTTATTCAGCCTACCAATGAGGTAGTCACCTATTTATTCAGCCTACCAATGAGGTAGTCACCTATTTTGAATGTCCTAACTTGTATTGGCACGAAAATTATAACCTGTATGTGTGTTACTTGTAGTTGCTTCGCTGGCTACCCTAAGTGCGAGAATCGCCGTGATGGTATTCATGCATATATTTGGTATGCATAAACTTACCAAATACATGCATGTACCTATAACTTTTCGCTCAAATGTCTTAGTTAGTGGCTTTGATATCATAATCCTCACTTAGACTTGGTTGAATGCTAGTGTTTTGAATGGTGAACTCTTTGGTGATGACTATAGCATATTCCGCAAAGATAGAGATCTTACAGCTACAAATAAATGTGACGGCGGTGGTGTACTTATAGCGATTTCACGTTCTTATAAGTCGATGCGCGAGCCCAAATGGGAAACCATGGGTGAAAATCTTTTCGTCAAACTTTCATTGTCATCTCGGAACAATACTACTGTTCTTAAGGGCTGAAACATTGTATTGGGTGTGGTCTATTTTCCTCCGGCTACATCAGTTGAGGAATATGAGCATCATTTTAATAAAATTTCAGACGTGATTACTGAGGATGGAAATCATGCTCGTATTTGTATTATAGGTGACTACAACATCCCGGCTATAAAATGGTCTAAAAATGACACAGGTGGGACTGTATCTACGGGCCTAAGACGTAGCTCACAAGCGCAGGCTCTCTTAGAAGCCATGCAATTTATGAATGTAGAACAGTTTAATTTGATTGAAAATAAAAATAATTCAATTTTAGATTTAGTTCTTTCTAATGTCAACTGTACAGTCGAAAAATGTGATTTCCCTTTGGTACCCGAGGACGGCCATCACCCCTCTTTGGTGGTAGGTGTGCCGGTGGCTGTGGAGGAGACTCATCTCCAGGTTAATTGCACAACAAAATATAATTTTCATAAAGCCAACTTCGATCAGATAAATTTTGAGCTAAGCAGGATAGATTGGGATGAGATGTTCAAAAATGAGGCTGTAGATCGTGCGGTGGATGTGTTTTACAGGACTTTCCTGTCAATAATTGATAATAATACTCCGAAAAAAATTCCTAAGACATCACGTTTTCCGATATGGTACACACGGCCGACGATCACATTGGCGAGAATGAGAAACAAGTATTGGAAATTGTCGAAGAAATATGGTAATTCATGTGACTACACTGTTTATTCAAGTTACAGGGCTCAACTCAAACAAGCACACAAAAGAGATCACAGATTTTTTATTACTAATATTGAACAGTCGATAAAAACTGGAATTAAGCCTGATATGGGGGGGGTGAGAGATGGTGAAAGAATGGTTTTGATAGATAATATATAAAATAGTTACCAAAAATGCCAACGGCTGAGACTCTACTGGGCTACTTACAGCACTCCAGGAGTTAAAACAATAAAATGGTCTCGATTAAATTATACAGTGAGGCTATATAAATTAAGAGACGACAAGTTATCTGTAATTAAATGGACAAATGTGTAAAAGACAAATTTAAATTTCAAACATTTAATGAAAATAAAAATTGCTTACCACTATTACAGACACACAAAAACAAGGCTAGACAATACTACGGCTTAATCACTACCCATTGTCTATGCACATTTAATTGTCCCACAAGAAAAACACACTTGATGATAATTCAATTAATAACGAAGCACTTTTAAAATAAATTAATTTACACTTTGCGATGAATATATAAAGGATCCCGCGTTGAGGGCGCCTCTAGCATGAAAATGCTTAGAGGCAACACAAGTTGAAGAAAGCGCCCCTTGGCGCAGTGCTGGGAGGGCGAAGTCCCACGTCCGAGGCTCCTGGAGGCAATTACCAGCCTACACAGGTGCAGAGTTGGCTCGTCATGACTTCAGGAGGAGAATATCTCGACTCAACTGAAGTCCAGTGGCCAGAGACAGGCTTGTCTCTCTGAAGGTCAGATGATGAGTGATTGAGTGATGGCAAGAGCAATCCTTCTACCAAGGACAACTGACTACTCACTACGACTCGCTGATGATAACTGTTCACCACTGATGACTGATGGAGACAGACTCACTTTCAAGGACATTTCTCCGCTGTTCCTTGAGTGGTGTAGAGAGGGGTTGGTCCTACCCCTTCGATGACGCGATGCATCCCGTGCAGCGTCGTGATTGGCTAATCACTGTACCAATACACGCCCTCATAGACTCCATTGTTTCACGGGTCCGCATGGACCGTTATTCCAAGAATTATGCAGTAAATAATAAAATAAATATTTACAAATAAATATTAGTTTATGAAGCGTCCAATGCACTGATTTTAAATAATTCACATATAAATTAAAGTGTCTCTTCCACTGATATTAACTATAAAACATTTCTTGTGTCCATTATCACCATTATTATTATAGCGTCTTTTCGCACAGCACAAATAACACACATCTTATTCTATTACATAGCACAATACAACCCTTTAGGTAGATAATTAAATACTCAAACTACGTATGTTACAATAAAATTAAAATTCATACCTAAAGAGTCGTTTACATAATTCAAAATATATCATCGATATCAAAACTCAATAGATCGAAGCGTAGGTATAAAAAATCCAACCAAGCAGATACTTAATAATTACAATAAGCAGACATTCTAGAATCTTCATAAAATAATTTGATACATAATGAATGCGCCTTAAGTTGATACATAATGAATGCGCCTTAATCCTTTGTCGATTTATTCTTTTTATTACCCCTGTTGCTATGCAGGTACAAATTTAAATAAACAATGATAATAATTGTGAATACAGGTAGGTACAAAGATTAGTAAACAATACATTATTTATGCAGGTACCTTTTTAAGTGCGAGGATATTTTTAATGTCGGGATTTTCATATTTCTCATGAACTGCATTGTTTTATATTGAAATCCCGTACAACTTTCTAAAAACCAATTATTTTTTTAATGTTAACTTTTCGGCACAATACCTACTATACCGGGCATAACAAATCGCCACCCATTCCTTGACGAAAAGTTATCCATTCTTTATAATACACATCTCACAATTGATTTCTCAAATTCAAAACAAATTATATTATATGAAACTATCTATAAAATTCAACACAATTAGCAAGTAGGTAGGTGCACACACATTTCAATTTAAAATCATAAACAACATTTAAACGCGATTCTTCTTCCTTTACATTTCCTTTAAAACCAGCTCTATTTCAATTAAAAACAAACAATGTCAACCATACATTTCGTATGGGACCAAAATAAAACAACGTAGATGTGACTCACAATGTCAGAACAAATATTATATTTTTCAAACCTCTCATCAAGCATGCTTTGTGACAGCAGACTGGGGACTGGTTCTCTCAGTTGCACATACATCTCTAAACAAACATTGGACCTCACTGTCCCTCACAAAATTCATTAACATGGACCTCACTGTCCACACGACGAAATACATTAGGGAACTAAGCAGGGCGGAACACTCATCGCCTCTGTGCTTATCCCATACTAAACAAAACATATTCCTCATACACGCAGAATTACTATCTTTCTCATACACGCAGAATTTCTCTTCAAGACACGCAGAATAACTCATCATCTTACAAATAACTCCCAGTGCCAACTGAGAATCCCTCACACATCTCTGTCACTCAAAGCATCTCTCTCCTCTACTACAACTCTGATATTCAGAGCAACAACATTATATTCACATTTTCCACACATCCAACATCCACATAAATAATCTTCACACGTTACACTCGCTGGTTACTTCAAACAAATTCTATTTTCCATATTCCAAATTTAAATTAACATTTCACAACGATTAAAAGAAATAAATGCACACGTAGGCATTTAACAAAAGTTGCACCTACCTACCTACGTAATTAAAACATTTTAAACATGAAAACTACCTATCTATTCATCCTAATTTTAATCTGGGCGCCAGAGATATTTTTACGGAAAATATTCAAACCATTTAGAAATATTTAAACAGAAAACATTTTTCCTATAACAAGCCTAAGTCAATCCTAATCCAATATGACACACACATGTGACTATCTGGCTTGATTGAATTTTCTCCTCGACTTCAAGCATCGAGAATCCATATCGATGAACAAATTATAATAATAATCATCGATAGCATAACATTCATAGTTGATTCGATTGATGGACGCATATTTTATCTTTTCGAACAATATCAACGCTGTTCTACGGCGACGCGATATTTTTCTATTCACGAATCTAAACAAAATCATAGCTGTACATACTAGCAAACGTATGCAGCTCTCGACGATGCAACCGGCGATAATCAGCATTGCCAAAACTGATTTTAAAACCCACGCGAAAGACTTTACCCATTCGTGAATAGAGGGAGGGGTGAGTACCTCCCGTTCGGTGTCCTCATCTATCTCTTCCTCCGAGAGGGTAACCCCATCCTCTACGGGTACAATTTCCTCCCTAGCGTCCTGGCTAGGTACATACCGAACCTCATCGCGAACAGATGCTATGTCTGGAAGATTATCTAACACAACCTGATAACTCTCTGTGATCACCTCAGGTTCAGATTGTCCCTCCGGAGTGTATTCTGGAAAGTCCAGGCGCCATACCAACTCTTGCAAATGTTCCAGATTAACTAACTCCCGACCATTAATCCTCGTCCTATACCAGGATGTCATTTGCTTCCATACGCTCATTGCTGGACCCTTACCTGCAAGTCCTTCATCTTTAAATAATACGTGACCGTACCCTTTTAAACGATTGTTTATCCTGACTTTCCAGTCAACAAAATCACTCCCCAGTTCATCCCGACCTTGACACACTGTCAACAGGTCATTATAGATCGAATTTATCTGCCCTTCCACACCAAACCTTCGCAAAATTACTTCTTTGAATACACCCCATCGACAATACCGAAACCCCAGAGACTTCCAGTACCGCTTTGCGTCGCCGCGCAAGCAATACACAGCCTCCCTTGGCAATTCATCTTCCCACTCAAGCTTCCAGAATTCCTCGCATTCTTTGAGGAACCGTTCGGGGCCTTCATCAGTCCAGCCTCCGAACGAAAGCGAAAATTCGCGCTCATAGCATCTGATAACCGACACCTTATCCATCGATCGAATCATACCGTAATACACAATAAACACATGTCAGATAAATAAGGCCAAAAGTCAAAACAATACACATTCGCCATTACAAATAACTTGTCAGTTCATTATATGAAATAAAGTAATATCCCCTCCTCCAATATCACAAATAATAAAGTTAAAAAATTAAAAGAAGATCTCAAGGATGGATTCTTTGTAGCGATTATACACAGATGTGTATTTTTTCGCTACGAGCCACACGTTCAGGGGGCCAATATGATATGGGGGGGGTGAGAGATGGTGAAAGAATGGTTTTGATAGATAATATATAAAATAGTTACCAAAAATGCCAACGGCTGAGACTCTACTGGGCTACTTACAGCACTCCAGGAGTTAAAACAATAAAATGGTCTCGATTAAATTATACAGTGAGGCTATATAAATTAAGAGACGACAAGTTATCTGTAATTAAATGGACAAATGTGTAAAAGACAAATTTAAATTTCAAACATTTAATGAAAATAAAAATTGCTTACCACTATTACAGACACACAAAAACAAGGCTAGACAATACTACGGCTTAATCACTACCCATTGTCTATGCACATTTAATTGTCCCACAAGAAAAACACACTTGATGATAATTCAATTAATAACGAAGCACTTTTAAAATAAATTAATTTACACTTTGCGATGAATATATAAAGGATCCCGCGTTGAGGGCGCCTCTAGCATGAAAATGCTTAGAGGCAACACAAGTTGAAGAAAGCGCCCCTTGGCGCAGTGCTGGGAGGGCGAAGTCCCACGTCCGAGGCTCCTGGAGGCAATTACCAGCCTACACAGGTGCAGAGTTGGCTCGTCATGACTTCAGGAGGAGAATATCTCGACTCAACTGAAGTCCAGTGGCCAGAGACAGGCTTGTCTCTCTGAAGGTCAGATGATGAGTGATTGAGTGATGGCAAGAGCAATCCTTCTACCAAGGACAACTGACTACTCACTACGACTCGCTGATGATAACTGTTCACCACTGATGACTGATGGAGACAGACTCACTTTCAAGGACATTTCTCCGCTGTTCCTTGAGTGGTGTAGAGAGGGGTTGGTCCTACCCCTTCGATGACGCGATGCATCCCGTGCAGCGTCGTGATTGGCTAATCACTGTACCAATACACGCCCTCATAGACTCCATTGTTTCACGGGTCCGCATGGACCGTTATTCCAAGAATTATGCAGTAAATAATAAAATAAATATTTACAAATAAATATTAGTTTATGAAGCGTCCAATGCACTGATTTTAAATAATTCACATATAAATTAAAGTGTCTCTTCCACTGATATTAACTATAAAACATTTCTTGTGTCCATTATCACCATTATTATTATAGCGTCTTTTCGCACAGCACAAATAACACACATCTTATTCTATTACATAGCACAATACAACCCTTTAGGTAGATAATTAAATACTCAAACTACGTATGTTACAATAAAATTAAAATTCATACCTAAAGAGTCGTTTACATAATTCAAAATATATCATCGATATCAAAACTCAATAGATCGAAGCGTAGGTATAAAAAATCCAACCAAGCAGATACTTAATAATTACAATAAGCAGACATTCTAGAATCTTCATAAAATAATTTGATACATAATGAATGCGCCTTAAGTTGATACATAATGAATGCGCCTTAATCCTTTGTCGATTTATTCTTTTTATTACCCCTGTTGCTATGCAGGTACAAATTTAAATAAACAATGATAATAATTGTGAATACAGGTAGGTACAAAGATTAGTAAACAATACATTATTTATGCAGGTACCTTTTTAAGTGCGAGGATATTTTTAATGTCGGGATTTTCATATTTCTCATGAACTGCATTGTTTTATATTGAAATCCCGTACAACTTTCTAAAAACCAATTATTTTTTTAATGTTAACTTTTCGGCACAATACCTACTATACCGGGCATAACAAGCCTTTCTTCTCTTACATTAACAGAATGAAAACATCAAATAACTATCCTGGCAATATGTATTTTGATGGTGTTGCATCGTCCGATCCAAAAACAATTGCTAACCTTTTTTGTTCGTTCTTTCAATCGGTATTTAACGAGAGGGTTGCTGATGATTTTAATGTTAGTCACAATGATTGTATCCAATCTTTGACAAATTTGTCTACTCTAAATATATTAACCTCTGAAGTTTATGAGAAATTAGTAAATCTAGATGTGAATAAAGGCCAAGGTCCTGATAGATTGTCACCCCTATTATTGAAAAGATGTGCACCCCACATTTCTAAGCCTTTACGTGTTCTCTTTAATAAGAGCATCAAAGAGGGATGTTTTCCCACAATATGGAAAACGGCGAGCGTCACACCTATTCATAAGGCCGGGGATAAAGCTGATATAAGTAACTATCGACCTATTTCGATTCTTTCTCCTATATCCAAAGTCTTCGAATCTATAGTTAAAGATCACATGTTTCATTTTTTGGAACCACAACTTTTGGAGGAACAACATGGATTTATGAAGGGTAGATCCACAGTCTCGAATCTCCTAGTATATGCCGAGTTTCTGTTTTCATCAATGGATAAACGTATTCAGGTCGACTCGGTATATACAGATTTTAAGAAAGCTTTTGACAAGGTGGACCATTCTCTTTTACTGAACAAACTTTTTTTGTATGGAATTCATGGTGACCTTCTTAGATGGCTGAAATCATATTTGACTGATAGGTTGATGTCGGTAACTATGAATGGTTTCAATTCCGATTATATACCAGTAACATCTGGAGTGCCTCAAGGCTCAGTGCTGGGACCTCTTTTATTTACGGCATTCATTAATGATATTGGTAGGTGTATTCGTCATTCTCAATTTTTACTTTTCGCAGATGATTTAAAAATTTATCGACAGATCCGTTGCATAGAGGACGCACAAAAGCTTGAAGATGACCTTGCTAGAATATTTGACTATTGTGTAACCAACAGACTTGAGTTGAATCTGAAAAAATGTAATTCCATAACATTTACTAAAAATAAGAAAGTTATTGACTATAATTATAGTATAAATGGTATAAACTTGATTCGACTTGATAAGATTAGAGACTTAGGTATTATATTTGATGACAAGCTTCATTTCGAGGCACACATCCACGAGCTTGTCGAGCATTCGAATAGGTTGCTAGGCTTTATTTTGAGATCTACAGGCGAGTTTAGGGATCCAAAGACGATGTTAATATTGTATATTACACTTGTGCGTTCTAGACTCGAATACTGTTCATCGATATGGAATCCGATGTATGATAAATATATTACGACTATTGAACGTTTGCAACGTAAGTTTTTGCGAATGTGCAGACGCAGATATGGGAATAATATGATCGATAATCTTATTGACTTGTCGAGTCGTCGAGAACTTATTGATGCGTTTGTTTTGAGGAGAATCTGTACATCTGATATCGATGTTCCTCAATTATTGGCTGGGATAGGTTTTCGTGTGCCATCAGATAGAAGATCGTATCGTCCACTTTACTTAAGTAGCGTACGCACTAACGCTGGTTTGAGAAACCCTCTACACCGCATTATGAATACTTATAATGGCAAGTTCAGTGACATTGACATGTTTGCCGGCAGTGCTCGCACTTTTAAAATGTCAATTTTGCAGGTTATGTGTAGCGATCCGTGACTTCGATTTTCTCTGCTTCTCTTGTTATCAGTGTTTTCCATCCCTTTTCATATTTTCTTGTTTCCCATGACACTCAATTTTTGTATTAATTATAGGTATGTTGTTCTTTATTTTGTAAAGGTAGGTAGATTTTACTTTGAATTTGCTTTTTCACTCTTTCATTCATGACTTTAAGTGATGTTTTGATTGTTAATTTTGTGTTTTTACTCTTAATTTCTTTTTTATTATTGTTTTTAATTATGTATGACAACCACTTGGGCTTTGATTTGATTTAACAGAATAATATATGAACACTTATAAACTGGACATTGCATTGTATACTTGTTGTTGATTATTGTATTATTGTACTAAACATATATGTATTGTCTGTAGTGTTCCGTTGACCAAAATAAATAAATAAAAAATAAATAAATAACAGAAAATGTAGAAAATTATAACAAACAATAATGTTGTTACATAATAAGTATGTAGGTGTAGGTGAGTTACGTGCAGATTATATTCATAGTTTAGCTGATTCATCAGAAAATAAAAGGTATATTCTAGACGATTTTGTTAACAATAACCCCAAATAATACCCACACATTATCATCTTCAATAAAAACTAGTATAATATATAATGTATATAATATACGTACGTTATAATATGAACACTTGGATATTAGTCGATCACAACAGCTACCTACACTATATAAATACGTTAACGTTGTTGACATGTCATTCATATGCGTCATGTCATTTTCCATGTTACCAGTTTGTCATACATAAAAATATTGTAATTATTGAAAATTATATGAGACATACTAGTTTTTATAATTCGACCGATTCCTCGTAAATTTCGAAAGAAATTAGACATTTGTTATCACGACATAAGTATGTAGGTACTTATTGACAATAATATTATTATCTGATAAAACATGTACCTACATAATGCATTTACCTACCAAGAAAAACGGTAATGTACATATGTACGTACACAAATAAATAATTACATCACACATCGCTTCGAGGAACACTATGAAGGTATTGAGATAACCTATGCTAATAAAATTTACCACCCCTACTCAATCACATATCATTCCATCTATACAATATGTATGTCAGTCAAAAACCTAAGAAAGCATCTTCACATCAAATGATTGCAAAAAATCTTAAATGAAAGAATTTACCTGAAATGGTGTCAACTTTCCGAAAATATTAAATTATTTTAAAGGCTTTTATTTTAATCCAATACTCAGATATTAAAAATGTTACATAAAGAAGCATATTTTTTAAATACAAAATCAATAACAAATAACAATGAAAAACCGTGGTAAATACTGAAATTCCCAATAACTCATCAGATAGGCTCAAATATTCAGATTAGAATATTTTAATATAATACACATTAAATATATATATATGCATTAAACACAAAACACATTCATAATTATCTATAATATTGAGCAGGGCAGGGCTTGTGCTTTGAGACTATAATATACAAAAATATAATATATTGTGGTGAGGTACCTAAAAGTTTTTTATGAATGAATATTTATTAATATAATTTATCTACTGTAATAAAATATAACTATAAATAGTGTTATCTTCACTACTGCCTTATACGAGTATTATAAACATAATATATTATATTCCATACTATATTATGCTACACATCGTATCAGTGTGTATTACCTGATTAGTTACATAAGAAATAATAATTCTTATACGAGTATTATAAACATAATATATTATATTCCATACTATATTATGCTACACATCGTATCAGTGTGTATTACCTGATTAGTTACATAAGAAATAATAATTCTTATACGAGTATTATAAACATAATATATTATATTCCATACTATATTATGCTACACATCGTATCAGTGTGTATTACCTGATTAGTTACATAAGAAATAATAATTCTTATACGAGTATTATAAACATAATATATTATATTCCATACTATATTATGCTACACATCGTATCAGTGTGTATTACCTGATTAGTTACATAAGAAATAATAATTCTTATACGAGTATTATAAACATAATATATTATATTACATACTATATTATGCTACACATCGTATCAGTGTGTATTACCTGATTAGTTACATAAGAAATAATAATTCTTATACGAGTATTATAAACATAATATATTATATTCCATACTATATTATGCTACACATCGTATCAGTGTGTATTACCTGATTAGTTACATAAGAAATAATAATTCTTATACGAGTATTATAAACATAATATATTATATTCCATACTATATTATGCTACACATCGTATCAGTGTGTATTACCTGATTAGTTACATAAGAAATAATAATTCTTATACGAGTATTATAAACATAATATATTATATTACATACTATATTATGCTACACATCGTATCAGTGTGTATTACCTGATTAGTTACATAAGAAATAATAATTCTTATACGAGTATTATAAACATAATATATTATATTACATACTATATTATGCTACACATCGTATCAGTGTGTATTACCTGATTAGTTACATAAGAAATAATAATTCTTATACGAGTATTATAAACATAATATATTATATTCCATACTATATTATGCTACACATCGTATCAGTGTGTATTACCTGATTAGTTACATAAGAAATAATAATTCTTATACGAGTATTATAAACATAATATATTATATTCCATACTATATTATGCTACACATCGTATCAGTGTGTATTACCTGATTAGTTACATAAGAAATAATAATTCTTATACGAGTATTATAAACATAATATATTATATTACATACTATATTATGCTACACATCGTATCAGTGTGTATTACCTGATTAGTTACATAAGAAATAATAATTCTTATACGAGTATTATAAACATAATATATTATATTACATACTATATTATGCTACACATCGTATCAGTGTGTATTACCTGATTAGTTACATAAGAAATAATAATTCTTATACGAGTATTATAAACATAATATATTATATTACATACTATATTATGCTACACATCGTATCAGTGTGTATTACCTGATTAGTTACATAAGAAATAATAATTCTTATACGAGTATTATAAACATAATATATTATATTCCATACTATATTATGCTACACATCGTATCAGTGTGTATTACCTGATTAGTTACATAAGAAATAATAATTCTTATACGAGTATTATAAACATAATATATTATATTACATACTATATTATGCTACACATCGTATCAGTGTGTATTACCTGATTAGTTACATAAGAAATAATAATTCTTATACGAGTATTATAAACATAATATATTATATTACATACTATATTATGCTACACATCGTATCAGTGTGTATTACCTGATTAGTTACATAAGAAATAATAATTCTTATACGAGTATTATAAACATAATATATTATATTCCATACTATATTATGCTACACATCGTATCAGTGTGTATTACCTGATTAGTTACATAAGAAATAATAATTCTTATACGAGTATTATAAACATAATATATTATATTACATACTATATTATGCTACACATCGTATCAGTGTGTATTACCTGATTAGTTACATAAGAAATAATAATTCTTATACGAGTATTATAAACATAATATATTATATTACATACTATATTATGCTACACATCGTATCAGTGTGTATTACCTGATTAGTTACATAAGAAATAATAATTCTTATACGAGTATTATAAACATAATATATTATATTACATACTATATTATGCTACACATCGTATCAGTGTGTATTACCTGATTAGTTACATAAGAAATAATAATTCTTATACGAGTATTATAAACATAATATATTATATTACATACTATATTATGCTACACATCGTATCAGTGTGTATTACCTGATTAGTTACATAAGAAATAATAATTCTTATACGAGTATTATAAACATAATATATTATATACTATACTATACCATCACGGCATATCCCACAAGTGGGGTAGCCAGCAGATCAGCTGTATGTAAGAAACACACAAACTGTCCTCTTTGTGCCAGTATAAAATCAAGACATTCAGGATGGGTGGCAAACCTCAACGCTGAATTTAAGATGTATTATATTACATACTATATTATGCTACACATCGTATCAGTGTGTATTACCTGATTAGTTACATAAGAAATAATAATTCTTATACGAGTATTATAAACATAATATATTATATTACATACTATATTATGCTACACATCGTATCAGTGTGTATTACCTGATTAGTTACATAAGAAATAATAATTCTTATACGAGTATTATAAACATAATATATTATATTACATACTATATTATGCTACACATCGTATCAGTGTGTATTACCTGATTAGTTACATAAGAAATAATAATTCTTATACGAGTATTATAAACATAATATATTATATTACATACTATATTATGCTACACATCGTATCAGTGTGTATTACCTGATTAGTTACATAAGAAATAATAATTCGGCGTCATTCAACCCTGACAATATCAGTTATAATTTATTAATAAGACAAGATATGATAATTATAGTTATTCAGCTGTTGACTTTGACATCGCCTGTCTTTACTTTTTATTCACTGTGTCGGTGTTTAGGTAGTAGAATTCCATATCGAAATAATAAAACAAATGTTTTATTCTACTAATGGTTTATTATGTGAGAGAGACGTCTTTCGTCTGATGAGGACTTTTTCGTCTGAAGATTGACAATGTCCTCATCAGACGAAAGACGTCTCTCTCACATAATAAACCATTAGTAGAATAAAACATTTGTTTTATTATTTTTCTTTACTTTTTCCTAACGATGAGGGCGGGAGATATTGAAAGCCGGCTCGCAAATTAATAAAGTTAATCTTGTTTTAATAATTAATTATTAAAATGGACTTCTATCAAGAACCATCGGTCGATAAATTAAACTTTAATATCAGCTATATCAAATGACGTGTGTAGCAAATAACATAATCACTATCCACGAAGAAAGCTTTTATATATATATACTTATTTTTGACACAACATAATTTACCGTTCACCTTATTGATGAAAAACCATTACAGGTTTCCACGACCGGTGTCGGTGTGGCGCGGAGGCTAACGATCTTGCCTTTGAGTCACGAGGTCCCGGGTTCGATTCCCGACCAGGGTAAAATGAAGAATGGCCTTTTTCAAAGTGTCCTGGGTCTGGGTGTTACATATATATGTATATCGCCATGTTAGTACCTACTAGTGATGTAACGAATGTCTGATTTTGGATATTCGCGAATGCGAATGCGAATGCGAATATTTCATGCCGACATTCGCGAATGCGAATGCGAATGCGAATATTGACTTGAAAATGGTATAGGAATTTGAAATATTCCAAAACTCCTCGGTTTTCTTAAAGAATATTTTCTTGCAATACCTTTTTCCACAATGTACCGGGTAAGTATCCGGTACTTTCACCGAATTACTGATTTGTTTCTTCATTTACATGGTACACAACAGATGAAAGACATATAAATATAAACATGTAAGCGACAAAAACATTCCAATAGTCTTACATCGAAACAGTGCATACTTCAGCAATAACACACAAAACAATTATAGAAAATCTTACACATAATATAGGTATTAATTCACAATACATCCAATCACCCATTCCTATTACAAATCGCTGCTCACCCAATTTCGCACACATACCTAATACATTCATTCGCACAAACACATTCACACTTCACTAATGTATGCAATAACAATACAAAAAAACTCTTAAAAAAGAAAAATCAAAAATTTAAAAAACAGTCTAAAAATTAATACTATCCCAAACACTTCACATTTTATCAAACATATACATTTTTTTTATATTTATTTCATCTTATTCTACATTTTTTTTATATTTATTTCATCTTATTCTACCCTCAACTCTCCTTTCTCACAAACCTGACGTAATTGGCACTTTAAAATTCTATAAACAGGGTTTCTTGAGTCTGCAATCGTTTTTGTTTTTTTTTAATGTAGAACGGAAAACAAGATCTTGTTAAAGGAAGCATTCTAAAGTTAATCCTATCTAAAATATTAGGCACATCGTATTCGGACAAGCATATTTTTCTCAGGTTGCATGCATCCAGCAAAACTCTTCACAATTCCAATTTAGGCAAATCTTTAATAAATACAGGATAATGCAATCTCTTCCTAACCAAACGAATGAATTTAGACTGAGTTCTCTCAACTTGATCGACATATTTTTTAAAATGTGGATTCCATACAGAGGAACAGTCCTCCAGCTTGGAGCGAAACAACGATAAGTACAAGTACAAATACGATTCATATAACCTAAATGACTTTGTAGATCTCAGAATAAATCCCAGTATTTTATTGCTCTCTTCGATAATTTTGTTCACGTGATCATCAAAGTGAAGCTCAGAGTCAAACACCACACCTAAATCTCTAATCTTATTTACTTCTTTTAAATCATGATTATGGATATTGTAAATTTATCGAATTTTGTTTCTATTTTTGGTAAAAGAGATCAGATTACACTTCTCCAGATTCAAGTGCAAGTCATTTCTTTTACAGTACTCGTGTAGTCTTTCCAAGTCATCGTTAAGCATTTCATAGTCAAACAATAATTGAATTTGACAGTATATTTTTAAATCGTCCGCAAATAATAGAAGCTCTGAGTGGTCAAAGCACTTTTTTATGTTGTTTATGAATATCGTGAAAAGTAAAGGACCCAAAGAAGACCCCTGAGGGACACCAGATGTAACACTGACACTGCCAGATGAATAACCGTTAAGTTTAACTGTCATCAATCTATCAGAAATATATGAGTCAATCCACCTTAGTTGAAAAAAGTCGATGTTCTCCTTTATCAAATGCCTTTTGAAAGCCGATATAAATGGCATCCAACTGTATACGATTGTCCATAGCTGAGAAAAAAAATCAGATTTGTTACTGTCGATCTTCCACTCATGAATCCATGCTGCTCTACAAGAAGATACGGCTTCAGGAAAAAAGTAATTTGTTCACGAACCATACCCTCAAATATTTTGGAAATAGGTGATAGAATTAAAATTGGTCTGTAGTTACGAACGTCCGATTTGCTGCCAGATTTATGCAAAGGAATAATACTAGCCATCTTCCATTTGCATGGAAAGCATCCTTCTTGTAAACTCCTAATTTATTTATCGTGTCGAAACCCAGAGAAAAAACCCATCAAACTGATTTCCAGTACTGCGCAAAACGCGCAGCAGGTGGAGATGCGTCAAAAATATCCTCCATAGTGCAAGTGACAGGGCACAATGGACACTCCAACAAGTGTGGCATAGTTTGTGCTGCACCACAGTCACACGCTCCGGATTCGTCCTGTAGGAAGCCCAATCGTTCTCTATTGTCGCGGCAGTTTCCTACACCAGATCTCAGTCGATTTAGGGTTTTCCATGTCCCATAGTCTAGATTGCCTCCTGCAGCAAGGTGTTCTAATAAATTTCAGATACAATGGTTTGGTTAAATGACTTTCACATCTCTTTAATATATTGGTGCTAGACCATCAGGGCCAACTCCTTTTGTCTCATCTATACCTAATAAACGTTTATGAATATCAGATTTCAAGATATTAACCATGGATAAACACGAGTTAGTTAAAATATTTTCCAATTCTTTAGTACTCGTATTAGAATCATGCAAATTATTCAGTGAAAATACAGAACCAAAAAACGTCGAAAACAAGTTTGCAATTCCCTCTGGATCGCTCGAAGTCTGGTCACCGTCACCCATTACCCTTGGATAGCCTCTAGATTCTTTAAGGGAATTCACGAATGAAAAGAAAGACTTGACATTGCCCTTAAGTGACTTCTCAGTGTTATTAATAAAAGACCTATAATCGTGATTCTGCGACAACTTCAACTGAGCTCTTAGTTGAAAAAATAAATTGTAGTCAGAATCATTACGGTTCATCTTCAACTTACGCCAAGCCTTAGACTTCTCTTAAACAATAACAGAATTCTATTAGAGAACCATTTGGGAAAATTATTAGGTGACACCCTCTTCATATGTAGGTGTATGCTTCTCAATTATTGGCAAAACATAACCATAAAAAGATTCAATCATCTTATTCACCGGTCCGTTTCCCAAAACACTGACCCAATCAACACTTTGTAGTTCAAAATTTATTTCCGAAAAGTTTGATTTAAAGTATATTAATTTCTGGATCATATTTTGAGACAAATCCTCAGCAATTTCAAACTCATAATCTATCAACAGTGAAGGATAGTGTGAATCCTTACCAACCAGTGGAGAGTCACATCTGGTAACAGAACACGGAATAGTTGAAAGAACTAAATCCAAGATAACTTGATTGCTGTTATAAACTCCGTTAGACTGAAACATATTGAGAAAAGATATAGATTCTATCAAATACTGCGCAACAGGACACGAATAAGAATACGGAACAAAGATTGAATCAACATCGGGGTCTTTTTTCCATTGGATTGTTGGGATATTGGAATCTCCAATAAGACAAATATCCGTTTTGCCGTAATAGCTGATTAAACGTTCAGATATACTTTAAAAAAAGATGTTTTAAGTATCTAAGGATGTGGAAGGCGGTATATACATATACTACACCCAGTAGCGGTGAGCATTTTTTCATGCGTTACCGATGAAAAACGAATACTGGTAAAAATAACTTTCACCAGTATCATCCCAAACAAGAGTGGATGAATATCCTAGTGTCCGATCCACAGCAATTAAGACCCCACCTCCATCCCTTTTACCACTCAACATGAAATCCCTATCCTTGCGGTAAACTGTATATTCGTTTTGAAAAAGTTCGCTGTCAAATATGCCACAATTTAGCCAAGCTTCCGTCAGAACAATTATATCATAACTATTTGCAAATAAGTTTGCTCTAAACTCCTCGATCTTAGTCTTCAAGCCCCGAAAATTCTGAGAGAATACTTTAGTGTGGTTCACCTTGTAGTATGATATAAATATTCCTTAAATAGAATATAAAATTATTGTAGGGCCCTATACTCATAGCAGTAGTAATACTTAAAACAAACATATAAATTAAATCTCCACAAATGCATATTTCTCCTAATAATAATAACATCATCAAGCAAACGAACACAGGAAACAATACAACAAATGTGGCCAACACGGAACAGACCAGATACTTTATTACTAAAATAATATTCGCAAAACATTCGCATATTTTTTTGCGAATGCGAATGCGAATGCGAATACTTTGAAATATGCGAATATTCGCGAATGCGAATGCGAATATTCGTTACATCACTAGTACCTACCCATAATACAAGATTCACATGTTAGTTTGAGACTCGGTCTGTGTGAATTGTCTATACCTACTTACACGTTATGTTATGTTAGGTTTGTTGTGACTAGTGATGTGAGTAGAGAAAATTCTCCGGAGAAATTTCTCGAGAACGAGAAATTTCTCCGAGAATTTCTCCTCTGATTGAAGAGAAATTTCTCTGATTTTTTCCCATGGGGATTCCCCTGTTATTTATTGGCGATAATGCGGCGAAATTCCCCTACAAAATATATGAAAAAATATCCGGTATTGACTAACTTTAATTGTAGCAATATTGGTGATAAATTGTCTCAACATTTGTACATTGTTATTGATTGATTGAATAAAGTACTGATTTATTATTATTTTACTGTTAAATAAAAAAAAAAAAATCTCGGTAAATTCTCTACTTCGAGAAATCTACCGAGAAATTTCTCGGTAAATTTCTCCAAAAATTATTTCTTGAGAATTCCACAACACTAGTTGTGACCAATAAGATCCCAGACGTACTTCACACGTTTTCTACATGCTCCACTCAACTAGCGTTTGGTTCAATAAATCAATACTCAATGTAATAAAACCTTTTCAGCTTCACGTATGTAATATAATAAATATAATTATGTACCTATGTATGTATGTATGGTGCCTATGATTAAGCTAACGAGCATTATTTTAATATTTAGATAGCAGCTTTAAAAAACTCTCTTGATTTTTTTAGTTTACGTTTAGTTTAGTTTAGTTTAGCAGAAGATGATTTTGCCGGGATTTTCTATTTTATATACAATATAATTTATTTTAAATATAATATAGTTCACGAAATATAATTTATTCTTTGCTGTACATTTATTAAACAATTACACATTCAATTTATTAACACCTGCATTAAGTATAATCAAAATACGGAAGGCGAGTAAATACGCAATTCCATCGAAATAACCCTAAGTACTTTTAATTCCATATTTTTTTTTTAATATTCCGCATGCTTGTAAAACCATTTCATCGTCCTAAATTTTAAACTATCGATTTGTTAGTGCGAATAGTTTTATCATCTTTTTATTATTAAAAAAGCTGAAAAAACTGGTCATGCGGTGTTAATGACGATAAAATTGAGTAAGAATAGAATGTATTTATCTAAAGGACGGGGTATGAGAAATCGCGGCCGTTCAAAAACTACGTGGCCTGACTACTTATTTATCATTGATTTATTTAACGTATTTAAATTCGTGTGAATATTATTTATAATCGATCTCGTAGACCAATGATACAGGTGAAGCGCGTAGGTACCGACCAGCAAATATTTAAACGATTAGTATGAGTCGCGATCTATGTGAAGGGCGTCGCGTCGTGACCTGTGGCAGTACAATAATATATAAGTACACCGGGTCATTATCTAATGAGATAGTGGGAGTAGATAGACGCATCTCATTCGTGGTAACAACAGCTATGGGTAAGTGATAATGAATATATACACTATACGAGTATACCTATAGGTACTCTATATACAGATGATTCATATTTCAACCTTGTGTTGTTCAAATACAATTTAATTAAGGTGTTGAGTACTTAGGTAACTATAATACTTAGTGGGTAGGTACTTATTCTTCAGCTAACGCTTCAAATAGATCAACAAATCGTAAAATACTGTTGCATCATTTTTTTACGATAATTCATTCATTACCAAATAATAAAAGCTGTGCATTTTATAGATTTACATAATACGATGAGCCATGGAGCACCCGAGGCAAAGAATTGGAATCCCACTCTTTTCCGTAAGTTTTTGAGTGTCCTGTAAATGGCAGATGTTCGAAATAATAAAGACCTTTTACATCCAAAATTCAACCACACATCCTGAATGTCTTATTTTTTGTTGGCACGGAGAGCAGCTGATCTGCTGGCTACCCCACTTATGGGATATGTCGTGATGGTATAGTGATAGTAGTAGTACATAATACAGTATATATCATGTATTCTCAAGATGTCTTAGATATAATTTAAATTCCAATAAATAGATACTCCCCTATCGAATTAAATTTAGGTTACATTAAATTTCTATCCAGAACTTCTGATTGTTTACTATTATCGTGTAATTTAACCACCCAGAAATGTTTATATACATAGCTAAGAAAAGGTTATGTGAACAGGATCTAAGTATATTACTAACTCCATTATGAAGAGCTCATACACAGTATAGTATTATGAAACTTGATATTAGATTATATTTCAGAATAGAGATTCAGAGTGTTCCCTTTTCATATAGAAATTTCATTAAATATCGTAAGCAATTTACTTACATGACTACATCACTGAATACCTCCACTTCGTCCTGACATTTAATGAAAATGCTAGCAAGATGATTTTATCTTCAAACCTATGTAGAAATAATTGAAGTTCTCTGTACAGCGCGACATCGCAGACAGATCTTTACACGTCCTGATTTATATTATACAAGCAGTCTGTACCGGCTTCGTACGGGTAGATAGGTATTTAAAAAAATAGTTTTAGTTAAGGATCCCTCATATTTTGAAAATATAATATAGTCTATGTCACCCGGGGATAGTGTAGCTTCCCAATAGTGAAAGAATTTTGCAAACAATCAAATATTTCCGCTTTATAATATTAGTATAGACAACTCAGACAAGAATACAAGTATTATAGAAAGATTATAGAAATTAATCGATATCACCATACAGCTTATGAGGAAAGCTCTAGCTACCTATTATACTTAGTGATTAGATGGAAGATGGTTAGATGGAAGAAATCACTATATAGTGATAATCTCGCCACTGCACATCATCACATTTTTTCTTGTGTAGGTATATTGCTTTATTTTATTTGTTATATGAATGATGATGTGCAAGAAGAATAAAATAAATAAATAAATAAGTGATGTGAGAAGAGAAAATTCGGGAGCGAGAACGAGAAATTTATCCGAGAATTTCTCCTCTGATGAAAGAGAAATTTCTCTCCATAATTTTTCTTAGTGATATTATGACCTTTCGCCCAGTACACTTCGCAGCCAACCTGATTGATCCAAAAATTTGTGGGGCTGATTAAGGCCCAAATCAGAGTTTATTAACACTTTTTTCCATGTGCGTACCTGCAATTTTTTTTAACTTAAATATGGGCATATGGGGTGTCACACATCAAGATTTTTCATCAGTTATTAGCACTTTTTTCTGTGTAGGTACCTAACATTATTTGTTTCCATAATTAATTGTAGCCATATTGGTGATAAATTGTCTCAACATTTGTACATTGTTATTGATTGATTTGTGTCTCCGAAAATTCTCTACTTCGAGAAATTTACCGAGAAATTTTTCTAAAAATTATTTCTTGAGAATTCCACAACACTAATTATACTTATATTTTATCTTATATTATCAAAATATTAAGAAATATTAAAATATTAAGTACCTATTATTTTTGTTATGACAAAGTATATTACATTCCGTGTGCTAAATATTTATTTTTGGGACATAAAAGGCCATGGAGTGAGATCAGGTACAGCCTATATTAATTACTTTTCCTTCCGCGCTAGAAAACTTCTACGCTTGCCTAAACTTGTTAGAACTTTACATATACACATACATAGGCTTATAACAGTAAAGTACACACAAGTATTATGTCAGCGATTTGAGGTCAAACTTCCGGGGGTGTGATTATCCCTCATCCATCAGGGCGTTGTGTATTGTGTATTGACCTCGTCTGAGAATAACATTATTATGAAAATAGAATATAGATAACACAATAAGTATCTACTATCTACATATATGTAGTACCTGCCAAACGTGGATGTTATTCAGTATTATTATTATCTATCTGGCGGCTGGCGGCTGGCGGCATTCAATAATATTAGGTATATGTACTGCGGCTCGTAGTAAGTACCTATGTAGGTATATTGCTGTTACATCTGAAATGTATCTATTTATATTTATGAAAAAGTGGGTTTATAAAGGCGCGAAAATCCAAGAACTACGCATTTATATAAAATAACGTATTTATCCCACTATAAAGTACAATAATGTACCTACAGTAATATCATTCTGACATATTTTTTATACAATTGGTTTTTATGCATTCTTAACACGAGTAGTAACTCCTTGAGGGCTTTCAAATGACAAATTAGCATTAAACATTCACGAAACATCAAGAAAACGTCAAGTAAATCATCAATAATATCTCTTTCCCGCATGGCTGAGTACGTAATAATACACAAGGTACATACAGATACAATACAATACAACACAACACAACATGTTAACGTAGGTACGTATGTATCTACACCCAGATCACCATAATTACCTTTTTCATTACATCCACTATACAATATACAATGCACTGAACTTAACAAGGCGACATAAACGGTCATTACATTGAGAAATAGATTTTATACAAATTAAATTTAAAATACAAATACCTACCTATTATGTACGTACCCACGATAACATTGACCAATAAAATATAACACACAGAGAATGAGTATAAATATATATATACTATTATCAACAAAGCAAGGGAAAAGAAGAACTACTAGGTACCTATGCTACATAGATATGTAATAATATCGAGAATAATAAAACGAAAATCATGCATCAAAACACAACAATACACTAGCGATTATTTACTTCGTAAAATATTTTTTGTGTGACAAAGGAAGATAATTTACCTGTTAAATAAACCCACGGATATGTTGATAATGTAATGACAAACGACATGATAAACTCTTTAAGTACAAAGCATAATAATAAATTACCTTCACAGTACATGAGAATACAAAATACCTACCTATATACCTACCAATAGTATCTATGTGCAAATGATTGGATTGTATTCATAAAGTTGTGAAGGCTTAGCACCTTACCTTGACATACCACCTGGATAGGGACTTGGGTGCTGTCCTTGGTTTCTTGGTAATATCCTTTGGTATACAAGATACTGGAGTTTTGGTCGCTACTGTTGAACTCTGTGTTTTGATATTATTACTGCACTTCTGAGCAAACTGTTTTGTTTTCTCTGTCAAACTCAAGTAAAATTCTGATTGCGTAGAGTTTGATGTCCAAAGCAACATTCCGATATAGTCGTTATCACTCTCACTTTTCTGTTTACCAAAACTAAGTACACCTTTCTTCCGTTGCCTACATAATCTGTTCAAATAATATTACCTACCAGTCCGAACTATTATAAATAGACCACCAATATATATATCTGGAAAAGAAAAATAAATGAGCAGGTATTTATCAAGTTTTGTATTATACGTTTGAATACACTAGTAAGTAAATTCTACATAGTATTATTTACTTAGCGTTTAATTTTATGATATTAATTTTACATCACACGCAAAGGATCTTGTATGTATGTATGTATTTTAACAACTCGATAACCTGTACGATGCAACTTTGAATAAGTGCTATGTACTTGTCTTGTGTTATAATTAGTTGTACCTAGATACATAAGTACACGTTGCGCACCTGTTATGCGTACACTATACATAATACTAATATAGTAAACAAACAACATGAGTCAGTTGTATGTCTATATAAATTATAATATAATGTCTCACGGGTCTAGAATGGACTCCAGTCGAACAGCAATTTAGAAACTTAATGAAATTATAATATGTTCATATAATTTACAATCTTAGAAACTGATAAATAATCAACTGTTATCGTTTTTATCGAATGAAGCATATAATGAAACTAGCAACGCCAATAGAGTGGAGAAAGCTACAAGTGAAAATATTAACTATATTAATTTTATGTCTCATTGACTTATAAGAAGACAACTTTGTATTTCCTATTAACTAATCTTTTTCGTTCACCTCTCTCTCTTTCTCTCTCTCTCTCAATAAAGAACATATAGTAGAAAATATATTTGTCTTATTTATTTTGTTATGGAGTTCTACTACCTAAACACCGACACAGTGAATATAAAAAAAACATATAGTAGAAGAAAACATTTGCTTTTTATTTTCGAAATAGAAATATACATTTCACACAAGTAGGTACATGTAAGAATAACAAACTGTTTTATCTCCTGAAAACAAAGTATTTTTACAATAACTAACTAATTTCGATAGCTTAAACTTAAAATTCGTACCTACTTTTTATAACAAGGACTGAATTACAGATAAGAATTATTAAAATTCAAATCAATGTATAAGAATAAGTTTTATAACACAGATAAGAAGATGGGGAAATACACGAAAGCAGAAAATATTTTTCTTTTTAAAACAACGAACAGTGCGCAAATAATAATTTATAAACTTGTCAAATCTATAATATTTTCTGCTGTGAAATGAAAGCGATGTTTATTTATTCATGGAAAAACCTTCGACAACTTTCCCGGTGAACTTCATGGTATCAGAGGACTCGTATGACCGTCGCGTCGGGGCGGAGGTGTGACGCGCAACACGAACAAGCAGCATCGAACCGCGGCGAGCACCGAATGACTAACTTCACAAAGTATTACTATGTACACATTAATGTCTCTCTTGGTTCCACACTACTCAACTATATACCTTCACATACGCAGTCTAAATAATAGGTACTTATCATAACTTCAACTGCGCGGTAAATGTTTATTTTCATATTCTAATACTAAGACATTAAGTATACAGTTTATATATTGTAGATACATAGGTATGTCAACAGTAAGTACAGAACAATAATAACTATAAAGTATGGGTGATTCAGCAGAACCAAGGTCATCGTGACTAGCCAAGCGAAGAGACGTGGAGTGAGGAGCATCGCATCTCAATGCTATTTTGTAGATATTCATTCTGTAGACGATCAAAATTGCGCTGATATTGGTGAATAAAGTAGTAACACATTATCTTGGAAGTAGTAATAAAATAAAAAAATGTGCTTTCTAACCTAATTTTCTGGCTAGTCCCATTCAACTTTCATTGGTTTTTTTCCACACACATTTACAATACGATTGATCTGGTGCTAAAAATAAAAAAAATATCCATTCACATTCATTCAAAGTCGACGTCTTTCAAGCAAGTAGTTAAAAAGAGAATGATTTCTCCAAACACAACCTCTGAAAAATAAAACCTAATCATCCTGTAAAATCCAAAACAATATAATATATTATATCTATCTATCTATACTGTTAAATCACTTTTTGTGGCACACCAACTTTATAGATTTCACATAAACCTTTAAATATTTTTCTTTTCTGTTACAATTTACTATTCATAAGATGTGTTCAAAACTTCATTCAGTCGCAATCTAAATACACCGCATCGATATTATAATATTGTAGCGGCTAATTACACCGCCTACCCGCTTACATTTTTTAAATCAAAAACATTTTTAGACCATAGCAAGAAAAAACAACATTTGCAAATTTTTCATTATTCATTCGATTTTATTTTTCATTACTCATCACATCATCTCTGTTATTGGATTATCATGTAAAAAATGTAAATATTATTTGTAGAGTTTTACCAACTTTCGTATTACATACATACATACCATCACGCCGCTTCCCTCGCGGGGTAGGCAGAAAGGATCGAGCGCCACTTCCTTCTATCCTTGCATACATCTTTCGCTTCCGTCACTGTCATACAATTCCTCATGCATGCTCTCCTGTTCAATGTGCTCACCACGTGACTGTCCTGTAGGATTTGATTTTAACCTTTCGTATTAACCTTTTAAAATAATATGTACTTTGTGTTTCTCACACAGACACAAATTGTATGACCTTCTCTACAATCGGATTAGGCGGATCACAAGGAAAAGTACATCTCCCATCATCAGAGCATCCACATCCAAGGTCTCCATCAGCTGTCCAGTACCAGAGAGAGAAGAAAATGAAAGGATAATGCAGCTGTCCAAAATAAATCACAAATAGCCAAGGTCTTTGCGAATTGTCTGAATAGTAAAAATATCCAGGTGGTCAAAACCAACATCGTGTTTTTCAAAGAGTTGGTTAATACCTGAGTTCCGATGAAAATGTTTCCACAACATTGCTTCGGGTTCGTCTCGGCAACGATACACGAATTGAAACACTTCCACTACGGCAAGAGGAATCGACATCACCATGTATATAATTTATAGTGAGTTACAATTAGGGGATTCAATCCAGGGGATCCCGAATCCCGGGATCCCGGTCGTATTTTAGTCCCGTTTTCGGTGCAAATGAACCTATCAGTGATGATATTTTATTAATTTATTTATTTAATACATAAACGGCTATCGCCTTTTATTGATTATTTGGATGATGATAATGAAGAACTCAGGATTATTCTATAAAACCGGTAATGGTGAGTTTGACCAATGACCGGAATATTAATGAAATCGTAAAGAAAGTTCGTAGTGGTTAAAAAGTTAAAAGTTACCTTTAAAGAATGATACTATGCTTCAAAACTATATTGAAAAGAAACGTGGAAGAGAGCTTAATTTATTGTTTAACTGGAAATCGCGTTGGAATAGTCTCTTAACAATGCTTGAGCGATTTGATACTTTAAAAAATAGCATCAAAAAGTCACTCACCGACCGAATTCAAATAAATAATCCATAAATTTTCTGGTCAATTTAATTAAAAAATACGAGTTTAAGCATTGATCCCTGTAGTATGTATATTTTTATTATGGGTTAAGCTAAATAAGTCTAACTAAGTTGATTTAAAAAAAATATTCCAAAATAGTAGACACCAACAACCATAAATAACAACATGATAGAATATATTGCCCCACAAAACTAAAACTGTTCTGGGTTAAAACTATGAAATAAATCCAAATACAAGAATACAATTTAAAAATATAAAAAAAAGTTAAATTGTTAGTTTTATAAAGCATAGGTAAGTGTCTTGTTTATTTATTTTAGAAGAAGTTTGAAGTATAATTTTGTTTAACCGACTGTTTGCAGATTAAAAACTTAAATTAAACTACACCGCGCCTTTGCGGTAAACTCGCCCTCTGTATATTGATTGTATTTAATTTGAATGTATACCTTTTATGTAATTGTTTTTAATCAATGTAAAGATTGAATAAATAAATAAAATAAAATAAATTCATTGCCAGATAAATAAAAAATCCCTTGGAGCACCCGGTAAAGAATTGGTCTCCCACTCTTCTCCATAAGTTTTCGAGTGTCCTGTAAAAGGCAGGTGTTCGAAAAAATAAGACATTTTACAACCTAAAATCGGCGATGAGGTTGGCCACCCATCCTGAATGTCTTAATTTTATATTGGCACGGAGAAGACAGCTTGCATGTTTTATATGCAGCTGGTCTGCTGGCTACCCCACTTGTGGGATATGCCGTGATGGTATAGTAGTATTAGTAGTAGATAAATAAAAAAAACTGATTTTGACATGATTTACTGACTTTTTGTTACCACTTGACATTATCAATACAATCCGGTCCGGTGGTTATTACGGTCTTATCGCGTAAGTATATTTTACAATTACGTACACTAAAATTTTGTGTAAAAAAACATACTGCACTAGTTTCCATTGCGGATCGTGTATACATATTTTCTAATCGTGTATACATACTTTCTAAATAAATAAATATTTTCTAAATAAATATTTTCTAAATAAATTATTTACATATTTTCTAAGCGCTACACGAGGCAACGTTCTTATGGGGTGTTCACATTTGGCGAATATCGCCAGCCGAATTTCAAAATACAACGCCAGGCGAAAAAACAAAATTCGCCGTACGCCCATTGATCGTCACACCTGTTCACACAAGTCCACCGATATAGAAACGATCTGTCAGATGCGCTTTGATTTTGACACTGTTTTCAAAATGGCGTCGAGATGGAGATCGCGAAGTGTTTATTTTTAGTCGAAAATGTTATAGTAGGGGTTATAAGGCGCCTTTTAATTAAGGAAACAAACGCCACAAACCAACAAAAAAGATAACAGCTGTCACGAAGCGGGAAACATTATAAAATTTAATAATATTTTATTGAACAATTTAAACGATCTATTTATAATACATCTGAACATTCGCAGCATGCATAAGAATTTTGAAAATTTTGTTCTCTCAGTAAACAGCTTAAAGAAAAGACCGGATTGTATAGTTTTAAGTGAAGCTTTTATAAATGACGGCTCGCCCCAGTACTCGATTGTGGGTTACTCATATATCGCGACAAAAGCTTATGTCAATAGAAATGCCGGTGTTGTGGTATTTGTGAGAGATGAAATTGATGTGGTCGGGAGTGTAGAGCATCGCATTCAGGGTGTGAATTGTCTCGATGTTGAGCTCAAGATGCAGGGTATCTCGCTTCATGTCATTGCGATCTATAGAACCCACGAATCCGACGCGACAATCTTTATAAACGATTTATCAAACATATTGATACAACTAAAAAATAAATTCAACGTGGTTCTAGGGGATATGAACTTGCAAATGAACACTCAGAGCGAGAGCGGAGATGTGACTGAATACATTAACCGAATGACTGAATTGGGCTATAAGTCGTGCGTCAACGGACTTACTCGGGAGTTTCCGGGCCAGACCCCCTCTTGCATTGACCATATTTGGACAAATGTCAAAATTAAAAATGTCAATAAGATCAAAACCATAATTTGGAAAGTGGGCATCACGGATCACCACGCTTGCACATTCTTATACAATTCTGGCTGCGCCTTTAACGGAGATGCTCCATCTAGTCTTCGAATACCAATTTTTAACCAGGTCAAATTTGTCAATGAAGTAGAGCAGGTCACGTGGGAGACAGTACTGGGGGAAAGTGATGTTGACAGGTGCGCCGAAATTTTTCATGACACCTTATCAGCACTGGTAAATAAATGCACAACTGAAAGAGTAGATAAAATACACAAACATAAACTGAAACCGTTGAAACCATGGGTAACCAGGGGAATAGCAATATCTTTAAGGAAGCGAGAAACATTGTATAAACGAACCCTTAGAAATCCGAGTGATAATCTAACCGTGAATAGATATAAAGAATATAGAAACAGGTTGACTAAACTAATTAAAGTGTGCAAATATAAATATTTTTCTGAAAAAATCAAGCGGTCAGGCGGTGGACATAAACAACTGTGGGGAGTAGTAAATCAGATAATGGATAATAATAGAAGGAGAGTAAATGTCAGAAATATCGTCTACCAAGGTGAGCTCATAGAAGCTGCAAAGAACCCCAAATTATGTGCCAACGCATTCAATAGTTTCTTTTCGAACGTAGGAAGGGAATTAGCGAGGGAAATATGTAAACATGACGGGGATCTTAATAGTAATACAGAGGAAAGACGACATGACCTGAGCTGGGCTTCTTTTCAAGAAGTCTCAGAAGCGGATATTCGTAAAACTATAGAGAATATGAAGGGAGGTGCAGCTCCGGGCTTTGATAATATTACTATCCAGACGTTGAAAGCTATAAAACTTTTTATTGACAAACCACTTAGACACTTAATAAATATCAGCTTGATGAGTGGTAAATTTCCCTCCGCATATAAAAAAACGATCGTCATCCCGATCTACAAGTCGGGCGACTCCCAAAACGTGTCGAACTATCGTCCCATATCGCTTATCTCCAATATCTCAAAAGTCTTTGAAAAAATAGTTAAATCTCAACTAAATAATTTTCTATATGCAAATAAGATTATTCATAAAAATCAATTTGGTTTTGTTCAATCCTTGAGCACTCAGGATGCGATAGCCAGATTGACCACCATAATTTACGATTCGTTAGACGAAGGAAAAAAGTGCGCTGGAATTTTTATTGACCTCCGAAAGGCCTTTGACAGCATTTCACATGTTAACTTGCTTAAAAAATTGGAGTACATAGGTATTGCTGGTGGTGTTCTGGAATGGTTCAGAAGCTATCTACATAAACGCCCACAGAGCGTCAGAATTCATGACTGCATTGGAGACATGGCTGAATCGGAGTACGGAATTCCGCAGGGTACAGTACTGGGGCCTGTCCTGTTCATCATTTTTGTAAATGGTATATTTTCGCAGGGGTTACATGGTCAGGTAGTATCATACGCGGACGACACAGCACTTATTGTAAGCGATAGGTCCTGGGAGGGAGTGGAAGCTAGAGCTAATGAGGATATGAATAAGCTCAAGAAATGGTTCGATCGTAATTTGTTAACTTTAAATAGTGATAAAACATATATAGTACCGTTTGCTATTCACTCCAACGACAAGCCGCGATGCTTTGACGTGATGATCCATGACAGCTCACCGGATCATTCGCCCTCTTTATGCCAGGGGAAGTGCGCATTTCTGAGAGTCACGGATAACATAAAGTATCTTGGAATAATAATAGATAGAAATTTAAAATGGAAAGAACAAATTGAGACCGTCGTTAAGCGCATTAGAAAACTGATCTATATATTTGTTGAAATCCGAGACATTCTAAATATAGAACAAATGTACTTAATTTATTATGGATTGGTTCAATCAATTCTACAGTATGCTATAGTTGGATGGGGTGCTGCTTATCGCACGAGTCTAATACCTATCGAAATTGCCCAAAGATTAATAATCAAAATAATTTTGAAAAGACCACGAGACTACCCTACCGAACAAATATTTACAGAGTTTAAAGTTCCTAAATTTAGAGACCTCTATTCTAAATTTTGTATTCTGCAGGTTCTCAAAGAACCGGAATATCATTATTTCCTTACTGAGAATCGTACCAGACATAAATATGTATTCGTTCGTCCTAAGAAACGCACAGTTTTTGGTCAGCAGCATTACACATATTTCGGAGAGACCCAATTCAATAACCTGCCATTAGACGTGAGAAAGACTCCAAGAGGCGACGAACTTATAAAAATAATAAAGAAGCGCTACAAGCCGGATAAGACGGGATAACACTTTCAGCGACAATTTTGAGATTCGGGCTCATGATGTCATCATTGAGCACTGAATCGCGTAAAAGTGATGTATTTCTGTGTAGGTATGTGTGTTTGTGTTAATGTTGATGAGAGGAAAATTGATCCAACTGATTTGTATATTGTTTTGACGTTGTGAATAGGTAATTGTATTGGTTTAATTTTGTATTGTGCTGGTAGATTTTGTTGAACGTTTGATGAAAGTACATGAGAACTGAAAGTTTGCTATTTGTAACAAATTCTTATATGTGTATTAATATTTCTAGCTGATTCTTTTATGTGTGTTAATATTATAATTGAAATCCGACCCTCCGCACAAGCATTTAGTTGCTTATGGAGGGAGCATTTTTACTGTGTGTTTTATTGTTTTATTAATGTAAAAAAAAAAAAAAAAAAAAAATAGGTTATAAAGCTTTTACCATAGATACAAACGCCGCGCATATCTGCGCATGTGCAAATCGTTCAATCGTCCGAGAAGTTGGAAGGTGGTCAACTCAAGACGATATCGTTTCTACTGGTTTTTATCGTTTCAGACTAGCTGTCATTTTGTTCACACGGTTCAAATGGCTGGCGATATTTTGGTGCCTGGCGATATTCGCCAAAGTGAGAACACCACATTAGAATCTATACGCGACTAATTTCAAAATGGCAATTTTCATTTATTGGATTCTTTTGTCAACATGTAAAAGGCGTACCTACGTCGTGAATATACTTAAATAAATAAATAATATTTTATCATTATTTGGCGCCTTTTCTACAGTAGGTATTACCTGAATACTTAAACATGTTTATTTCTTTTATATAATAAAAATATTTTCGTCTCTTACAAAGGAGTTAATTATTTTAGTTAATAGGTGCCTTTAAATTACCAGTTAAAGTAATAAAATAACTTCATGATTAGTTGATTACTAATTGATGTATATTTTTTTACATAATGACATTATCTATCTTTCTGAGCTTGTATACTTGTAAACTCAATATTATGATGATCTATTATTATTTTTGACGCACATGTACCTACCTATTTTATTATTTTTAAATTATTTTGATTTATTGTATTCACGTGTACATGTAAAATTTGTATTTTTTGTTTTTTTTTTCATATTTCTATGATATATTGCTGCATAAAAAAAATCTTGAAAATCTGAGACATCAAATCTGAATATCTCCCAAAATTGTGTTGAATTGACACGGAATTACCCCGTAGCTGATCCTGTGAAAAAAACAGTCTTCTCACATAAGTCTATGATATATTGCTGCATAAAAAATTATGAAAATCTGAGACATCAAGTCTGAATCAGTGTGTTGATTTGACACGGAATAACCCTATGATTTTGGACCTTTTCCATAATTATATTTTAAATAGCTGATTAATATCTAAGAAACGCGCATGCTCATTACTATTATTTCACGGAGGAGTTCTAGAGTTTGCATAATCGCAGGCGTAATCATAACTAAATAAATACATTTTCATCGCCAGATTTAATCATAAATAAGAAGAGTTGCCACCAGTACAAAAACGTTATTTCCTTGCTTGATGGAAGTGATCTGGAGCATGCTCTTTTAATCTTTAACCTAGAAATCAATACTGCAACAGATCAACACATTAAGAAAAAATGTTGACTTTCACAGTTTTCCGTCATCGTTTTCTCCAGCTCTCAAAAAAAAATATTAAAGGATAGAGTAACTTTCACAAGCGTTGATATCACAGAATGCTACACGAAATTTATTGAGACCGAGCCCGTAGACAAACCGTACTTAGCGATCGACTACTGGCGAACTTTTCGACAATCTACTTACATGTACCATAATATGATTATGCGTTATTGTTGCAGTTATTGAAAAAAATTCGTTTGTAGTCGATCGCCAAGTGCGTGTTTGTCTAGGGACTCAGAAAGTCTTATAAATGCCGATTCGAAGAAACTTTGGACTTATCTTAAAACCAAAATAAATACTTAATCAAGTTGATATTTTTCAACCGACGGTACATGGTGGAAATTCATGTTGAATTAATTATAAATAAAACACTTATTTATGGTATATCCACAGTGACTTTTTACTGGACACGAGCCGGCTTTCAAGAGCTTCTGCTCTCATCATCAGATAAAGAAATTACAAGTTGATAACCTAGATATAAATAATACACAAACATGACCACAAGTATTACTAGGAATTAATAGAATTTTCAAAGTTATAAACGTAATCCACTTCAAGGCATCGAGACTATGTTATGCTGCTCAATATCTTAAGAATTTTCAAAGTTATAAACGTAATCCACTTCAAGGCATCGAGACTATGTTATGCTGCTCAATATCTTAAGATTTTTCAAAGTTATAAACGTAATCCACTTCAAGGCATCGAGACTATGTTATGCTGCTCAATATCTTAAGAATTTTCAAAGTTATAAACGTAATCCACTTCAAGGCATCGAGACTATGTTATGCTGCTCAATATCTTAAGAATTTTCAAAGTTATAAACGTAATCCACTTCAAGGCATCGAGACTATGTTATGCTGCTCAATATCTTAAGAATTTTCAAAGTTATAAACGTAATCCACTTCAAGGCATCGAGACTATGTTATGCTGCTCAATATCTTAAGAATTTTCAAAGTTATAAACGTAATCCACTTCAAGGCATCGAGACTATGTTATGCTGCTCAATATCTTAAGAATTTTCAAAGTTATAAACGTAATCCACTTCAAGGCATCGAGACTATGTTATGCTGCTCAATATCTTAAGAATTTTCAAAGTTATAAACGTAATCCACTTCAAGGCATCGAGACTATGTTATGCTGCTCAATATCTTAAGAATTTTCAAAGTTATAAACGTAATCCACTTCAAGGCATCGAGACTATGTTATGCTGCTCAATATCTTAAGAATTTTCAAAGTTATAAACGTAATCCACTTCAAGGCATCGAGACTATGTTATGCTGCTCAATATCTTAAGAATTTTCAAAGTTATAAACGTAATCCACTTCAAGGCATCGAGACTATGTTATGCTGCTCAATATCTTAAGATTTTTCGAAGTTATAAACGTAATCCACTTCAAGGCATCGAGACTATGTTATGCTGCTCAATATCTTAAGAATTTTCAAAGTTATAAACGTAATCCACTTCAAGGCATCGAGACTATGTTATGCTGCTCAATATCTTAAGAATTTTCAAAGTTATAAACGTAATCCACTTCAAGGCATCGAGACTATGTTATGCTGCTCAATATCTTAAGAATTTTCAAAGTTATAAACGTAATCCACTTCAAGGCATCGAGACTATGTTATGCTGCTCAATATCTTAAGATTTTTCAAAGTTATAAACGTAATCCACTTCAAGGCATCGAGACTATGTTATGCTGCTCAATATCTTAAGATTTTTTTCATACTTTGCATGTTAATTAACTGATATGTTGAGACTTTCTAACAAGTATTATTACTTTTTACGCGACTTACCTGCGTGCAGTGTTAAACTTCTTTACAATCAATAAAATTGATGTTTGACACTCTACAGGCCCACATTTAAATTTAAAAGATAATAGATAGGTTCCAACGTGGAAAACAGTAGGTATTAATTAAACCCTTTTTGCAACGAAAAAGTGCAAAGTTTGATACCCCACATGTCCATATTTAAGTTTAAAAAAAATAAGCAGGTATCTGCGTCGAATAAAGTACTAAAAACCTCTTCCTAATATAAAGAACATCATTCAAAAGCATCGTATTTAAACGTTAAAATATATTAGCGTTCACGTTTCTTCAAATCAACTTTGAATCGAATTTGACGGTGATATTGATGCGAGAATTTCTTAAATACCTATAGTGAAATGGCGTTGAGGAATTTTCAAAAATATGTTGATGTAATAACGTACCTATGTAAGAAAATCGTGTTAATTTTACGAAGTGTGGTAAAATTGAGTAAGTTCAACATACATTCTTGTGAATAGATTTAATATTATTATGCATTCTGGTGCACATGCCAGATGCTCACAAGTGAAAGTAATACATGCAAATGCGTCCCAATACTGCCAACATAACACAATAATAATATACCTACCTGAACGTTAACAATACATTACTTGCTTGTGTAAGAGTAAGACTTCATATTTTGGTGTAAACATAAATAGATACATAGGTATGTATCTATAATATCTACCTGCGCGGTAAGCAATGTTTGTGGAGTAAAATGATGTAGAACAACTTATTACCTATCTATTTGCAATGACGGATTACACTTTTTATATTGGTCATGCTTTCGGAATAATAATATCTACCTGCGCGGTAAGCAATGTTTGTGGAGTAAAATTTATTTATTTATTTATTCATTTACATGGTACACAACAGATGAAAGACACATATATATAACATGTAAGCGACAAAAACATTCCAATAGTCTTACATCCAAACAGTGCACACTTCAGCAATAACACACAAAACTATCATAGAAAATCTTACACACAATACATTCATTCACAATACATCCATTCACCCAATTTCGCACACATAATACATTCATTCGCACAAACACATTCACACTTCCTAAATGTATGCAATAACAATACAAAACAAACTCTAAAAAAAGGAAAATCAAAAACTTTAAAAACAGACTAAAAACAAATACTATCCCAACACTTCACATTTTATCAAACACATACATTTTTTTCATCTTTTCGTCTCATTCCACTCTCAACTTCCTTCCTCACAAACCTGACGTTATTGGCACTTTAAAAAGGGAATTGGGAAAGGGGGGGGGGGGTATTCAGCTTACCTCCGAGACAGGCCCAGGACCAAAAACGTAACGACCGATAAGCCGCTTAAATCCATGGTTCGATGTACAAGCCATATCGCACTGTGAAAAGTTTTTATTATAAGCATCGCACATTCTATATAAAGGGTTTCTTGAGCCTGCAATCGTTTTTGTTTTTTTAAGGTAGAACGGGAAACATGATCTTGTTAAAGTAGGCATTCTAAAATTAATCCTATCTAAAATATTAGGCACATCGTATTCGGACAAGCATATTTTTCTCAGGTTGCATGCATCCAGCAAAACTCTTCTTAATTCTAATTTAGGCAGATCTTTAATTATAACAGGATAATGTAATCTCTTCCTAACCAAACGATTGAATTTAGACTGAGTTCTCTCAACCTGATCGACATATTTTTTAAAATGTGGATTCCATACAGACGAACAATACTCCAGCTTGGAGCGAATCAACGATAAGTACAAGTGCAAATACGATTCATATAACCTAAATGACTTTGTAGACCTCAAAATAAATCCCAGTATTTTATTGCTGTCTTCGGTAATTTTGTTCACGTGATCATCAAAGTGAAGCTCAGAATCAAACACCACACCTAAATCTCTAATCTTGTGTACTTCTTTTAAATCATGATTATGGATATTGTAAGTATATGGAATTTTGTTTCTATTTTTGGTAAAAGAAATCAGATTACACTTCTCCAGATTCAAGTGCAAGTTATTTCTGTTACAGTACTCGTGTAGTCTTCCCAAGTCCTCGTTGAGCATTTCACAGTCAGACAATGATTGAATTTGACGGTATATTTTTAAATCGTCCGCAAATAATAGAAGCTCTGAGTCTTTAAAGCACTTTTTTATGTCGTTTATGAATATCGTGAAAAGTAAAGGACCCAAAACAGACCCCTGAGGGACACCAGATGTAACACTGACACTCCCAGATGAGTAACCGTTAAGTTTAACTGTCATCAATCTATCAGAAATATATGAGTCAATCCACCTAAGAAGATTCCCATGAATTCCATGAAATTCTAACTTCTTAATCAAAAGTCGATGATCTACTTTATCAAATGCCTTCTGAAAGTCGGTATAAATGGCATCCACCTGTATACGATTGTCCATAGCTGAGAAAAGAAAATCAGTGTATGAAATCAGATTTGTTACTGTCGATCTTCCACTCATGAACCCATGCTGTTCCACAAGAAGATACGGCTTCAGGAAAAAAGTCATTTGTTCACGAACAATACCCTCAAATATTTTTGAAATAGGTGACAGAATTGAAATTGGTCTGTAGTTACGAACGTCCGATTTGCTGCCAGATTTATGCAAAGGAGTAATATTGGCCATCTTCCATTTGCATGGAAAGCACCCTTCTTGTAAACTCCTAATAAATATCAGATACAATGGTTTGGTTAAATGACTTGCACATCTCTTTAATATAATTGGTGCTATACCATCAGGGCTAACTCCTTTAGTCTCATCTATACCTAATAAACGTTTATAAATATCAGATTTCAAGATGTTTACCGTGGATAAACATGAGTTAGTTAAAATATTTTCCGATTGTTCAGTATTAGAATCATGTAAATTATTCAGTGAAAATACGGAACCAAAAAACGAGGAAAACAAGTTCGCAATTCCCTCTGGATCGCTCGAAGTCTGGTCACCGTCACCCATTACCCTTGGATAGCCTCTAGATTCTTTAAGGGAATTCACAAACGAAAAGAAAGACTTGACATTGCCCTTAAGTGACTTCTCAGTGTTACTAATAAAAGACCTATAATCGTGATTCTGCGACAACTTAAACTGAGCTCTTAGTTGAGAAAATAAATTGTAGTCAGAATCATTACGGTACATCTTCCACTTACGCCAAGCCTTGGACTTTCTCTTAAACAACAACACAGTTTTATTAGAGAACCATTTGGGAAAATTATTAGGTGACACCCTCTTCATAGGTGTATGCTTCTCAATTATCGGTAAAACATACCCATAAAACGATTCAACCATCTCATTCACCGGTCCGTTTCCCAAAACGTTGACCCAATCAACACTTTGTAGTTCGAAATTTATTTCCGAAAAGTTTGACTTAAAGTAATTCAATTTCTGGATCATATTTCGAGACAAATCCTCAGCAATTTCAAACTCATAATCTATCAACAGTGAAGGATGGTGTGAATCCTCACCAACCAGTGGAGAGTCACATCTTGTAACAGAACACGGAATAGTTGAGAGAACCAAATCCAAGATAACTTGATTGCTATTATAAACTCCGTTATACTGAAACATATTGAGAAAAAATATAGATTCTATCAAATACTGCGCAACAGGGCCCGAATAAGAATACGGAACAAAGATTGACTCAACATCGGGGTCTTTTTTCCATTGTATTGTCGGGATATTGAAGTCTCCAATAAGACAAATGTCCGTTTTGTCGTTATAGCTAATTAAACGTTCAGATATACTTTTAAAAAAGACGTTATAAGTATCCAAGGATGTGGAAGGCGGTATATATACTACACCCAGTAGCAATGAGCATTTTTTCATGGAACTATGTGTTGCCGATGAAAAACAAATACTGGTAAAAAAACTTTCACGAATATCATCCCAAACAAGAGTGGATGAACATCCCAGTGTCCGATTCACAGCAATTAAGACCCCACCTCCATCCTTTTTACCACTCAACATGAAATCCCTATCCTTCCGGTAAACTGTATATTCGTTTTGAAAAAGTTCACTATCAAATATGCCACAATTTAGCCAAGTTTCCGTCAAAACAATTATATCATAATTATATCATAATAACAATTATAAAACAATTATATCATAAATGATGTAGAACAACTTATTACCTATCTATTTGCAATGACGGATTACACTTTTTATATTGGTCATGCTTTCGGAATAATTTTTTAAATTATTTCTGTTTTATGAGAATGTTGGAATGATATTCTATTTTTTTTTTATAATAATCTGAAACCCAAATCCTATTTTATTTCCAATATAAGCTAGGTCAGAGAAATTTTAGAGTCATGAAAATACGCCATTGTGGGTTTGTGGTGGTTTCTTGCATGTATTGAAAGCACACCACTACCTGTCAGTAATGTGGTGTTCACATTTGGCGAATAACGCCAGGAAACCAAAATATCGTCAGCCATTTGAACCGTGTGAACAAAATGACAGCTAGTCTGAAACGATAAAAACTAGTGAAAACGATATCGTCTCAAGTTGACCACCTTTCAACATTTTAATTTGGTGGAGCAATTCGCGCATGCGTAGATGTGCGTGGCGTCCTTTATAACCTATAAATTTTAATGATTGTATAGTACTTGGAATAACTTTGTGCAAGTTCATTTTAATAGAATTAAAATAGATTTAAAATAAAACGCTGTATTACTTTCACTATGAACAATATTTGACTCAGAGGCCTTTCGGGTAGACCCCCATCATCAGTGAGTTCCTTGTATTTAGTTCTTAATTAATTCTATAAATTTTATGTTTCCCGCTTCGTGACATCTATTATCTTAGTTGTTGGTTTGTGACTTTTGTTTCCTTAAAAGTTTTTTTACCTATGGTACAAATTAGATTTAGCTCTAGTGGTTTCAGGCAACAATTTATAGTAGGCGCAGAGAAAATTATTCAAATAATTAATGAAATAGCTTTATTAATAAATATAAGCCAAAACTCTATCTATAAAAATATTCACGGGTATAAAAAAAAATAGTATGTTAGCACATAAAATTTAAGTTTTATTTATCCTATAAATTGAATTTATTTATTTCCTAATTCAAAAAAAGAGCGAGTACGGTCTCACGTCCTGCTGCTAGGCACGCAGTGGGCCTTCTGAATCTTAAAATTTGTGAAACTCGCTATATTCTTGATTATTGCACATAATAACGTTATAAGGGTGTTTCATATTGTTTTTCGTTTTTTGTTTGACCGTTGCGCGCCAACCACAGATAGTGGAGGACCGGGAGTGATCTCAAACGCTTGGCGGGTTTGTTTAGTTTAGGAGTAATGGAAATCTTCATGGGCCCGCAGCGCGCATTTTACGTGCGAGCGTTTTATAAAAACATCGATTTGTACACTATTGTTCGACGTCTCTACAGGATATACTTTCATTTAACCACTATGAGAAATGTGCCGAGTGCAAATTTAATCAAGCATTGGATGCAAAAGTTTGAACAGACTGGAAACATAATGCTGGATAAATTTGGGCGCAAAAGGACATCGAGGATGAGCACGAATGCCGACTGCGTTTGCCAGTCTGTTATCCACGACAGTCACCGTAGCTTCTCTAAATTTGAACAAATTTATAACAAAACCCAGATATATCTTTTTAAAAAAAAAAAAACGAATTCTGATGTTTAATTTTGAAGTATCAAAAAAGAAAAACAATCTGAGACACCCTATATATGTAGTATGCACGGTAAACAACATACCATATTATTATATAAATAAAACAAATGGTTGAATTATAAACATTTTCTATAATTTTTTTGATAATGAAATTTATTTTTGATGTGTATGCAGTTTGTCATAATAATTAAGAAAATCCAAGGGCTGTAAATAAATAAATCAAGGTGTATTATAAAATTCATGATATTTTAAGATTAATCTTGGTTTCAAAATTTTATTAACACTCTTGTATTATTAAGGATAATTTGTTTAAAATATCACCACTCAATCTATCATCATTGCGACGGTAATCTTCAAAAATTATTTTCACTATATTCCTCGCAGCGAAATAAAACTAAAATGATAAAATCGCATTTATAAATGTTCAAAATATTATATTAATATAAAAAATAACATACATGTGATCCAGAATTTAATTTTTTTTTTAAATAAAATGGTTGTAATTTTGCTAATTCGTTTGCATGAAATCACAAAGAAGGGGTGTAGAGCCGTCTTAATTAAAAGGCGCCTTATAACCTCTACTATAACATTTTCGACTAAAAATAAACACTTCGCGACCTCCATCTCGACGTCCGCCATTTTGAAAGCAATTACAAAATCAAAGCGCATCTGACAGATCGTTTCTATATCGGTGGACGATGTGAACAGGTGTGACGATCAATGCCGAATTTTGTTTTTGCGACAGGTGTCCGGCGAATTTTGTTTTTTTATGCAAACGAAATTCGCCTGGCGATATTGGCCAAATGTGAACACCCCATAAAACGTTGTTCTCACGATGCGAATATCGTTAGGAAACCATAATATCGTCAGCCATTTGAACCGTGTGAACAAATTGAGAGCTAGTCTGAAACGACAAAAATCGATATCGTCTCAATTTGATCACGTTTCAACTTTTTTCGTTGGTGGAACGATGCGCGCATGCGTAGATGTGAGCGGCATCCGTCTCTATGGTAAAAAATTATAACCTATAAACTTTATAATGTTTCCCGTTTCGTAACAGTTGTTATCTTTGTTGTTGGTTTGTTTCCTCAATAGGGAACTTTCACAATTTTTTATTTTAAGCTCAAAAAATAGTACTAAAAATTAGAAAAATTATGGTGTTATTTTTTTTTTCAATATGCATTTTTAAGGCTTTTATCACCATTTGAAAAAGCAATTTTCGCCCCACGGCGCAAAACGGTTCACCCACGACGGAATGTATGTGTGACGTCACAATGCGCTAGTACTGCCCGCCGCCCGGATAGCTAGTCGAATTTCGTAGGGTTGCGTGAAGGAAGCCGGTGTTTGCGTTTAAATTTCAATCATTTGGTATCGATAACATTTATTTAAAATATAATGAATACATCAAGAACTCATCACAAATATCGTTCAGTTCCATGGTGTGTAAACACGTCTGTAACTACTCCAGAAAAAGCGTTTATTTCGATCCCTAAGCCAATGCAAGTGCGTCGTAAATGGTACAAAACTATGAAAAAAGACTTTTCAAATAGCAAAATTTCTACAAAATTAACTGTTTTTTGTTGCAAAGATTACTTCTGTGTAAGTACTTTGTATGATTATGTATTTTTAAGTTAAATTATTTTGTTGTGTGAATCGCTATTTATCTAATAAAAATAACTCGCCCGGCATCAGTTAAGATGGTCTGGACATGTTGAGCGTATGTACGATGAAAGGATGACAAAGAGGATGTATTTATCTGAAAGAGGGGGTATGAGGAAGTGTGGACGTCCAAGAACCACGTGGCTTGATCACGTGGATCAAATTCTTAAGTAAGGCCGTGTTTAGTAGGAGAAATCGGCGTGCATGTATGAGAAACTGGATGAATGTAGAGGAAGCGAAAGAAGTATGTAAGGATAGATCTATGTGGCGTTCCGTTCTCTCTGCCTACCCCACCTGGGACGTGGCGTGAGGGTATAGTATAGTAAAGTAAGTGAATATTAAAAATTTAACCAAATTATGTGCCTATTAACGGAGCCATTGTCAAACTAACATAGTTCTACCTCCATTTAAACAGACGGCGCTTGTCCTAAAAAACACTACAAATCTAAAGTTGTTTAGAGACATCATGATAAGCATGCACCAAATGTGTTACCTTTATAGGTATATGTGCTTTTTAGTATTTATTTAACAGAAAACAACAATAGTTTGACACTGAGCAATATTTGTACGTATAATTTTATAAGTCAGGTACAAATCACTCAAATATGAACACAAAACGTTACTGTAAGAGGCTAGGTTTGAACATACGCTTTTTAGCACTTATATACATGAAAAAGCAGAGAGGATTCATAAAAATCATGAAAAATATAACACATGAGCACATTTGAATCGTTTAAAACTTTAAAATATACAAGTAACTTGCGCGCCTCTATCTCCGATCAACACAGAAAACACCGAGAAATGATAACAAAGTAGCTGCGTCGAAGCTAGCACTAGCGCATGATGACGTCACAACGTAAAGATTCAATAACAGGGCGTTTTAAATTTTGACAGAAAACAGGGATTTTTAAATTGAAAATAATGAATGAAAAGTTTTATTTTATGATTTATTATTAGGATATTCGTGATCAGCGTAACTTTATCAATATAAATTGATAACTTTTTTTCATATTCCTCACGCATGCATGTTCCCTATTAAAATGCGCCTTATAACCTCTACTATAACATTTTTAACTGGGGGCCTAAAATGGCCACATTGAGCAATTCATCTACAGATGATTAGGGAATGCAATATTGATCTCGCGAGATCGAGATCTCGAGTAATTTTTCGAGATTTAATCTCGAAGCTAGGTAATCTCGTTTTTAAAATATCGTTCGAGATCTCGACCAAATCGATCGAGATCATAATCGAGATCGAGATTGAGCGTGCATGAAAAATGTACGTATTATTAAAATATTGTTTACTTAGCTTTCTCCAGTAAATATGATAACTAACTTAACTAATTTTTTTTTTTTTTTTAAAAAGATATATCTGGGTTTTGTTATAAACCCAAATACAACTTTATACACCTTCCACAATTGCTATTAAAACATTAGATAGTTAACCAAGTGAAATAATTATGTCTAAGAACAACTCAAGGCAAGTGTATATGGATGTAACTACAAGTAAATTTAATCCAATGCTGAGCTTGAGGAAAAAGATTTGTTAAGGTAGGTAGAAAAAGATGGACAGCCTAATACAGAATCAGAGATGGTGGAAGTGATGAAGAGGATGACAACGATGACTATGGATTTCGTTTTTCATTTCCATCAAGGCAAGTAGATCTGGCTTTGGAATATCGATTAATTACTTATATCGAAACTTAGAAAACTCGTCAAGTTTTTTAAGAACTCGCCGAAAAAGAATGTAGTCCTACAGCCTTATATCTAGGAAGAAATAGGAAAACCCTTCCAACTGACACTAGACTGTAAAACTCGCTGGTCAAGTCTTGCGAATTGATACGTTCAGTATAGATATCTCTTCTAATGTGCCCATTACATTTCCCAAATTTCAGTGCACTGAATGTTGTAGCTTACTGAGTTTGTATAGCGTATACGTATATCTGCCTTTACACTATACAAACTCAGCATGCTAAGATATTTAGTTCACTAAAATTTGGAGAATGTCATGGAGACTAAACACTTACCTTTTCTTTAATAAAAATTGTTTTTTTTTTTAATTTATGCTCAATTATTATTGTGTTTTATTTACAAAAATTATAACAGTCACATGGGTATGTAGTTTTTTTCATTCAATTTAACATTTTTGAACAAATAATAAGGTATTTTAATAAAGTAGTCTAATCTCGATTAAATCGAGATCTCGTGAAATCTCGTCGAATTATTTGACGAGATCTCGAATGACTCAATCTCGACTTCAAATTTTGAGACGAGATCTCGATTCGTTAATCTTGAGTCGAGATTGCATTCCCTACAGATGATTCATTTCCCGAATTGCCAGCAGATCCGCAGGAATTCCTCTAATTTTAGTAAAATGGTCACGATTGTACGCGATTCACTCGCAATTCATTTCATCAAACGATTCAAATTTGGTAAAATGTTGCAGTTAAATCGTTTTGCAATACCTAATATGATCCTATTATGATTCATATAAAGTAGCCTTTTAAGCCCCCCTGATAATAAGAACTTCGTGATCTCCATCTCGACGTCCGCCATTTCGAAAACAACGTCAAAATCAAAGAGCATCTGACAGATTGAATCTATACGATGGATTGTTTGAACACGTTTGACACGATGGACGGCCGACGGATTTTGTTTTTTATGCAAGCGAAATCGTCAGGCCTTTATGTCACCTCGTATGAACACAACATAATGGAATGATATGTGTATCGTTACATTTACGAGTATGTACCTACATAAGTATTATCAAAAACAAATATTTGCAAAATTTATTGATTGATAAAATATTTATACTCCGTGGAACACCCAATCACAAATAGATCTCCCACTTTTTGCGTAAGTTTCGAGTGCCCTGATAAAATGATATCATACATCTTAAATTCGGCGATAAGGTATGCCATCCATCCTGAATGTTTTTTTTTGTTGGCACAGTAAGAACATGTTGTTTTTCATATGCGGCTCTAGCCTGCTAACTACCCCACTTGTGGGATATTATGCCGTAATAGTGTAGTGTAGTGCTTATAAAAATAATAAAGAAGCGCTATAAGCCGGATTAGACGGGATAACACTTTCAGCGATAATTTAGAGATTCAGGCTCATGGCACCATTGAGCACTGATTCGCGTAAAAGTAATATATTACTGTGTGTATGTCTGTTTATGTTAATGAAAGGAAAATTGATCCAGTTGATTTGTATATTGTTTTAACATTATGTAATAATAATAATAATATGAAAGTGAATAGTATGTAAGATGTGGATATATTGTTGCTACTATTAGATAAGTAGGTTTTTGTGGGTTTTTTTTAGATAAGTAAGAATTTAGTATTTAATTTGTATAGTAGGTTACAGTTAAATTCAGGAAAAATGTAAAGTTAGAGACTTAATAATAAGCAAGATGATGAATGTTTAGTTTGTAAGATATCCTCTGGGTCCCAAAACGGCAGCGGTGAGACTCGCCATCCACCATGCCGCTCCCGAGGGGAAAGGCGCGAAGAAAAGGAGAGAGTGTAGAGTGGGTGTATGGAACATAAGGGGAGGAATGGATGGAAAGATGAAAGAACTGAGTGATGTAATGAATGAAAAAAATCTAGATATTGTGTGTCTAAGTGAAACTAAAAAGAAAGGTAATGGATTATGTGAGCGCGATGGTATGATAGAAATTTGGTCTGGAGTGCCTGAAGAACAGCATGCGTGTCAAGGAGTAGGAGTAATTCTAGGAAGGAGAATGGCAGAATGTATGAATGGATATGAGTGTGTAAGCCCAAGACTCATTTGGATTCGTCTCAAAGTAGGGTTAACTAGACTACTCCTGATTGCAGGTTATGGTCCTGGAAACGATGCAAGAGAAGAGGAGAAGGATGAGTTCTGGGATAGTGTAAAAAAGATAGCAGAATCTAAGAAAGACAATGAAAGGATTTTACTGGCTGGAGATTTTAATGGATGGGTTGGAGTGAGAAGAAGAGACTATGAAAGCGTGTTAGGTGATCACGGCGATGGAAGAGTGAATGATAATGGAAGAAGACTGCTAGAGGTATGCATGGAATGGGATCTTTTTGTATCCAATACATTTTTTGAACACAAAGATATCCATTTGTTTACTTGGGAGAGAGGGTGTGAAAGATCCTTAATCGATTATGTATGTGTTGACTCAAATCTTCGGAAGGCCACCATTGATACACGTGTGTATAGGGGCGCTGAGCTGGAAACAGACCATTTTCTTGTGGTTTCAAGAATATGCTTGTTCTCTGGCTGGCGGTCTAAAACACATAAAGATCAGAAAGCTAAGAGGATAAAAGTCGAAAAGTTGAACGAGATAGAGTGTAGGGAAAAGTATGAAAGAGAAACATGTATGAAATTTGATGCAAATGAAGGTAATGATTTGAATGTAGATGAGAGATGGAGTGTGATGAAACAAGTGCTAGTAGACTGTGCAAAAGATATCTGTGGAGAAACTGTGATTGGACGGAAAAAAGGCGATGCATGGTGGGATGATGATGTTAAAGACGCAGTTATGAAAACGAAGAATGCATGGAAGGGTGTGCTAGCCTCACGTAATCTAGATCAAGGAAAAATTGAGAGTGCTAGAGAAGTATACAAGGAATGTAAGAAAGCTGTAAAGGAACTGATAAAGGAAAAAAAGAAATTAGTAGATGAAGCAGAGTGTAAGAAATTGTCTGATAATGTGAAAGAAAATATGAAAATATTTTGGAAAGAAGTTAAGCGTAAAAGAAGCAACAATGAGGTGAATAGTATGAATGCGATTAGAAATAAAGAGGGATGTATGTTGATGAATGGTGTTGACGTTGTGAATAGGTGGAAAGAATATTTTGAGGAGCTGTTTGAAAGTGGAGGTGAATGTCCAAGCCAGAACAGTGAAAGGGAAAACGCGAATGAAACAAGGGATGAAGAAATAACTATGGATGAGATTAAGAATGCATTGAAGAAAGCAAAGAATGGCAAAGCGGTTGGATATGATATGATCTCTACGGAATTCATCAGTTTGAGTGGGCTGAGGACTCTCGAATGGTGTCATGCACTCTTTAACCAGTGTTGGAGGGAAGGTTGCACGCCAGAAGACTGGCGAAAAGCTGTGATATGCCCTCTATACAAAGGAAAGGGGTCAAGACTAGAATGCGGGAGTTATCGGGCTATCAGTCTGCTGAGCTCGGTGGGGAAGCTGTATGCAAGAATATTGATTGAAAGAGTTCGAAAAGTAACTGAGACGAATGTATGGGATGTGCAAGGTGCCTTTCAGAGTGGTAGAGGATGTGTGGACCAGATTTTCTCCCTGCGAATGGTGACAGAGAAGCTCCTGGAGAAACACCAGAAGCTTTTCTGCGCGTTTGTTGATCTTGAAAAGGCTTATGATAGAGTAGATCGTGAGAAAATGTGGCAAGTACTATCAATGTGTGGGGTGGGTAGTCAGCTAATTCGCGCCATTGCGTCCCTATATACAGGAAGTTCTGCGTGTGTTAGAGTGAACAATAACCTGTCGGAATGGTTCACACTGACAAAAGGAGTAAAACAAGGGTGCGTTATGTCGCCATGGCTTTTTAACCTATACATTGATCATTGTATTCGTCCATTGAAAGAAATGAATGTAGGTGTTGATATGAATGGGATGAATGTAAGAGCGTTAATGTTTGCCGATGATTTGGTATTGATGGCTGAAAGTGAAAGTGATCTACAGCGAATGATGACGTGTGTGTATGAAAATTGTGCGATTAATGGATTGAGAATGAATGCAAAAAAGACAAAAATTATGGTGTTTGAAAGAGGAAGTGAGAGAACAGTATGCCAGGTGATGATTGACAACGAAGTGTTAGAGCAAGTTGACGAATGTGTGTACTTAGGTAGTTTGTTCACGAAAGATGGGAAGTGTGAAAGCGATATTGAAAGGAGAAAAGTTGCTGGCAATAAGGTAAATGGTGCAATCCGACCAATAATTGCAAATAGAAACATATCCACCACAGCTAAAAGGTTGGTGCACTCTGCTATCTTAGTGCCAACACTTATGTATGCAAGTGAGACGTGGACATGGTTAAAGAAGGATGAAAGTGGCATAAATGCAGTGGAAATGAGATCGTTGAGAAGGATGTGTGGTAAAAGTCTGAGAGATCGTGTGCGTAACATTGATATACGAAAGGAATGTGGAATGAAAGTTGGTGTAATAACAAGAATGAATGTAAATAAGTTAAGATGGTTTGGGCACGTGGAAAGAATGAATGAGGACAGAATGACTAAGAAGATATATTTGTCTGAGAGGAATGGTGCTCGGAGACGTGGACGTCCCAGGATTAAATGGCAAGATCATTTAAATCAAATCCTACAGGACGGTCACGTGTTGAGCACATTGAACAGGAGAGCATGCATGAGGAATTGTATGACAGTGACGGAAGCGAAAGATGTATGCAAAGATAGAAGGAAGTGGCGCTCGATCCTTTCTGCCTACCCCGCGAGGGAAGCGGCGTGATGGTATGTATGTATGTATGTATGTATGTATGTTTAACATTATGAATAATTATATTGATTAAATTTTGTATTGTGTTGGTAAATTTTGTCGAACGTTTGATGAATGTACATAAGCACTGAAAGTTTATTCAATTAATTTATCATTATTGATAATTGTGCTATTTCTAACTATTTTTGTACATGTTATACAGAAGCAAATGCACCTAAATGGCATCATAAAAGATATTCATTCGTACGAGAACCGTCGAACCATAGACCAAGACAATTTATATTTCTAGTTCTTTCCAACATAACGCGCTATACTTAACGTAAGATGAGTATAGACTAGAAATGACTGCCAGAAAGACACGTTTTTTCATTTTTGGGTATAATAATAATAGGTATAATCTCTATTCTCCATAAATGGAAGTCCCCAAACTTCTGAGCTATCCGGGTGGACGGTGAGTCTCTTTCAATCTGCTCTAATAGTTGCAAAAATGGATGAAATATTACCTGAAAAAGTGACTTGCACGTCAGATACATTGCTTCAGCTCTAATCTGCAGGATCTAACGCAGTGTGATTATCTGATAAATACGTGATCTTCAACATCGAAAGCCACCCTGATGTAGTTCAAGATTTTTTTCCACCAATGGTTTCAATGTTCTGAATAAAATGGATGAGAGCACCTTATATGATGTGTTTGAGAGAGTTATGCTCTATAATTACCACCGAGTAGTTGATCCCCTTTCGTATGGAGGGGGTACATATTTCCTTCATTCCACTCTGTGAGCATTATCTGTATTCTCCATATGTCCTCTAGCAGTTGTTTGTGTACATATGGATGAAATATATCCGGAAGAAATGATCTGCACATCAGATACCTTACATTTGTTAAGAGCTACAGTACAAAAACTTATATGGAACAATGTTTATCAACTTTTTGGCACGGAGAGGGCAGCTTGCATGTTTATTGCATTCTGTTGGTCTGCTGGCTACCCCACTTGCGGAATATGCCATAATGGGATAGCAGTATCGTCAATAAAATTACTTTATAGTATGTACTTTATCGATTTTCATACAAATTTGAAGGAGGGGGGGGCTAAAAAAAATTGGACCATAAAATGATCCGGCAAGATCCATATTATTATTCTCTACTTCCAGCGCCTGCACACAGTATACACGTGACGTCATTGCATCCAAATAACGTCAGTCAAGTGTAGGAACTACACAACAATATACCTTATTATATAAACACATGATGTGTAATAATATATACATAATTCAATGAATCGATAATTTGCTTACTTTTCACAAACATAATCAACCAACATAATCAACTAATCATTACACAATCAACTTTCGGTATTTTGCGGATATATGTAATTTAAAATGCTCAATAGTTAGTGATATTTATTGTGAAAATGACATTTCGTTGTCAAAACGTTTGATTAGTTATGTGCAAGTAGGTACCTCTACTGCATCTTACTCAATGGGCTACTTGCAGTCGTGGGGGATTATAATAAAATGATCGAATTAAGTAAATTTGAGGTCGGAAAACACAAATATGCAAGTTTTTTTTTAAATAGGTACCTAAATTATGAAGGATTGCCAAAAATAAAATCCAAATTTTTGACGTTTGGCAAAACACGTTAAATGGCATTTGACAGCTGATGACGTCACAGAGTCCCACGTGTGTGTGTTATTATGATTCACTGGACTCCGTGACGTCACAGTGCCGCCATATCGTTTTCATCACTCCATGAAAATAATTTTTTTTAAATCTAATATCTAAGAAAATAGTGCAAGAACAATTAAAATAAATTGCGTTTGTGTTTCTTTCATACTAATTTACAATTTTATGTAATAAAAAAATTGCAAGTGGCCCATTCTATAATATATTTATTTTGTGATATTCATTAAAATTGACAACAGCCATGGGTGCGACGCTGGCTATCTCTTTTTATGGGATGCGTTATAATGGTATTCATTGTGTCGGTGTTTAAGTAGTAGAATTCCATAACGAAATAAAAAAAAAACAAATGTTTTCTTTTGCTACCTATATGTTCTTTATTGAGAGAGAAGTATTTCGTCTTTTAAGACGAAATACTTCTTCGAAACAATATTATCATTTCAATTAACTATGGATGATTTGATTTCGAATAATCAATAATGAGATTGTGTAAAGAGAGTGACGTGGCTTTGCTGATAGCTATAATATAGTAGCTAATTAACATTATGCACTGAGTACATGAAATTTTCACATGTTTTCTCCGAGTCGTTTACGTATCACTTGACTAACTAATAAAAGTCGACTTATACCTACTTGTAATTACTTTCCATTTTTCTCCCGATAGATAATTCTTAGATGTGTGAGATAAAAAAAAATAATACCAGATAAAAATAAAATAAGCAGATGCCTAATATACAAAACTAATGCGTTGTGATATTATGCATCTCCGAAAGACTAGGTGGAGTTATCTTACGCACATAGCAAAATATTTGTTCTCTGGCATTATCTCCATCGATTGTGTGAATAGCTTCTGGATAATGATGTGTTATGTGTAGAGGATTCGATCCCGGTCCTTTTTTCTAATCTCGGGATTTTGGAATTATCTACAGTTAATCCCGGCATTGTATTGATAGAGAAAGGTGGTGAAAAAATCAGTAAAACATGTCAAAATCAGTATTTTATTTATCTTTTGGCAATGTATTTAAGTTTTAAATTATTTTTCTTATATTTATCTACACAATAAATCACAAACAGCTAAAGCTAAGTGAATACCGTTTGCTAAACAAACTTAGTGCTCTGCAAACAAGTTTTTCAACCTTCAGCTGCTCAGCATAACATTAGGACCATCAGTGACGATTGCCACAATATCGGAGTGGATATCGAACTCAGAAAGGACTATCGAACTATATAAATTTACATACTTGCTTGAACTATCGCTTCGATGACTATATAAATATACTTTACAAAGTACGGTATAGTATTTACCAAACTACCTATATAGTTTAGCATAAGTCAGTGCTAAAAACGGATGTAAAACTTTTTCTCAAGTCTTCCAGTAATGTGGCGTTCACGCGAGACGACATAAAGGCCAGAGGCCTGAGTCAATAACACATTTTCACGTTACGTTTTCGTTCCGTTAGCGTTCAAATGCAGACGATGTTGCGCCAAAGTGTTAATTTTCGTAACTATTGTGTATCTTAGCAACGAAATTGACACTTGCTTGCAACTTCGTCTATACTCGAACGTTAACGGAACGAAAACGTAACGTGAAAATGTGTTATTGACTCAGGCCTCTGACCCGCCTGACGATTTCGCTTGCATAAAAAACAAAATCCGTCGGTCGTCCATTGATCGTAAAACGTATTCACACAGTTCACCGACATAGATTCTATCTGTCAGATAGCCTTTGATTCTGATGTTGTTTTCAAAATGACGGATGTCGAGATGGAAATCGTGGAGTGTTTATTATTAGTTAAAAATATTATAGTAGAGGCTATAAGGCTCCTTTTAATTAAGGAAACAAACGGTAATCGTTTATAAAGTTTTTACCACAGATACCAAAGATGTATGTCGCACCGTTCTACCAACGAAAAAAGTTGAAAGGTGGTCAACTTGAGACGATATCGTTTTTACTGGTTTTAATCGTTTCAGATTTACTGCCAATTTTTTCACACGGTTCAAATGGCTGACGATATTCGCCTTGTGTGATGGTGAACACACCACGAGACACTAAAGAATGGGAACTAATTATTTGTTCGACTATTAATCCACTCGTTCGGCAAGAAAAAATCAGCATTTAAGTCATTTGCACAGCAAACAATGTTTTACAAACAAACTTGGTTATATCGGCAAATTAACAAATTTTAACAGCTTAATAAATACTCGCACAACAAAATAAGTAATTGACCAGCAGAATTGTTATTAATTTGAGCAGCAGAATTATTATTTGACTACGAAAATAATGCCAGTTTCCGTTTTGCTATATTAACGAAATATCTAACTGAAATGTCGAAAAACGATAGTGTCGTTCATTCAGATGCTACATATAAAATCACATAAAAAGATGCTACATACAAATATTTATTATTTGAACAAGATTAAAAATTTAGCTTTCACAAGTTTAATTAAAATTAGCTCACGGTTTGCTGATCATTTATTTATTTTGCTGGACAAATAATCATTATGCCGGTCAAATAATAATTTTGCCGGTCGATTAAATTTAGAGTTTTACAATATCATATTATTTGCAATAGAAATATATTATTCTCGCTGGGCATAAGTAGCATATCAACATGATATATTTGTCGGCAGAATTAATTTTTCTGCTGAACATAACATCAATATTATGCTGATCGTTTAAATGATAGTTCTAAAGAATAACATCATTCTGCGATATTTCACTTTCTCTTTTACGATTGCTATAGTTTTTTTTCATTTGATTGGTATGAATATGAAACAATAACACAATAATATAATATCACATCAATAATATCAAGTTGTTAATATTTTCAACAGTTTGTCATACTAGTTTATTAATGAATGCATGTCATAAATATTTAATTAAGCAAAAATGTCTATTTTCTTTAGTCGCATGACTTCCTCCGTAAAATACACGAGTACTTGATATTTGGTAGAGGTAAGTATCTGATATATATCTAGATTATAGCTATGCTTTACAGAAAAGTTTTGAAAGATAACATATCACTGTGAATAGTTGATATAGGTAGGTATGTCGTGGTTTAAACTTTCTAATACTGAAGAGAATCAATATGGTTCATGGAATATTATAATTATTTATTTATTCACTCGAACGGCTCAGAAGCCTATTACAGTAGTATACATTTTGAACATATTACAATATCACTGTGAATAGTTGATATAGGTAGGTATGTCGTGGTTTAAACTTTCTAATACTGAAGAGAATCAATATGGTTCATGGAATATTATAATTATTTATTTATTCACTCGAACGGCTCAGAAGCCTATTACAGTAGTATACATTTTGAACATATTACAATATCACTGTGAATAGTTGATATAGGTAGGTATGTCGTGGTTTAAACTTTCTAATACTGAAGAGAATCAATATGGTTCATGGAATATTATAATTATTTATTTATTCACTCGAATGGCTCAGAAGCCTATTACAGTAGTATACATTTCTAACATATTACAATATCACTGTGAATAGTTGATATAGGTACCTATGTCGTGGTTTAAACTTTCTAATACTGAAGAGAATCAATATGGTTCATGGAATATTATAATTATTTATTTATTCACTCGAATGGCTCAGAAGCCTATTACAGTAGTATACATTTTGAACATATTACAATATCACTGTGAATAGTTGATATAGGTATGTATGTCGTGGTTTAAACTTTCTAATACTGAAGAGAATCAATATGGTTCATGGAATATTATAATTATTTATTTATTCACTCGAATGGCTCAGAAGCCTATTACAGTAGTATAGGTACATTTTGAACATATTACAATATCCATTTATTTTGCACACAATAATAATAAAAATTAAATAAAAAACATTAAAATAATACTTGATGATACATGTGACATTAACAAATGCAATGAATAGTATGAATACTTAGGTATATACCATATCTAAATATGTAGCGATAATCAAGCTGATTAATCATAAATCTCAGAGTATTTAGTATTATATAACATTATTAACTTATAATGGGAGGGATATGTTATAATATATATAACATTATTAACTGTTATGGTGGGAGTTTAGTTAATATCAAACAAATACATATAAACATCAGTAGGTACATAGGTAAGAATCTAACTACTTACTATTAAAAACTTAAGACTTATCTATAGTTTTGCTCATGCACCTTAAAATGAATATACGTATGCAACTAACCTAAACACAATAATATGTAATGAAAATTGTAAAATAATCCAAATATATGAAAATGCGTGGAAAATATGAAAATATATGAAAATGTTTTGATATACCTACAGCAGTGTTATCGCAGGAATGTGGTTAACCAAGTTGATAACGAACAATATTTCAATCATAGCGCACAATTTATAATATTAAAATGTTGCGTACAAAAATAATATATATACATAATACATATATATATGTTTGAAAAGGTGTTTTCGCAGAGCATATTATTCATATCTATAGAAGTATCGCTTTTGGGTACTCTACGTACAGTAACCTTGAGAAAGGCTTTTTTAGTTGGTCTTGAGAAAGACCGTTGATCGGTTTAAAAGTGGTTGATCCGTCTCTCGAGGTGGTTTAAGTAAGGTGGTGATGGTTTAAGTCGGCGTCATCTGCCCGCCATGTTGAATTTTACGTCAGATGTTTGCTCTGCGGGTTTACATGTACGCTTTGCAGTTATTTTACAATTTATCGGTGTTGGTTTGGGTTAAAAATACGCTTAAATGGTATCCAAATGTGAATTTAATTCAATCAGTTGTTTTTCTCGTGATAATTGACACTTTTTTAGTGTGACACAACACCAGTTTCGTAATTGTTTTTTGAGAGATGCATTTAATTCTTTCGTGACAGAGATACTTTTTTCCATGTTGTATGAAAGTTATATTGATTGATTCTGAATTGAAAATTATTCCTGTTCATCATTGGAACGTAAAAGGGAAAGCAGAAAATAAGATTTTACTGATGGTTAATAATACATATTGTGTGCAGTGTTCTGTTATACCCATATCACTGATTGTGTGTCAGATTATGATTTATTTGAAAAATGAATAAAATGTCATTCCATTATTACATTTGATTTTCAATTATACAAACCTTCCTCATAATATTTTATATTTCAGTGTGTTTGGGTACAATGTCAGATGAAAAAACCAATAAGTAAATTTTGACAGCCGCTTGTTTGTTTTTATTTTGTCTGTTTACTAGCGTCGTATAGCATGGCTACTTACATAATAGAGCGAATTTTCGAGCTGCCATATGAAATCCTTTATATAAAGTATAGATGTCTATGGGACGGTTTAAATATTTTTATTAATAAAGAAAATTTAATCGGTGGTTTAAACGCTTACAGGCAGGATCACGGAATCAGTGGTTGAACCATGGTTTAACGGATTTATATTAATAAGACTGAAAAAGTTTGCGGGACACTGGTATAGACTATACTAATACGGGTAGGTTACCTATACCAGTGTTCGGCAAAGTGCGGCTCCAGAGCGGCTCTTTGGCCACGTAAGTGCGGCTCTAGCCTAGAGTCAAATTTGTTAGAAAACGTTAAATTAGAAAATAAACATAAAAAGTTCGTTACAAAATAAAATAATTTACCCAAACAGGTTTGGCTCTCAATTTTTTGATCGGTGTAATGTAGGTAGGTAGGTACATATATTTGGCTCTTTGGCGAATAAGTTTGCCGATCACTGACCTATACAATAATATCCAACATAATTATTATTAGAGGTGGGAATAACTGTTATTTCAAAATAACGTTCAACCAGTTATCGGTATTTGTAAATAACAGTTATTAAAAAATGTTATTTAATAACGATCAAATTGTAAAAAAAAAAAAAAAAAAAAAAAAAAAAAAAAAAAAAAAAAAAAAATGTATTTTATGCATGATGTGCAAGATGAATAAATAATTAAATAAAAAAAAAATCATTCCGAAATAATATATCACCAGTTTAAAATCAAACAAATATTATATTCAAAATAATTCTTTGATTATAATATAAATGTCATTAGAAAACTTGTACCTACCAGCTACCTCTAAATAAACGAATGATTACGTTTAAACGAAATGATTGTGTTCCTCCAAAAAATTCAAATAGTTAGTTCAAAATAGTTCAAATAAACACAATTAAATAGTTCAAAATAAAAACAAAATAACTGCCATCGTTATTAAAACATCCGAAGTTATTAAACCATATGAAAAAACTGTTGTCGTTCAATAACGTGCTATGTTATTGAACGACGACAATAACAAAGTCGTAACAATGTGGTACGTTATAATATAACTAAACGAAAACGAAATAACTATAGTCGTCGACAAAAACGGAATAATGATAACCTTGTTATAACAGTTGAATAACGTCGTCGTCGACAAAAACGGAATAACGATAACCTTGTTATAACAGTTGAATAACGTCGTCGTCGAAAATAACATTTATGTTATTGACAAGAAACTGTTAGTTTAGTTATTTTGAAATAATGAGTTTAAAAATGAGTTATTAGTTATAACGGCCAACTCTAAATTTATTATATAGCTGAGCTGCTAAGCTACGCGAGCTACGCTCACTCACTTCAACTCCATGCTTCAACTAGGTTGGTGTTATAGGTAGGTACATACTCTATCTAGATTGCGTCGAGAAAGTAAAAAAGAAATTGTTGATGATCAAATAACAAGACATTTGTAGTAAGTGAACAGATCACGAATCTACTAATAATTATGCTAGGTTACTTATATATTGTTTTATACTACTTTATTGTAAAACCCTGTAGAAATGTCAAAGGAAAATAATAAAAAAAATGTATACTCCTAAATCACTCGCAAACGAGCGGATGGTCTTGAGAAGAATATAATATAGTATACCTAATTAAACAATACAATATATAACCATAATTACATTACCAAGCTATCTACATCCAGGTTCATGTTTTGGCACACATTGTGCCCCGAAGTCTCCTCCAAGTGCAGTCTCGGTGGTGTGGATTGTAGAGGTAATCATTAGCTGGAGCCACAGTAAATAACAAACAAACATATCACTCACAACAATAACTTCATAACATAACACACATTGCACTATATCATGCTGTGATACATACAACTTATCCTATCTTACAAGTTACACCTATATCGTTTGTCGGAGGATCTGTACCCGAGCAATAGAGCAGACACGAAAACTGCTATACATAATATTTGTGTTACAAATACAACCAACCTTTAGTAGAACTTAATATAAAATAACAAACTTTACTATACTGTTAACATTACTACCATGAAAATAGATAGTAAATCAACAAGTCACACTCACAATATAATTATAATGACGTTTGAACTTTTTTCACTCACGAAAAACTGTTGTTACACGCAACTGCGTTACGCTTAATGCAGTGATTCTAGAAATAACTATCATAAAAAGTTGCAGATCGATGATCAATTTATCGGACAATATTAATTTATTTAACTGATACAGAATGATATGACACGAGTACAACTCAAATACAGGTAGCATGAGCGAACACTAGGCTTGTGTAGTACATGTACTAGGTACTATTAGGAACTAATTCCCAGTACTGTACTAGAATGAACTATTCCGTATCTTATTCGCTCTTAGTTCTTTTAGTTCATTCATTCCCAATCGGACAGAACTAAAGTATTGCCAGTGATGAGTGACGTTCGGCATCTCCGCTCGGCGCCACTCGGTTTATGTCGGAACTTTAAACGAGTGCGAGTGAGATAGTTGATGTGATGATTCTATAAAGGATATAGTGCCTTCTCTTTTGCTTCTAATTAGTTCTTTTCGTTCTTTTAGTTCAGTGACGTCAATGAACTAATAAGAAGCACCAAGTACTGTACAAGTACATTCTAGTAGGTAGTATTCTAATACAGAGTGGTAGATAAATAGATTGGTGTTAGACCTTTTTAGTGTTTTGTTTTGCTATGAACATTGAAAATGGCGCCAATAAGGACGAAAAAGTATCATTACATATAACTTATATAACGGTGTTGTAAGTTAGTAGACATAAGTTAAAATATTATCCCTTATGAACGTCTCATAAACATATAAAATAATAATGTAGTAGGTACCTACTGTCGATAGCAAAATTATTAAAATTTATTGAAATGAAAATCCAAAGCCTGCAAATTATGAAGGAAAATAAAATATTCTCTGAATTTTCTCTTTGTTAGTTACTAAGTATTGATTTTCATAATCACAAAATTACATAAATGTGCATTTCCTATGTATGTACTCTGTATGCATCCTAAATTCTTATTAGAACATGTACTAATTAGTATAATATGCATCCTGTATTATTATTAGTACATGTACTACATTCATGACTGAATAATTTTGACATGGAAATATTCAGTGAACTAATAGTACTAATAGTACTAGAAGAGCGTACTAGTTCAGTAGGACAATTGTACTAGATCAGATCGCTCCCAAAAATGACCGAGCAAGAACAAGCCTAGCGAACACAGAACATTCACACGATAAAACGAAAACGCGACTCGCGCGACGGCCGACAGGTAAATAGAAGTTAATGAAACGCGAGGATGTAGCCTACACTACATTAATATAGGCAGCAAAGCTGACTGCTACTGCCGAGTCGAGAGAGAGAGAGAGATCATACACTTCACAAAATAAAATAGGTAGAAAATATTATTTAATAATAACATAACGAAGCACTAAAACTATTCTCTTTTCTATGGCTATGACTTTTCTACTCTTAGCACTAGGCAGGTACACCTACACCAACCAATATTATTCGGTACTCCCTTCATAATATTATTTTATTGTAATCTGTAATCATTTTGCAATATATCAGTGATAACTCTGCAATAGTTTTCTTCCCTCGCTATATTGAAGCCCAGAGTATCCAGAATTAAATTAAAGATCCTGCTAGATGCCTTGTTATCTACTGCTCAAACCTGCTTTTAAAAGTTGAAAAAAAGCCTGCTGCGAGTTTGTCGGTAGCCTGGAGGTAGAGTCTCGGCCTCGTGAACAAGGGGTTCATGGTTCAATACCAGGTGCCGGCAAGCTCCCCTTTCATGACACAAGCTTTTAGTAGCTTACTGTGAAAGGTGTATAAGGTTGTATTTGGGTTTATAACAAAACCCAGATAGGTATATCTTATATTTTTGAGGGACAGTTCTTGGTGAAAGTTCATGTTAAATTATTATAAATAAAACATTTATTTAGTAAGTACTTGTTGAAGTTTAAACGAAATACTACAGAGGCCAGTGTTAAGGGCCCCGTTTAGCAAAAAACGGTAAAATACTCTATTTTCAACAAATTTGATAGAAAAACTGCCAAAACCTGTTGACTCTTGGGAACATATTGATTTGATAAAATAAAAATCAAATATTTATTACCAATATTAGTTTTTTACTAAAAAATAAATAAATCGCAGACTGATGGAGATGTATTTAGGTACTCTTTGTTATATCAAAATACAAATTATTTGTAAAATATATATATATTTTTATTCATCCTATCAAGCATATAAATATTATAGATTTTAGCAAACTTTTTTTAGTATACAAAAAATTGAGTTCTTGTGATTTTTGGTTTCAAAATATGAGAAATTTTATCAAAAAAAATATTTATCAATATTCATGAAAAAAACAATAAAATTTATTTTTTTTGTTCTCTAATTGTAATAACTATCTAAATATTCTCAATATTAAAATAAAAATGAAAATTTGTAGGATTCTTGTGCATTTATGTACCAAACACATTCCCGGAATAGATTTTTAGAAATATGCTTTTTTATAAACGAATACTATGAAGCTAAAATCAAGTTTTTTTTAAAAGTTAAAGTTTGATATTGGTAATTAATATTTTTTTTATATTTTATCGAATCAAAATGTTCGATATATGTAATAATATTATGTGAAACAAGAGTAGAAAATAGGTAAATAATATCAAATTAATGTCAAGACACAAAAACCAGTGTTACTCGTAACATTCACCTTTCTTTACTGAATACAACAATAACAATTTTACAATTTGAATCTAATCATAGACAAAAGGATTACATATGATTACTCTTCAACAGTACTTTCACGTGATTTTATTGGTCGCGAGCCGACTTTCAAGAGCTTCTGCTATCGTCATCAGGCTAGTGTAAAGTGACTTTATCTTTACACTAACCTGATGATAAGAGCATAAACTCTTGAAAACTGGCTCGCGATCAATTAAGTCACAGTGGAAATGTTTTATTTATGATAATTTTCATAAATGTATTTATTTTTATTCATTATTGTTTCAAACAATCAAAATAATTATTAATAATTCAAGAGTTTTTGTGTTTACGCTGTGGAAATCCATTTTTAATTTTAATAAATAAAATATAAAAATATATTATTGAGCACAGTTTCCCTGAAGATGCCTACAAGTATAGGCGAAAACGTTCGGTATTTAACCTAACATAGTGGAGATTAAACAGTGCTCAATAATATATTTTTATATTTTATTTATAAAAATAATTATTATTGAATATGAAGTCTTTTTTTTATGGCATGAGGAGAAGGATTTACACATTCATTAATTGCAGTTAGCCCACTGACTACTTTACTTGCGGAAGAAGCTACAATGGAATCAAATCGTGTTGAACTGAATGGAAACCGGGTGAATGGGTTGAACTAGGCAGATGATTTGGTATTAATGGCTTAAAGTGAACTTAACTTACAAAAAATTGTGCGTGTTGTGTATGATAGATGCAATACAAATGAAATGAAAATGAATGTTACAAAGACGAAAGTGTTGGTGTTCGAAAGAGAGTGATAGAACAATGTATGAAAATGAATGGTTGGAGCAAGTAGATGAATGTGTATTTCGGATATTTGTTTGCAAAGGATGGAAGATGCAACAGGGATATTGAAAGAAGAAAAGTGAAAAACAAACTATCTATCTATTCTATTCCCTCACGCCGTATCCCAAGTGGGGTAGGCAGAGAGAATGGAACGCCAGTTAGATTTGTCCTTACATACTTTCGCTTCCTCCGCAGTCACATAATTTCTCATGCACGCACGACGATTTCTCTTGCTCAAAACACGGCCGTCCTTGAGAATATGATCTACATGTTCAAGTCATGTTGTTCTCGGACGCCCGCGCTTCCTCACACCCTTCCTTTCAGCCAAGTATATTCAAGTATATTCTCTTTGACATTCTTTCCTCTTCCATTCGTTCTGCATGACCAAACCATATCAATTTATTTACACGCATTCTATCCACAACACTCTTGCATCCACGCATTCTTCTAATATCCTCATTCCTCACTCTTATCACGCAACATTTTACCAACCATCCTCCTCAGCAATCTCATCTCCACAGCATTTATTCCACTTTCGTCCTTCTTCAACCATGTGCAAGTTTTGCTTGCATACAATTAGTGTCGGTACCAGGATGGTATTGTGCACTAGCAAATTTGCCATGTTCGACACATTGTCATTGCTGACAATGGGTCGAAGTGCACCATTAATCCTAGCACCGGCCACTTTTCTTCTTTCGATATCCTTGTCGCATCTTCCATCCCTCGCAAACAAACTTCCTTAATATACATAGTCGTCCACTTGCTCTAAACATTCATTTTCAACCTTTATTTCGCATATTGTTCTATCAATTCTCTTTCAAACACCAGCACTTTCGTCTTTGTCACATTCATTTTCATCCCATTCATACAACTGACATTCTAGACAATCTTTTGTAAATCACTTTAATTCTCAGCCATTTATACCAGATCATCAGCATACATCAACGCATTCACACGGTTTCCATTAAGTTCAACGCCAACATCAATCTCTTTCAAAGGTCGCATACAGTAGTCGAAGAATAGGTTGACAACCACGGAGACATGACACAATCTTGCTTCATTCCTTTGGTGAGGGTAAACCACTCCGAGAGGGTATTGTTTACCCTTACACAAGCGGAGCTCCCCACGTAGAGCGAAGAAATTGCATGGATCAACTGGCTGCTCACCCCATACTCCGACAACATGTGCCACATACCTTCCCGGTCCACACGATCATATGCTTTCTCCAAATCCACGAATGCACAGAAAAGTTTCTGGTGTTTACCCAGAAACTTCTCCACGACCATTCGTAGGGAGAAGATCTGATCGGTGCACCCTCTGCCAGTCAAAAAAGCCCCTTGTACGTCCTATATCTTACATTCAGTTAACTTTCGTACTCTCTCAATCAGGTTTCTACCAAACAGTTTTCCTATTGAACTCAACAAGCTAATGGCCCGATAACTCCCGCACTCAAGTTTAGAGCCTTTCCCCTAAAATACAAACCTTTCTAAAAAAATTCAGTAAACCATAAATTCTTTTCTACCAAGTAAATTCAAACAAATAAAATTCTTTATTTGCATGTAAGGGCACACTAGTGGCGAGTGGGTCAAAACTACTAGGTATACATACGAGGGTAAGGTGAAAAGTTCTCGACCTGACACAGAGATGTTACTCCAATCAGCAAAAAATTATGTTCACACCTGGCTACATGTGTCATTAGTTCATATGACAAATTTCAACTTGTTCTCTTAAGTAGTTGGAGGTTATTTTTGCAGTGGACGTCTTGCTTGTTTTTCATGGAAATGAACAAATTTGAGTATCATGCGGTCATAAAGTTCTTCGTTTTAGATGGATTGACCTCTATGGAAATTCATCCAAAGTTGACAAAAGCTTACAGCGACTCTGCTCCTTAAATGTCAACCATAAAGAGATGGGCAGCTGAATTTAAAGGTGGTCGCACATCCCTCGAAGATGACCCATGTGAAGGATGGCCAAAAACCACAGTCACACCGGAAACTATCGAAAAAGTGCATGATACCGTGTTGGCCGACAGACAACTGAAGGTGCAAGAGATAGCTGAAGTTGTAGGGATATCGAAAAAAGGGTCGAAAACATTTTGCTCAAAGAATTAGGGATGAAAATGCTCCGCGCGAAAAGGGTGCCGCATTCGTTGAATGCCGATCAAAAACAAATTCGGAAATGATTTTCGCAGTAATCTTTGGACCGATAGAATAGGGATCCGACCAATTTTGTGCGGTGATTTGTCACCATGGATGAGACAAGGGTCCACCACTACACTTCAGAAACGATACAGCAGTCCAAGCAGTGGGTGGAAGCTGGTGGTTCAGCTCCAAAGAAAGCAAAGTCGATTGCATCTGCTGGAAAGGTCATGGCTAGCGTGTTTTGGGATGGAAAAGGTATCCTGGTAATTGATTACCTTGCAAAAGGCAGAACAATTACAAACAAATATTACTCTAATCTTTTTAACCAATCTGGATGGCGAAATTTGTGAAAAGAAGCCTGGTTTGAAGAAACATAAATCATCTTTCACCAAGACAACGCACCTGTACACGAGAGTGTGTTGGCGTAGGGAAAACTGCAAGATTTGGGATATGACTTGCTCGTCCACCCCAACTATTCTCCTGATTTGGCACCCTCAGACTTCTCGGTACCCAAACTTCAAGAAATTTGTTTCTAGGAAGCTCTTCGTATCCAACGAAGAAATTGAAAGGGCTGTAGATGAATATTTTTGTAACCTTCCAGACTTACACTTCCTGGAAGGAGTACTGATGTTGGAGAAACGCTGGATCAAGTGCATTGAAGTCGAGGGAGATTATGTTGTAAAATAAAATAAAAAATCTGAAATCCGCAGTCTTTCATTGTCAGGCCGAGAATTTTTCACCCCACCCTCGTATTAACCTCCTAGATATTGCGGCTCTATGAAAAAATTGTGCGCTGTGGCTTGAGTTTTTTTTTTAGAAAAAAAAATACAAAATTGTATTAATAAAATATAAATAACGGTTAAAATATAGTATTTGTTTAACATTTGAATAAAATATCAATCAAATTATCTCAATTAGATATATAAAATCGTGATTAAAAATTACTTCAATCCAGACGTTGACAACCATCGATGAACAAATAAATATATATATGTATATATTTTTTAAAGTTCACTTACGTTATAAAAAAAAATACACTAGCATTTAAAAAAATTGTAATTCATTTTTATACCGGTAATCAAAATAAACAACTTAAAAAAAAAAAAGGTTTTTTGAAACAGTTCATACATATTTTAGGTATACCTAAAAGGATTTTTACTATATTTAAAAATTAAAAATACTACACGACGATTCTAAAAACGAAAATTGTATATCAAAACTTTTTACCAATAATTAGTGTCTAAATCACTCAATATTTGGTAAAAAATAATAAACAACGCACTGCACAAAATAATGCGCTAAAAACAATGCACCGCTCACAAGACCACGCGCGAAATGGTTGACAACAACGCACGTGGTCCCAACATGATCACGTGACATTTTTAAATCGCTATAAAATCTCCGGAAAAAATAAGAAATAAAATTTTTGAAAAAGAACTTATAATAGGCTTGTATTTAAGTGATCATCAAAAATATAGGTACCAAATAATTCAATATGATTGCCAAAATAGTAGATTGATCATCAAATCGTGATCCACAAATAATTCTAAATTGAACCCTAAAAAATAAAATATTGTAACCAAATAATTCAATATGATCGCCAAAATAGTAGATTGATCATCAAATCGTGATCCTCAAATATTTCTAAATTGAATCCAAAACAATAAAACATTTGCCAGCAAAAATAAAATCTGATATCTATAATGGGTTACAATCCATTGGATTGGTCTGCAACGAGTTTTGTCTTTCTTCTCCATTCCTCCCTATTCTCAGCCAGTCTTTTCAGCTCTACGTATGAGCCACAATTCATGTCCCCCATATACGCATCTCTGGGACGGCCTCTGCCGTTTGTGCCCTCGGTCCTACCCTCCGCGATGGCGATGAGGAGTCCTGGGTGCCTGATGTTGTGGCCAATCCAGTTAGCTCGTTGTTGGCTGATTCTCTTAAGGAGTTGCCTTTTTTCGCCTACCCTGTTTAATACTTCTTCGTTTTCGACGTGTTCCGACCAATGGATCTTCAACATGCGTCTGTAGCACCACATCTCAAAGGCCGCCAACCGTCCGCTTTCAATCTTGCTGATGGTCCATGTCTCACAACCATAAAGCAAAATGCTCCATACGAAGGCTTTAGTAAGGTTCTTCCTTACGCTTAAATCAATGTTTGGGGATTCCAATATTTTAGACTTTTTGTTAAAGGCGATCCTTGCCTGGTTTATTCTGCTCACAATTTCAGATTTGGAGCGTCCATCCTGGTTTATTCTGCTGCCCAAGTACACAAACTCTTTTACTTGTTTGATGCTCACTCCGTTTATGGCAATGTTCGCAGTCGTTTCCTCCCTTCCAACGACCATACATTTTGTTTTGTCTTTATTAATTTTCATGTTGTACTTTGACAACAGTGTACAACACTACTTTCCATTTTTTGTAAGGCTTCGTTCAGTTCTATCTCGGAGTCTGCGAGCAGAGCTATATCGTCAGCATATCGAATCATGTCGACCTTTTTCCAATTTATTTTTACTCCTGTCCAGTTCTTCATTTCTTCTCTCATTTCATCAATAGCTCGCTGTATATAGCAGTTAAAGAGTGCTGGCGACATTGAGCATCCCTGTCTTACACCTTGTTCTACCCTCGCTTCTGCGCAGCTCTCTCCGCTTTTAATTACGGCCATTTCGTTCTTATATAGGCTCCAGATTGCTCTTCTGTCTTTGTAACTCATTCCTATTTCGTTTAGGATGTTAAAGTTGTTCCCATTCTACTTTATCGAATGCCTTTTCTAGGTCGATGAATGCTATATATGTGTTTCTATTTACTGTTATTCTCTTTTCAAGAACAAGTCTTAGACTGAGAATCGCATCTCTTGTACCTGTCTCTTTGCGGAATCCAAATTGATCTTCTGAAAGTGTTTCGTTGATTTTGCTTTCCGCCCTTTTCATTATAATGTTGGTGAGTATCTTAGAAGCGTGTGATATCATGCTTAATGTTCTGTGTTGTTCGCACTTTGTCGTACCTGTTTTCTTAGGTAGCGCTCGTATCAGACATTTGGCGAAGTCCTCAGGTATTTCTCCTGTGTCATATATTTTGCAGACAAGCTTATACAGTGTATTAAGCATGCCGCTTCCTGCGCATTTAAGCAGCTCTGATGGAATTAGGTCAATACCTGGTGCTTTGCCGTCTCTCAATTTTGATAAGGCAATATCAAATTCACTTCTTAAGATACGAGGGTGGGTCAATAAGTCCTTAGAAAAAAGCATTAAAACAGTTTTTATTTTTGTATTTTTTTTTTATTTCTCAACATAATCTCCTTGGAGCTCAATACACTTGGTTAGACGTTTCTCAATTTTTTTTAAACCGTCAGAAAAATAAGTTTTCGGAAGGTCCTCAAAATAAGCATTTGTCCGATCGATGACTTCTTCATTTGAAAAAAAACGTTGTCCACTTAGCCATTTTTTTAAGTTTGGGAAAAGGAAAAAGTCACTGGGGGCTAAATCTGGCGAATACGGTGGGTGGTCGACCAATTCGAACTTCAATTCTTCAATTTTAGCCATTGATCGTAAACATGTGTGAACACGGGCATTGTCCTGATGAAAGAGGATTTTTTCCTGTTTAAATGAGGCCGTTTTTCTTCAATTTTGTTTTTTAGCTGGTCCAATAAAGATGCATAATAATCCCCTGTTATTGTTTTTCCTTTTTCCAAATAGTCAATGAAAATAATTCCACGTGCATCCCAAAATACAGTAGCCATAACCTTACCAGCTGATTTTACGGTTTTCGCCTTCTTTGGACATGGTTCGCCTTTCGCAATCCACTGCTTTGACTGTTCTTTCGTCTCGGGAGTATAGTGGTGTATCCATGTTTCATCTACAGTCACAAAGCGACGAAAAAATTCATCCGGATTGCGTTGCATGAGCGACAACAGGGCTTTAGAGGCCACCACCCTATTGCGTTTATTGTCGACTGTGAGCAAACGCGGCACCCATCTTGCAGAAAATTTTTTCATGCCCAATTTGTCATGTAAAATAGAAATGACGCTACCTTTTGAGATCCCTGTAACCTCAATTATCTCACTCAACTTTAATCTTCGGTCATTTAACACCATATCGTGGATTTTATTGATCATTTCTGGTGTAGTCACCTCTACAGGACGTCCTGAGCGTGGTTCATCCTTTGTTGATGTACGACCACGTTTAAATTCATTTAACCAGTTATAAATAGTTGCAAGTGAAGGAGCAGATGTGCCATGAACTAAATCCAACTCATTTTTTATTTCCTTTGCTGTTAACCCTTTTATATTAAAATGTTTAATAACAGCTCTAAACTCAATTTTCTCCATTTTTGTAAACAAGCAAATTTGTAAACAAACAAATGTACGAGAAACACACAACAACACGACCAATCTGATTGAAACTTCGCAGCATACTGAATCGGTAGTGCCGCTGCATGAAAACAAACCGCTTACAGTACTAGTCGCGCCACCTGTCGGCTTTTCTAAGGACTTATTGACCCACCCTCGTATCATCTCCATTATTTTCTTCGTCATATTCTGTTACCAGTGCTTTACTTTCCTCAAGTATGTTCTTTCCTTTGTAAAGTTGTTCTAGGTATTCTTTCCACCTTTTTACGATCAACTCATCCTCAAACAGTAGTTTGCCGTTTTGATCTTGAATAGCACATCGTGGCTGTGTCTTATCATTGGAAAAATTCTTGACTTCAGAATATGCAGTTTCAAATTTGCATTGTTTTATATTTCTGTTAATATTACTGTATTTTTCTTGCAAATAGCATTCTTTTCTCAATTTGGACTCCCTGTTGATTTTGTTTCTCAGGATTTTATATTCCTTTTTTCATTCTTCTGTTTTCGAGTTCTTCAATCTCCTTCTTTCTTCAATCATTTCTAATATATCGTCCGTGATCCATTCTTTTCTAGCTTGCGGCTTTCCTTTTTCTATTACCTCGTTTGCCGCTGTGGTAATTTTATCTTTGATTTTCTCCCATACTCTGTTAACACTTTCATTGCTCTCAAAATCGCAAACTTTAGTTTTTTCGTAGTATTTTCTTTTACTTCTTTTGTTTTTAACAGCTTTAAGTCCCATCTTTTTGTGGTTCTCTTCTCGAGCCTTTTGAATTTCAGTATGGTTTCCGCCACAACCATATTATGGTCGCTATCAATGTCAGGGCCTGCATAGCTCCTGCAATCTTTAATTTGGTTTCTATACCGTTGACGAGTTAAAATGTAGTCAATCTGCGACCAGAATCTGTCTCCGGGAGATTTCCACGTATATCGATGTCTATAGTGGTGTTGGAACCACGTGTTTGCTATAACCACTTTATTTTTGGCACAAAATTCAATAAGACGGTTGCCTCTATCGTTTCTAATACCCAGCCCATACGCTCCTACGACTGATCCTTCTCTTTCTTCCCCAACTACTGTGTTCCAGTCTCCCATTACAATCACATTTTCCTCAGCTTTTGTGTCATCTAGCAGTTTCTGGATGTTTTCGTATATACTCTCAATTTCTTGGTCGCTATGGCTAGATGTTGGCATGTAAACCTGAATGAGAATTGTATCTACGGGTCTGGTGTCTAGCTTGACTAAAATAATTCTACCTCCATACTGTACATACCCCTTTACTCTCCTCCCCAAATCCTTACTTAACATGATTCGTACCCCCCCTTGCCCCGGTTTCCCCTCTATACTACCGCTATGGATCAGTCGAAAGTTTCCCGTCCACAAATCTCCAGGATTAGGCCATCTCATTTCAGAGATTCCTAGCGCGCTTAATTTCATTTTCTTCATCTCTTCTTTTAGGTTGTCTAGCTTACTGTTCTGCAGCAAAGTTCTGACATTCCAGGTGGCGTATCTTCCTTGTGTGCTGTTTCGGTTGGTTTGTTTTCTTCTCACCTCCTCAAATTTCTTACAGTTTTGTACATATTACTTTTCTATAAAAAAAAATACTCGACAACGGGTGGAGACAATTTATATTCGAAATAAAACTGGCAAAAATAAAATCTAGTACCAATATAAATTTCCTACAGTTTCGAACACATTACTTTTTTATGGAAAAAATACTCGACAACGGGTGGAGCCAATTTGTGGTCGATTAAGATTTTATTTTCGCCGGTTTTATTTTATTTTTGCCGGCAAAAATAAAATAAAACCGGCGAAAATAAAATCTAGTTCGAATATAAATTTCCTTAAGTTTCGTACATATTTCTTTTTTATTGGAAAAAATATTCAACAACGGGTGGGGCCGCAAGAAAAGAGTTTTTTTTTCCAAAAACTTGATTAAAAAAAAATCTATATATGGCAACGATTACCTCATTTTTCGTATATATTACTTTTTCTATGGAAAAAATACTCAACTACGGGTGGGGCCGCTCAAGTATCATAATTCCGATAATAGTGCATCTGCAACGGGTTTGAGTATTCAAATAATATTATTATAGTCGTGAATAGTGAAATAATAAAAAGGGTCATGTCATTTTAAGCATTATTAAAAAAATCACGATAGTGAAGAAAGAGACTTTCTAATGAATTTACTTAAATATTATGAACGATTTTTGTTATTATAATTACAAATTTGGCGATCAATCTACTATTTTGGCGATCAATCTATTTATTTTATGGTCAAATGTATTTTTTGGTGGTCATACCGAAATATTTTGACGATCAGAATTTAATATTTGCAGGTAATAATTTTGATGTTAGTTTCATTTATTTGATGATATTTATTTTATATTTTGATGATTGGAGTATGAAATATTTGGTGGTATTGTTTTGGTGTTAATTTTACATTTTTGATTATCGTTTTATTTTTCTGATGGTTGGTGACTAGGATCAAAAATATTATTTGATGATCATTTATATAATACCGCTTATAATATATGTATACAGATGTTGAGATTTGTCATAATTTTTGAAAAATATTCTATATTAGCCAATATAGGATCACGGTCGCATACGTGCGGCTGTAAACTTTCTGTCAGTTTTTTTCCGCCGCACGTATGCGGCCGTAATATCATGGGAGGTTAAAATAAACTTTGGCTGTTATGTTCCATAAATTAAGAAGCGTGCTCACCAAATGGCCTCTTCTTCTTCAACATTTTTTTTTAAAAAGATATATCTGGGTTTTGCTATAAACCCAAATACAACCTTATTCATCTTTCACAGTAAGCTTCTAAAAGCTTGTGTCGTGAAAGGGAAGTTTGCCGGCACCTGGTATCGAATCACGGACCCCTTGTTCATGAGGCCGTGACTCTACCTCCAGGCCACCGACAAACTCAATATATTTAGAAGAAGCAAGAATAGCAGTCTTCCAACATTTCTCAGAGGACGTATAGTGTAGATAAGATCATGTAATTCATTTATTTCATTCTAGTGTTTTAATGAAATAAAATTAAATTGACACATACTAAGTATTTTTTTAAGCATTTATTGAATAAAAATAAAAAGTGGAATATTGTTTTAAAAGTCACACCTGTGCCATATAATAAAAAAATTATAAAAAATAAAATATGTCACAATACTGAAACAAGAACAATCCTTTGTATCATCCTGCACCTGTGGCCAAATAAAAATAAAAACATATATGTACAAGTATGCTTCGCATTTTATACAATACCAATAGAACAAATAAGGCAATAAAACAATTCTCACATACATCAACAAAACACCTCAGCAGGATTTCTCGTGACACAATCTGAATACCATCTTAATCTAGTCTTGACCTTAATCATACGACACGGGAAGGGATTATGGTCAAAAATACTGCGCTACCGCGAGATTGGTATGCACATATTTTTGACTAATAGTCACTTTGCGCGTCGTATGATTAAGATTAAGATTGTATCTAGATTTTGTCAAGAGTTACCGTCCTGGGCTTACAAACCCTTCCTATAAATTAGTGGACTAAACAAACTATGTACACTAAAAACATTACAATAAGGTTAGTACAAAAATATTACATCTACATATATACCTAAATGTACAGTTTTTATTTTTCCTTACACACCTGATGTGCTTTTCAATTGCACTAACGTCGGTCTGAATACTGCCTGTTTTTTTTCTATAACATTTGGGTTAGTTGGAAGATATTGCTTGTGCTAATCTCGACCAATGCAAAATATCATTTAATTGTATCACATTATTTAATAAATCTGTAATTGCTTACGTTCAATATTGTACAATAAAGTTTATGAAAATTGGATTTATATTTTCATTGTACTTTTATCCATTATTGTTAAGCCATGCAAAATTATTAATTAACACTTACCACAAATAAACCAATTAATGGGAAAAAATCTAAGAATTTAGGAAATACAATACTTGAGTAGGAAATTTTACCACAACAATTTCAAGCACAATCAAGGTACAAGTATTACGGAATGACAATTAACAAATATTCACAAGTTGCAGCAACAATCATAGTACAATTTTTGGGTGCATTTTGCAAATCGGATTCTTACTTACAAAAACATATACAGGTTGTTTTTCGATTCTTTTTAGTATCACTAGCTAGACGTGTCTTATGTCAAGTCAAAACTTTCAGAACTAGAGTTGTTGATATGCTTGGCATTTGACACATTTTTATGATTTGTTGGTGTTCAGTTTGCAAACCAAAACTGTGCATATGGCGTTCCAGATGAGGCTTTACAAGTTCTTATTTAGCCGTCATAATATGTTTACTTCTGACATTGTAAGCCTACAAAAAATAGGCAATTTAAAAAAAAATACTGTAACTATCAAATATCGGTCTCAAGGAACGCACACAAAATATAATTACCTGTAACTTTAAAATATGCGCATATCTGGTCCCGTCGGTCACATGGAGCGTAGCATGTATACTGGCAGAAGAGAGGAAAAAGTACAAAAACATTCAGTTATGTCCCATGCGTAGTAATGATTTGAGAAATAAAACTGCCAGAGTTTCTGAGACCGACGTCACGTGGTAAAGGGTAATTCTTTAATATCAAAGTTTATATATGGATGGTGTACGAGGGTGGGGTGAAAAGTTCTCGGCCTGACACAGAGATGTTACTCCAATCAACAAAAAATTGTATTCCTTACCTGGGTGCATGTGTCATTAGTTCATATGACAAATTTCAACTTGTTCTCTTAAGTAGTTTCTTCACACAAATTTTTGCAGTCGACATCTTGCTTGTTTTTCATGAAAATGAATAAATTTGAGTATCGTGCGGTCATAAAGTTCTTCGTTTTAGATGGACTAACTCCTACGGAAATTCATCCAAAGTTGACAAAAGTTTACGAGGACTCTGCTCCTTAAATGTCAACTGTTAAAAGATTGGCAGCTGAATTTAAAGGTGGTCGCACACCCCTCGAAGATGACCCATGTGAAGGATGGCCAAAAACCACAGCCATATCGGAAACCATTGAAAAAGTGCACAATTCCTTGTTGGCCGACAGGCAACTGAGGTGCATGAGATAGCTGAAGCTGTAGGAATATCGAAAAAAAGGGTCGGAAACATTTTGCTCAAAGAATAAGGGATGAAAAAGCTCCGCGCAAAAAGAGTGCCGCATTTGTTGAATGCCGATCAAAAACAAATTCGCAAATGATTTTCGCAGCAATTTTGTGCGGTGATTTGTCACCATGGATAAGACATGGGTCCACCACTACACTTCAGAAACAAAACAGCAGTCCAAGCAATGGGTGGAAGCTGGTTCAGCTCCAAAGAAAGCAAAGTCGATTTCATCTGCTGGAAAGGTCATGGCTAGCGTGTTTAGGGATGGAAAAGGTATCCTGGTAATTGATAACCTTGCAAAAGGTAGAACAATCCCAAACAAATATTACTCCAAACTTTTTAACCAATCTGGATGGCGAGATTCGCGAAAAGAGGCCTGGTATGAAGAAACAAAAATCATCTCTCACCAAGACAAAGCACCCGTACACAAGAGTGTGTTGGCGATGGGAAAACTGCAAGATTTGGGGTATGACTTGCTCGTCCATCCCCCCTATTCTCCTGATTTGGCACCCTCAGACTTCTTGGTTCCCAAACTTCAAGAAATTTGTTTCTGGGAAGCTCTTCGTACCCAATGAAGAAGTTGAAAGGGCTGTAGATAAATATTTTCGCAACCTTCCAGACTTTCACTTCCTGGAAGGAGTACTGATGTTGGAGAAACGCTGGATCAAGTGTTTTGAAGTCAAGAGAGATTATGTACTAAAATAAAAATAAAAAAAATCTGAAAACCGCAGTCTTTCATTGTCAGGCCGAGAACTTTTCACCCCACCCTCGTATTGGAAGGATACTATAATATGACCTAAGCGTAATTGTAGTCCTCATTCTACTCTTTTTAGATGACATATTCAGATTATGTTGAAAATATCTTATATTTTGTTATATCTATGAGAAAAAATATTGACAAATTTTTATGAAACTGAGTCGACTGCGCTAAACAATATATTAGTCATGATATGAGTTACAATTACACAAACAAAATTCATATTGAAATAATTAACAATGACGAGAAACCTCAAAAGCTTCACAGACATTTTATATATTTGTACTACATTTTTTAAACTTAAATAAAACTAAATAATTGCAAGTAAAAAATACAAATACCTTAAACAATACTTTTTTTTTAATATTAAGAATAATAAATGAACGATATTAATAAATCATATATTAGATGAACATAAATAATACAAGATAAATGATTTATATGCTTAGTTTCATATGGAATTAGGACATTTCATTACATAATGACAACTATTTGAGGGAAGGTAGTTGTCAATGTATAATTGGTCCATAATAATAATAATAATAGATATATTTGACAGTAATAATAACTTACATACATATGGTTACTATAATTGTGTTGTTCACACATAGATAAAAAGTATAAGTGACAAGTACCGAAGATTAATTTCAATACTAATAAACGTCACTAACAGGAAGGTGTAAAACGCACAAAGCTGCATCAATAGTTTAATAATTTTGATTATCTTTCTTATACTATTTGTGTCTATATTCACAGGAATGGAACAGCATTTTGTGATGAAAGGATCTTTAAACACTGCTAAATAATACTTGAGTTGATCAACAAGGGAGATAAATAATACTTAAGTAAGTAACAAGGTCTTTGGATGGAAGAGAAAAAAAAAGCAAAGGAGAATTATTGATAACACACATTGTTTTATAAAAAGCAAAGGAGAATTATTGATAACACACATTGTTTTATAAAAAGCAAAGGAGAATTATTGATAACACACATTGTTTTATAAAAAGCAAAGGAGAATTATTGATAACACACATTGTTTTATAAAAAATAATCTCATACTGATCACTAACACATGAAAAAACTGAACATACAAATAAGTTATAAAAACATAATACCCTGGTACCTCAACTTACAAGTTTAATTTGTTCCACAACCTTACTCCTATTTCAAATTACTCCTACCTCAAAGCAAATTTCCCCATTGAAATTCATTGAACTGCCATTAATCCGTTCCAGCCCCTAATCACCCCAATTATTTTTGTTACGTGTTTTTGAATAAGAAAAATGTATTTATAAATGAATGAATTTACAAATATTGTACAAAAACATAATAAAAGAAAATGTAAAGAAATAAATAAGATTTATAAAGTGTTACTTTCGGATAATTTTCGATACTGCTTTTCTCTTCACTGGTTTTTGTCTTTTTCGCCACGCTTTTCTCACTTTCACCTGTAGGCCGTTTAAAAAAATCGTCCAAGGAGGCTAGTTTCTTCTTCCCATTTAGAATGTTCCGGAAATGAGTAGGCAAGTGTCATTAAATAACTCGTATCTCAAATTTTGCTCGTGTTTCAAAGCCAAAATCACTCGCTCAATAGCTCGTATCTCAAAAAACTCAAATGTTGAAGCAATCGTATGTCAAGGTACCACTGTATTACAAATTACATATATGTACTAGTGTATCTCATCTTTTTCAAACTAATAAATTGGCCTTTTTATATTCTAATCCATTTTATAAATTTGGTCATACCCATATCAAGTTTCATTGTTTTAATGAAAAAATGCAGTAAGCAGTTTTCCAATACATTCTGTGCACTACACAAGATTAATGAACTTGAGTCCAGTTCCAATAGCTATGGCTGCTTGTAATATCAGATTGATCAGGCCGCCAACATAGACCAAATAAAGGTAGAAGAATGTTAAGAGTGACAAAATATGCAAGGTATTAAAAAATTAATGGCATTTGGACTCCAAATTGTTTAAGTGTTAGGACGCGTATTTTGAAAGTATACAATGCCAGTACGCATTCATAGTGTTCTTGCAATGTATGTTTTCAAGTTGTGTAACGAAAAATAGTCTCAGAAAACATACACGATTTCTGCGTAATTGTCGTGTATACTTTCTGACGCTGATTCAGTGAAACGTATTTTGAAAGTATACAACGCCATTACGCATAGGTTTGGACTTCTCGCGTATAGTTTCAAATATTAATATGCATAAATATTTTTAGAAACTATACATGGTTATTACGCTCTTATCGTGTATATAAAAATATTTTTATTATAAAAATATTTATTATAATAAAAATATTTTTATATACACGATAAGAGCGTAATAACCATGTATAGTTTCTAAAAATATTTATGCATATTAATATTTGAAACTATACGCGAGAAGTCCAAACCTATGCGTAATGGCGTTGTATACTTTCAAAATACGCCTGTTAGGACATTAGTAATACACCAAAGCACCACTGTATAATACATTTGTGAGTATAATGTTATGATGTAGAATTGTATATATATATATATATGTAGACAATTATATGATCAGAGGAAGTCTGGAAGCGAGCTTTAGTTTTGGAGATTGCAAGGGACATGAAGGACTCGAGTTAGGCCTCAAATTGTGAGATGAGCTTGACCTCAACATGGGACGATTTCTATCTACAGGAGACGGTGAGGCCAAAGCTAGAGTGTTCTGCCTGATCAGCATGCCAGATTTACTATTCTTACACACTGGACGAGGTGTAAGAAAGGCATCTATTGGTATTTTGCTCTGATTGGTAATTGGCGTGGTGCCAAAATTATTAGTTGTATATTTTTGACCTTTTGGTGTCACTTTAGGTAAAGCAATGTAAGGTGACTTATTTTCCTTGTTTTTGGTGTTGGCAGAATTCAATGTAATTTTGCATGGAGTGGTGGTTGCAGCCTGCCCACTAGGAAGGTACACTGAAGAAGAAGCTTGCGGAGCAAATATTCGGGATCTCAAGGCTCGCCCAGGAACCACTGAGCTACGAGAATCTGCATTATCATTCAAGTGTTCCTGCAAACATAACAAATTGTTTATATTATTTTTACATTGATATAAAAAAAAAATAATAGTCTTCTATCTTTATCATGAGGTATGCTTTGAGTTGTGTATCGCCGTGTAAGTACCCATAATACAAGATTCATATCTTAGTTTGGGACTAGCTCGGTCTGTGTGAATTGTCTACACGTGTTAGTTAGTTAGTTAGTTAGTTATATGTAAGTAGTTAAATAACCAACCTGAAAGTCAATGTATGAAGACAATGTATTGTTTGGTAGATTGGTCTCCTTGTCTGATGCCATACTAGTACGTGAGCGACGGGATCTGCGCTTGTTTTTTTCTGGGTTCCGCTTTCCAATACTCTATAACACACATACCATGTTGAAATAATTTACACTCAAGCAAAGAAATACAACTTTGTACACAATATGTAATAGTACTTCAAACAAGATCAGCTATTTGCTTACATTAATTGGGTAGCCAGGATGTATTTGCTTACCTTCATCTTAAGTAAATACCCATTCATTGGGTTGAACAAGATCTATTTGTTATCATCTATACAAATAACGGGTGGGGCAAAAGTCCCACTACCACTTTGATTGCGCGCCATTTTGGTTATGTGACATTTATATCACTTCGCTTTAAGCATTGTGTAGTGTAGACACCCCAATTTTATAATGGATAAATATACGCCTCAAGAATGAGCAGAAATACACACACAGCCCGTTCAGCAATTCAATTATTGAATGACATTTTTCCACGAAGACTAATTTTGTGAAATGGCGATTTAGCATGGCCAGCCAGATCTCTGGATTTAACAGCACCAGACTTTTTGTTTCAGGTTTTTTTAAAATCAAAAATTTATATGATTGGGCCCCAAACGATTCAACATCTCAAAGACAATATTTGTCACGAAATTGAAGAAATTCAGCCTGAAGTGTTACAGGATGTCATGAAAAATGTCTTAAAGAGAGCTGAGAGTTGCATAGCGAATCGCGGTCACCATTTAGCCAATATAATTTTTTATTTATTTATTTATTCAGATATTCACGGCCGAAGCCTTTTACATGTAAAAAACTAGTATACATACAATACATGCATACAAAAAATATTTTTCTTTTAAAAAAAGACACAAAACAATTAATTAGACACAAAACAAGAGTACAATTAAATAATAGAACAATGTTGACTCAATTTAAAAAAATAAAATTTGGTCAAGAAATAAAATTCAAAAAAATAATTTTGAAATTGAAATGATATAAATATTAAATGTCAAACAGAAAAACAAATGGTCAGTTAGTTAAAAAAATCACAAATTAAGGTCAAATAATTTTATAATCCAATTCCAATCATAACGAAAAAAAATGTAAAAGACCAAAGAAACCTTTTATGAAAACCAAACCTACTTATCTCTTCTTTAAACAAAGTTATAGGCAATCAAAATGGTAGCGTGGTAGCGACTTTTGCCCTACCCTTTACATACCCATTAATTAGGCTGACAAGATCTATTTGCTTACCTTCTTCTTCAGCAAATACCCATTAATGGCAATAGTGGGTAGACCTCCTTTGAACTTGTTGGCCTGGGAAGACTCTTCACTATGGGCAGTAGGAGTAGAAGGGGACATATTCAAACGGCGTGGTAAAAGCCGAGACTTTGTAACAGTGGGAGATAAACGTGGACTGAGACGTCTGAAACAGATAATCATTTATGCAAAAAATTTACACAGGTGGAGTTTTTTTTTAAAGAAAAGATGTATCTGGTTTTTTGTCATAAACCCAAATGCAACCTTATACACGTTCCACAGCAAACTAAAAGCTTGTCTCATAAAAGGGGATTCTGCTGGCACCTGGGATCAAACCGCGCACCTCATGTGCACTATATTGAGACTACCTCCAGGCTACCGATGAACTTGAATTAACAAGTTATTTCAACACCAATCAATACCCAGAAAGTGTTTGAGATAAAGCTAAATAAAAAAAACCTTTTAACGGCTGTAAGGGCTGCCCTTGTGGTAAGATAGCTCATGTGTCTAACAGGTGGGGCAGATCTTGGAGCAGACATAGGTGCACTTGGCAACTGTTTACGAGCTGAAGATTTAGTTTTTTTCTCCTGAAAAAAGAAAATTTTGTAATTTTATTTACAATATCAAATATAGGAAACAAGATTACATATAATAAAGTTTATTTAATTACTTTTGTCATTAAGAACATATATGCATAATTAACCCTTTCGAATCCACAGCCGTGACATCCACGTGTGACATTTCCTTACCTTAGACATCCACATCCGTGATATATCGTTTATGATTTTTCGACACTCCCAGAGACATCTGTATTGGATTTTTTAAATTTAAATCTGTACCGATATATACTTACATTCATCCTTTATCCATTCCTGTGAAGTCGGTAAAGATGTACCTACGAATTATTTATAAAAGTACTGACAGCGTACATGCCGGAAATCAGTCGCCGTTCATTACCATTATAGTACGTTCGCGCGAATTGTATCATACGCGTGGCATTTTTGATACTCAATCAGTACTATTGTTTATATTATTTATTTTGTCACTTTTGTTACTGTGGATTGGTTTAATTTAATTATTTAACCTATATTTATGTTCAATTGATGTTATTGCTTATTTTATATTTTATTTTGACCCTTGACAAAATTTGAATACGACTTAGTAGTCCCTACACAAGTGTAAACATTTTTTCGATTACGAAATTTATGAACAGTTTTTTATTCTCAGTGAAGTTTTGAAAAATAACTGTGTATAAAACAAAGTAAAAAAATAAAATAAAATAAAAAACTGTGTGCAGTACACTGAAAAAAAAATCAATCGACCCTTGTTTTCATGAACAGACTATAAACTATCTTTGTTATGTATGACGCAGGCTAGGCGAGGACACTTGAGGTTCAAATATCAGGTGTTATGGGAGTGCGTTGAGATTTTAATGACTTATTTGTTTACATGATGCTAGTAGAAGGATGAAGGAGCTCAAATAACCCGCCAATGTGACTATGATATGCAATTTTATATTAAATAAAGTAAATTGAAACTAAAAAAGTGGATTATAAATATCACGCGGTATTGAGGGCACGATTCCAACCGGGAGGGCTCGGAAATTAAAAGGTTAAATGATTACATAACTTTTTCAATAAATGAAAACTAACATATTTCTGTGTTTAAATTAACCAATGACTAAAACTTAAAAAAAAATCTACAGAATAATAAAAAAGCGGATAGCTAAAAAAAACAAAGGACAAGAAAAATATTTCATTATTTGTGAGAAAACATATTTTGTCAAAAGTGTCCAGATTTACGGGCATTAGTGTTTTAACTCTTCATGGTGTTAATCAAATATTTTAAAACTTTTATACTGGTATTTTATAAAATTACCAAATTCTTCCGATTCCAGTCCCTCTGCATTACAACCAGCAGGCTCTCTCCATTGACTGTAAATGTAGATCCAGTTCGGGATTCATACAACTCTGCCAGCTGGGTTAACTCTGCCTCAATTTTAGGCAACTAAAAACACAAGTTGAATAATACTATATAGATGTTAATGTTCTTCCGTCCGCAAGGGTTCCGTCGGCCTGGGAGTCCCTCTTTCACAATACACCGTTCCTATGACAACAATATCAGAGCGCAGGAAATATCGTGGAAAGAGGTGACGCAATTGGCGCAGAGACGCTCTGAATGGAGGAGGCTGGTTTCTGCCCTGTGCTCCCGGGAGGAGCATTGAGGGCGAGATGATGATGAATGTTCTTCCAAGTTTACCGCTTTTCGTTGATTGCACTAGTGAGAGAAAGACTTTGACACACACATAGAATACTCGACACAACATCCAAACAACTGCTACATTTACACCTCACATAACCCCGCTGCCGCATCAGTACACACACAACGCGCATACCATCGCAGGGCGCTGCAGCCATAAAATTACAGATAAAACGGTAACACATACCTGCATCACTACATATACTTTTGATAATTACTCAATCAGTAGAGTTGAAATGTCAAGACGAAGGAGGGAGATCAACGATAAACTCGGAAGAACATCAACATCTATAAATGAAGACCACGAAAGTCTATAAAAACTAATGAGTTTTAAAATGTTTAAACAAAATGAAGGAAAGTATATATTACATTGTTGTGCAAATCAATATTATTAAGCCAAGTAGGTACGAGTACCTGATTGGAAACTGTTTTCCTTTCTTTCTCTTCACGTAATAATTGTCCCCCTCTGTTATTAAATCTTCCAGGTTCATTGGCTCTGGCTTCCAGTTCACTCCATCTCATCCACAAATTTTGACGAGTAGAATACAAATCAAAGATGTCCCTATAAAAAACAGTTAGCATTATGGATATGGATACAAGATGGTATGTTCTAAATCATGTGAGACAAAGATGTCCCTATAAAAAACAGTTGCCAGAAAATGCATCTGCATTTTTCACAACACATTTTTGTTTGTTTCCTTATAATTTTTTATTTATTTTAAACAAAAACAATAATATATTATATAGTGGACAAATATTACAATATTATAGTGCAATGATATTTTTTAATATTTCCTCAGTCAGTAGTTGAGCCACTGGTATGAGAGGAAACAGTTTTTAAACACATATGTAGGAAAATGAACATATATTTAACAAATTCAATAAGAAAACAAAATATGTATAGAAAAAAAATATAGCGGGGTCATTGTTACTTTTGGTAAAGTTATAGGTGTATATTGTCAGTGTTAAGTTTTAATGTCCTTTTGCGTATCTTTTAATCCTTCTTTTGAAAGCGTTAAGACTCCTAGCATCCTTCAAACATGCAGGTAGACTGTTGAATAATTTGATGGATGTATGGAGAAATCAATTAAGCCTTCTATTTGTTCTCGGTAGGGTGGTTCGTAATAGGTGCTTCTGTCTGGTATTGTGGGTGTGTATTTCAGTGTTTGTGGTTCGTTTCAGGTCTAGTTTTATTAGATTATTCTTTACAAGCGTATGTAACCCGGCATCGCTCGGGTTTAATTAAATAGAAAACCTTGCAAATACATGGGTTAAAACAACAAAATCTTATTGAAAAAATATGGAGTAAGGACTTACGTGGATAAAAGAAGTGAAAAGCTCTTCCCAATGAGAAAACTTAATTTTTGACTCCCTACATGCCCATATTTAAGTAACAATAAATAGGTAGGTACCTACATCAAAAAAAGCATTGCAAATCTCTTTTTAATGAAAAATCTTAAAGTTTGATACCTCACATGCCCATATTAAGGTAAAAAAAATAGGTAGGTACCTAATTAAGGTAAAAAAAATAGGTAGGTACCTACATCGAAAAAAGTGCTAAAAACCTCTTCCCAATGAAAAATTATGAAATTTGATACCTCCCATGCCCATACTTAGGTAAAAAAAAATAGGTAAGTACCCATATAGAAAAAAGTGCTAAAAACGTCTTCGACACTCATATTATACGTGCAAAAACTACTAAAAACCTCATCTTAATGTAAAAACTCGAAGATTGTCATCCCAAATTTCTATAAGAAAAAAGGGTAAATATCCCATTTTGTGAAAAAAATTGTAGGTACATAAATGTTAAAATATAATTGTCCACATTCGAATTTGTATTTTTGGTTTGCAGTACATAAATGGGTATTTGAGAGATTTGCTATGAAATTAAAAAAAGTCAAGAATAAATTGTCACCTATGTACTCTATACTCCCAAAAAAACCTTAAAGTATGGATGTATCTGCATCCTTCAATATTCAAGAATATTTTACTATCAAATATTTCATAATGCATGTAAAAAATATTAGGTGAAAATAAATAGGTTCCCACTCATTGAAAAATCATTAAACATTGTTTATGGATTTTATAGGTAAAACTATTATTATTCTACAGTATAGTTTTCTATGGTTTCATGTCTTCCATTATGAAAATAGCCCAATATGTCAAAAATATGCAATTTTAATTCACGTAATTCAAGAGCTTTTCTCATTAGCAAACACGATATTTTATTACGAAAATAAACCCTAATTATTTAGTTTCAGAATTGTTGTATTTATTGTTACATCCATTTTGAAATTAATTCAATACAATGAAAAATGTTTGACTGTGAATATTGCTTTTTACTAAACCTTGCATATATTCTTCATACATTTTGTAGCTAATTTTGTGATATAGTCGCATTAAAATTAAAATATCTTTATCAATATGTAAGATATTAAAAATGTTTTTAGCCTTAAACCTGCCCAGAAGATGAGACCCCGTATAGAGTGTATTATTTTACTTCGGTCTTTCCCAATTTCCGAGTCCATTAAGGACATACGAACATACATATGTACATACAAACGGACTCAAATATTTATGTGTGGATTTTATTGAGGTGTTTGGCTTTTTCAACAAAGATAATTTCTTCTAAGTTTAATTGTTGAGTTATTTTGTAAAGGTCAGTTGTTCTGGTTAGTCTATGCAGTCCAAAGATAACTTTCAACGCTTTGTTTAAAAATCTTTGCATAATTAAGTTATGAGAGCCGCTATGGACCCATGCTAAAATGTCATATATAATATGAGGTAATATAAAGGAGTTATAAATTATATGCTTAATCTTTTTATCCAATATCAAAACGTTTTTTATATTATTTTTTGTTGATCGTCCAGTCCAGTTTGTCATTACAGTCCAAAGTATTTTATTTGGTTTATTCTTGTTATAACTGTGCTGTTAATAACTATATTCAAGTTAATATCACATATTTTTTGTTTAAACAATAAGTATTTAGTTTTATTTTGGTTAATGGTTAGGAATTTTCCATGTAACCATGATGTGATAATTTAAGTAACTTGAAAGGTAACAAAAGGATTTGTGATATACATTCTACGAATAAATAATTTAACCAAACATATTTTAGCAAGTGAATATTTCTAGTGGCACCTTTATCCTACAGTTAACACACAAAGTGCGGGTCACGTAGTGATCGCCTGATAAAATATTTTGTAAAAATATTGATTATATAGTAACTCACAAACCAAACACAATATTCAAATAAAATCACAAAAATGGAATCCAATTGATATATCATCAATATTTTCTACAGTTTTCAAATATTCACTTGTCATGAAAAATGTCTTCCAAGGAATTAAGTAAAGTTAGGGTATATGTCATGCTAGATTTAATTTGTGCCTCTCAGAGAAGATCACAATTGTAGGTGTACTTTTTATTTTACATACTACATATCAAAATAATCTATAGAAAAACAGTACATACCTACTTATTAAGATAATTTCAACAAATTTTGTAATTTTCTATGTCTCTGTGAAGACTACCCATCAAACAGATTTCGTCAAAAGCTAAGATGATGATGTTAAAAACTAATAATAAACACTGACTTGCTTTCCTTGTAGAACGTCCTGAGTTGCTCTAAGTACATCTCATGTAGCATTAGAAGATCTTCATTGTATACGTTGGAATAAAACTCCACAAACTTCTCTCGCTGCAGGTCACTGTACAAACACTTATCCCATAACTCCACTATTTCTGTGCGCACCTTGCCAACAAATAACTGGAAACAATAATTCCTAGTTAACTATTACACACCTACTTGGAGATGTTGAAATCTTATTAATATTACATGCAGTATATTAATACATAATACAACTTATGTAATAGTATGCAACCTATATATATATATATATATGTTAAACGAAGTTTTCGCAATTAACTGGATTTTTACACCTGCGAGAGTGAAGATATTAAGAACATTACCCAACAGACACCTCATCCGCACAACCAACAGACTGTGCAAACTATATATATATATATATATATGATTGTATATTCTTTACGGATGCGTCGCGTCGAAGTTTTTGTTTGCGAGCTTTCGGAATCATTGGAGATTCCATCATCAGGCAATGAGTGTACGTCTTCACCCGTCAAGGAGTTGTTATATATTATATATATATCGTTGCCGTGGATGTGAAGTGATCTAACCCACAAGACAGACATTTCGAGAAAAAGGGTGTTGAAGTTACGCTGTCACATCCAAAAGTACTAATCTGACAATAACTAAGTTATTTTTGCATGGATTTCGCTAAATTTTTTACACAATATTCCTGATCACATATTCCACTAATATAAATAAACACGAATTTATCACTTGGGTTATTTCACCACTGTAGCTGAGAAAGATCCACCTGTAAAAAAGTCGTTGGAAAGTTAGGCGCTATGCGACTTGGATCTTTTCACTTCTATAATTTAATTGAACCATTTGTTCCTATATTCGTTAGTGAAATGCTCTAACACACACTTGAAATGATGTAAAAACACTTAACATCTCTTCAAAATCTTCCAAAAATGCCCTTTAGGAATATCAAATCACTTATTTCTCTTCACCACAATGTTGTCCGTGGTTTTCTGAACAAAACTGCATACTTGACTCATTTTTCAAAAAAGTGTGGGTTGGATCACTTCACCTCCACGGCAACGATATATTGCGTAAAATTACATGATCTTTCATTAATGGAATGCATGTTGCACATGCATTTCAAATGAAAATTACTCTACGTACAGTAACCCTCAGAAAGGCTTTTTAGTTGGTCTTGAGAAAGACCGTTGGCTTCTGCCCTTGGTCAAGAAGGCTTGGGCAGAAGCCAACGGTCTTTCTCAAAATCAACTAAAAAGCCTTTGTCAAGGCTACTGTACGTAGAGTACCCAAAAATGATACTTTTATATTATAATATGCTCTGCAAAAACACTTTTTCAAACATATTATATAAACTCCTTTTTCAAACATGTATCGCTTTTGGGTACTCTACGTACAGTAGCCTTGAGAAAGGCTTTTATAGTTGGTCTTGAGAAAGACCATTGGCTTCTGCCCGACGTTTCGTGCAGGATTCAACCTGGCATCAGCTGGGACATAGAGGGGCGGTGGCAGGCTTCGGCGGCGGGGGTGTCGTGAAGGCAGCGGCGTGAAACGGTCGGTGTAGTGAGAGAGCGTGCAGCGAGGGGGGTACTACGTCGCACAGGCTGGGAGTGATGTTAGCATGTCGAGTACGGGTGTGGGTCGTTGTGTTCGGGGATGTTCGAGTGACGTCGATCGGTGGTGTTTGGTTGACGGCTGTGCAAGAGGGAGCGATCAAGCGTGAAGATGAGTGATGCGTTTTTACGATTACCGTTTGCCAGGCGAACGGTAATCACTTACTGTCATCACGTGAATTCATGCTGTGGTCCCGTTTGTGTATCTCAATCGCCTCGCGGTATACGCGCGAAGACTCGTTGTTGAGTTTGGCGATTGTTCGAGCTGAATCAAAGTCGATACAGTGTCCTTCAGTCATACTATGCATCGCTAGGGTAGAAGATGTTTTTTTACCCTTCACATCTACTCTGTGTTCAGCCACTCGAGCAGATGTGCGGCAGTTAGTTTTGCCTATATAGACTTTAGGACAGTCTTTACACGGGACCTCGTATACACCGTATGATTCATTTGGGATGTGATCTTTAACACACCGCAGCATAGATTCAATCTTTTGATGGGGAGCGAAGACGACTTTTATATCGTGACGGCGTAGTATGCGGCCGACACGATCGGTAGTTCCACGCACGTAATGTAACTTTGCAAAGCCCCGTAACCGAGTATTATCATCGATTTCGGTTCTCTGAGTCTCTTCTCGGGCAAATGCCTTCTTGATAATCGAATCAGAGTATCCGTTGCTTTGCAGGGCTCTCCTCAAGCACGATAGTTCGACCGACCGGTGTTGATCGTCGGCAATAGTCTGATCTATGCATTAGTGTGTTAACTACGCCTGAGAATTGTGCAGGGTGATGATGAGACGACGCGTTAAGATATCGATCGGTGTGGGTTTTTTTGCGATAAACATCGAAGGACATGTGACCGTTGGGATTTTTCTTGATTAAAACATCAAGGAAGGGGATACAATTGTTTTCCTCAACTTCCATTGTGAACTTGATAGATTCACTAATGGAGTTGAGTTGACCATGGGACCATATGACGAACGTATCGTCAACATATCGCAGCTACAGTTTGGGTTTTAGCCGTGCATTGTCTAGCGCTCTTGTTTTGAGGCCAGATATGAAGATATTGGCAACAGCCGGGGACAGAGGGGATCCCATCGGTGCCCCGAGGATCTGTTTATAAAACTTTCCATTGAAAGTGAAGTATGTGGAAGTGAGGTAATGGTTGACGAGGTCTAAGAGATCTTGTGGGAGGACCATTTCATTTTTGATAGTTTCCATTGCCTCTGGTATCGGGATCATGGTGAATAGTGATGTAACGTCGAAGCTGACTAATAGATCGTTGGGTTGTAAGATGATATCTCTAACGCGTTCGACGAAGTGGGAGGAGTTACGAACGTATGATGCACAACGCTCGGCTACCGGCTGGAGGATATTTGCAAGATAGCCGGCAAGTTTTTGTGTAGGAGAGTTTACAAAACTTACTATGGGACGAAGGGGAACGCCGTCCTTATGTATTTTCGGTAAACCGTACACTTAAGGACAGCGCAAATTTTTTTCCCTAGGAATAAGTTGTTTTTTCGTTTCATCTGCAATGGATGTAGATGAAACGATTTTAGACTTCGTAGTTCTCTCTAGATACGTAGTGGAATCATTAGGATGTATTTTCTAAGCCGCATCCTGAAGAATAAGGGACATTTTTTGGTTGTAATCGGAGGTGTTCATTACAACGGAGCAGTTACCTTTATCTGCTGGGAGGACTAAGACGTTGGGGTTTATACGAAGTTCTGTAAGTGCTCGTTTTTCGGAACGAGCAATGTTGGGTTGAGGAGGCTTGACGGTGCGAATTACTACACAGATTTCTTGCTGAATTTCTTCAGCTTCTAAAGCGGGGATATTACTCATAGAGGATTCGACATACATAACAATGTCATCAACGGGGATTTTTGACAGAGCGACGGCGAAGTTGAAGCCTTTAGACAAGGCGGACTTCGTTGCGTCGTCTAAGGGGACGTCAGAAAGATTACGGACAAGGGAGTCGATGTTTAACGAAGGCTTAGAGGGAGGGGCTTGTTTGTTAAACAAACGTGTGAATTTCTGTTTCTGACCTTCAGTGGTCCAAGAAGAATTCTTCTCGGCACGAAGCGAAGTGACGTTGTCTACATGGGACCACCATTCCGGACGCAGGGTGCTTGACAGTCTCATATGCAAGCTGAAGAAGGATTTACTTACTTCATCGAGCTTCATACGTTTGAATTGTATTTCCGCTCTCAGTAAGGCGAGGCTAGCTCGGTGAAGGATCTTGCGGGTAGAGGGGTTGTCGGAAAGTGACGTAATCTCATGCAAGTGGGGATTAAATTGGAATCGCGACATCTACAAGGACAGGAAGAACAAATCGCAAAGCAATTTATAAATATTTTATTACAAGAAATTTAATAAATGATTTTTAATCATTTTTATGGTTAGGTAGGGGCTTCTCCCACACCCCCAAAAATACATTCTCGCACCCCCCGTTAAGAACCACTGATGTAGAACAATATTCGGGATTCTGGTATTACCCGACCTCTGGACGTGTTCATAGCAAAATCTTCGCTGTTGTCTTCTCCATCTAACAACATCCTGGACCTCACATATCTAGTAGCATGCTTTTGGTTGTGTCTGCCCTTGTTTCTATGCCATACGTGAGTTTTGGGCGTACACAAGTCTTGTAAATGCGAACCTTACTGGTTATTCTCATGTCTTTATTCCTCCAGATATCGTCTCTTCAGCAGCCTGCTACGGCTGCAGTTTTGTCTACCTGTGGTCGTATTTCTTTGTGGAGATCATAAGAACTTAGTAGCTTACTGCCGAGGTATCGAAACTGCATTACTTGTTGGACTTGCTGGTCACCTATGTTCAGTTCACATTCGAGTGATTCTTTCAAGATTGCCATGCATTTTGTTTTGGGCGCTGAAATGATCATATTGTACATGTCGAGAGCTTTGTTGAATTTGGTGAGCATTCTCTATAGGCCATTTTTATTCTCAGCTATAATTGTAGCGCCGTCAGCATAGCAGATAATGCCCACCACCTTTTTCCCCATTGTGTATCCCAGTTTCAGAGATGTGACTTCTAGCGATAAACTCGACCTCTGTACATTGAATTGTATAACTGTTTTTATTTTATTTTATTAACTAGCTTTTATAACCCGGCAACGCTCGGGTTTAAAAACAGATATTCATCCAAATATGTGAGTTAAAACTACACAATCTTATTGAAAAACTGAACTTAAAATCTATTTAGCAGCAAAAAAAGTACATGTCATAATAATAATCAGCTCTATGCGTGCCAAAATCATATATACAATACATACAGTTTGTCAAAAAATAGTTGACAAATAATCGAGGGCGCTGTTATCTTTCACATTGTAGCCCTATTCAAACATTGATTGTGTAAAAACGAAACCTTGTAAGAGAACCTACTTTCACATTACATTCATCGCTTTCAAATCTCACTCTTTCTATCAGTCTCTTTCCGTGCATACATTTAGTTGCTGACTCTTTTTATTATTCACTCTTTTAGTTCCAGACAAAAAAAAATCCTATAGCTAATAATAATAAGCTAGAACCTCTCCAAGTAAATGGACTTTTTACATACATACATATATACCATCACGCCACTTCCCTCGCGAGGTAGGCAAAAAGGATTGAGCGCTTTTTCCTTCTATCCCTGCATACATCTTTCGCTTCCGTCACTGTCATACAATTCCTCATGCATGCTCTCCTGTTCAATGTGCTCAACACGTGACCGCCCTGTAGGATTTGATTTAAATGATCTTGCTTTTGAACCTCGGACGTCCACGTCTCCGAGCACCATTCCTCTCAGCCAAATATATCTTCTTTGTCATTCTGTCCTCATTCATTCTTTCCACATGCCCAAACCATTGTAACATATTTATATTCATCCCTGTAACCACACCAACTTTCATTCCACATTCCTTTCGTAAATAACTGTTACACACACAATCTCTCAGACCTTTACCACACATCCTTCTCAACGATCTCATTTCTACCACTTTCATCCTTCTCTAAACATGTCCACGTCTCACTTGCATACATGAGTGTTGGCACTAAGATAGCAGAGTGCACTAACCATTTAGCTGTGGTAGATATGTTCCTATTTGCAATTATTGGTCGGATTGCACCATTTACCTTATTGCCAGCAACTTTTCTCCTTTCAATCGCTTTCACACTTCCCATCTCTCGTGAACAAACTATCCAAGTACACACATTCGTCAACTTGCTCTAACACTTCGTTGTCAATCATTACCTGTCATACTGTTCTCTCACTTCCTCTTTCAAAGACCATGACTTTGGACTTCTTTTACATGATAAAATCATTTAATAAATACTTAGCATTTTCACCTTCAGAAGCATATACTGGTTAAATGGCTGCATAATGATAGACATCATCTAACTAAGGATATCCTCACAATTACACATCCATGAAAATATGCTGTTAACTGTAATATTTTACATTAAAGGGAAAATAAAACAGACTCGTAATTATAATATAAAACTATTTAATAAAAACAGTAAAATAAATATGTAGTGTAAAATTCGACAGTGGACCGGTGTCAGAACCGTGGAGGAGCTGTTTCGCGCCGCCCAGGACAGGGAAGCTTTCTCTCAAATGGTCGTCAACGTCGGGGGGACCCGGCAAGACACATGAAGAAGAAGAAGAAGTGTAATACAAATGCACTTTTTGGCGAATGGAGTAGATATCAAAATCATCCTGGACGGCCTTCCCTATGTTTTCTTTTATAATTCTTCTTATAGAACTCACAGATAATCCTGAAAGAAAAGAACATTGAAATTCATCAGCAATACAGTAATTTAACTTCCTAGAAACACGGGATTGTCATATAAGTGAGTCATCGAGACATTCCATACACAATCATTTAATGATGCATTATTATTAAGCATCTGAGACATTCACTTCAGCTTTTTATTTAGCTTATTCTAATATTCGGTAAAATAATTTGCCTTTTTAAGTAAATTCATTACATTAAATATATTTTAAGAAGGCACAGAATTGAATAGTAATCTTGTAATAGAAATACAATTAAGAGTCGTCAAACATAAAAAAAATACAATTTAAAATATTAAGACAGTGCTTACCAGTCAAATCAATGTTTTTTGGAAAACATTGTTAATGTACCAGCGTAGTTTTTGAGCTTCAAACTCCGCTTAACACTGGGAATATTTCTTGAAAACATTTTTTTTAGATACACTACGTATTGTTTTATTCAGTTTTATATTTTTAAAGTCTTTTAAAATCAAAACAAAGTCACAAAATTTACCGGATCACCAAACGCCATACAATTGACAGATCGGACAGTGTTGCCAGTGTAACTAATTTGTGTTTTATCATCGGTACAAAATAATACCTGTCGCATTGTGAAAAAGGGAATGGTGAGAAAATAATTATTCTAAAGTAGCATTCACATTGCTTCACACTGGATGATCATTCAGAGTGTCAGGGTCAAACCTGTTCATCGAAAGTGAACACGTCTGTTCACATTTGTTCATCCTATGCTCTCACTGCCATGTCAACACTCTCAGTCATGTTGTATTTTGACATATTTTCGTACAAAAATATAATTAAATAAATAAAAAAATGAAAAAAAGCCCTTAAAACAAATCAATATAGTTCTCGACTGCATAATAATTTTGTATATGATTCTGACATTCTATACAAATTCATAGAGAATAAAACAAAAAATAAGATAAAATTTGTTTATGGTCGTCTCAGTGAAAGGTCCTTTCATCGAAATTATGACGGGCTGTTATCGCTTTCATCCGTCATCGCTAGTGATCATTATTGATGAAACGCCCGTTCACACCTTTTTATCTTGGAGGTTCATCCGGAGTGATCACTGAAAGTGAACAAATGTGAACGACCCTTTAGAAAACTGACGATATTTATTCCTATACTATTTCGAAAATTTAGCAATGGGGGGGGGGGGGGTAGAAATTGAAATATGAAACAGAATTGTGAACAGTATGATTTATATCATTTTTGGGTAGATGGCGCTCTTGTAGCTGACTGAACCCATAACTTCTCCAATTTTTTAATCAAATATAATAGTTTATCGATTAAGTTTTTATTTATTTTTATTTTCCGACCAAAATAAAGTGTTTTTTTTATTTGATAGTTTTGTTTTTTGTGTTTGTTTCTTAAAATTAAGTGATAAATTTTAATAAAATTAAATCTAATACCTAAAATTTGTGACAATAAAAATAGTTTACATGATTTGTATTTTAAGAGTAATAAAAATAAATTAAAGTGACAAATAATATTGTAAATGCGCTCTTGAGGTGATTTCATTACAAAAAAAGCGCAATATAAGTGATCTAATAATAATCATGTTGGAGTAAAAATTATATTTTTCCCATGTGTAAGGTCCCATTGTGCGGTATTTTCTTGGCAAAATGCAGGTAATTTTGGTCACACAATCTGGCAACCCTGATTTTGACACTTAGTATCTCTATGCTTATTATGACAGTTTTGAATTGTTTACGTTTAGTGTTAGAAATTCTATAATTATTTTGAATTTAGAATACTTTCATGAAATTTAAAATTACTGCAAACCATACAATAATAATTTTATTATACGAAAGTACAAATCGCGGACATTATTCTTTATTTGAAATGTAATTATATTCCTAAAAAATAGATGTAACGCAAATAATGCTTTAGAGCCACAAATTTCTTTTCAGAGTGAGTCATAAAACAGAATTATAAAGTTGGTATGCAATTCTAACAATTATCTTTATCAATAGACAGTATCTTAATATCTAAATTTTGAAAATCTTATGTTTTTAGATGCATGTTTTGAATAAATGAAATACTTCTAATGAAACAGATTGATGCAAGCATAATATTGAAATGATATCCTTTACAAAAGTGCCTAACTACCATTATGTTAAATGCAAGTTTTAGAAATGTTATCTATGGCTTGGTATAGTTATATTATATGATGACATTATATTATGAGATAATTAAGAATGATGCATCTCACACCCTTTTCTGTGATTGTTATAACAGATAACTTTATTTAGAAATTAAAAGAAACTCAGAATATCCTTCAATAAAATAAGAACACATATAAATAGTATTGTTGTAGATATGAGTTTTTTTATTTTATTTTGATGTTTACCTTACTTTGACAAAAGAACATTGAAGCATCATTGAATTAGTTCTGTGTTTTTGATATTATTGGTAACCATATTTTGAAATAAAAAGAAACTGAATATCAACAATAAAATAAGAACACATATTAATAGCGTGGTCGTAGATATATGAGATTTTTAGTGATTTTCAAGTTTACCAAACATCGACAAAAGATCGTTGATACATCATCATTTATAAATTAAATCTTTATAAAAGTATACATATTAAATGTTTTCAGCTCGCCTACTGGATGATACATATCGTACAGAGGACATAAAAGTCAAAAAACAAACAAACTAATGAACTGATGTACCAACCAAAATATTAATGTATTGGATTCTATGTCATTCATGTCGGCCATTATGAAATTAGCCCAAGATGTCAAAAATATGCAATTTTAACTTGCATAATTCAGGAGTTTTTATCATAATCAAACACAACAATTTATAACCAAAATAATCCCCAAATGTTTAGTTTCAGTACTGATGTATTTCGCATCACATCCATTGTGAAATTAATTCAGTACACTGAAAAATGTTCGACCATGAATATTGCTACTTACAAAAACTTTCATAGATTTTTCCATACAAATTTTATTATTATAATTTCTTTATCAATACATAAGATATTTTAAATGTTTTTAGCCTTGAACGTGCCCAGGAGATGAGACCTCGTATAGAGTGTATTATTTTACTTCTGTCTTTCCTTATTTCAGAGTCCATAAAGGACATACGCACATACGAACCGACTCAAATATTTATGTGTGGATTGGGGTGAAATATGCACCGCGACCTATAAGATCTATTGTACTCCCCCTACTCAGCTTTCCCGGTGTTGCCCGTCAAAGCACACCCTCAAGTCCCAGACATCTAATGAAGTCTAGGATCTTGAGGGGGTCCAAGGTGTGGAGAGATTCCACTTCTACCCAGTGTCTATCTAGGGCTTTGATTCTTGCGAATACCACGGCATTGCATTCCGCTAGGAGATGTCGAGGAGTCTCGGCCTCTTCTTCACAAAATCTACAAGTACCGTCTTCTTCAAGTCCCAGTTTGCGTAGGTGTTCCCTGAGCCTGCAGTGACCCGTTAGGAAGCCATAACTGTTATTTTTATGACACTATTTTATTATGTAACTAGCTGTCCCAGCAAACTTCGTACCACCTAAGAATCAATGAATGATTACATACATACATCTTCTTCTCCCTGTCCTAGTTCAGTCGGGGTCCCATTGCCCCTAGGTATCTCCTCCAGAGAACCCCTGCCATCGCTGCTTCCAGGACCTCTGGCCAGCGCTGGACCTACCATAGGTTCAAATAGTTCGGCCTACCAGGGCGCCGAAAGTATAAGGCGACACATAGATTAACTCTGGATTAAGGTTGAATCAGAGATTTTATAAATAGATAATTTAATAAGTACTTCCGCATTGATTGCTATACTTCCGCTTGCATAGAAAGTTACACATAACACAAAATGTATCGGTTTTATAAGATTAACTATTTTTGAAATTCCCGCGAAAAGTAGCACGCTCTTATACCTCATCACTGTCGACTCATATAATACAATTTGATTTCTTCATTTAAGTTCAAAGGATTTTGAATGTTACGTACTCTAACTTTTCCATACATAATAAGGGTCAAAATCTCGTGTATCTCCGTTTTTTCAATGTCTCATACAACCAAGTACTGTTCTTTGCGCCCCGCTCAGCACTAATACAACTACTCTAAACGCTTCTACATAGATTCTCACTAATACATACAAGATATGCAACCAACTAATAGAATGAAATAATAATAATTTACTGATCCAAGTGCTTACATATACAACCACGCGCGCCCCTTCATATATTCTCACTAATACATACAAGGCGCCCTTTAAAATTCAAACAACAACCAGAAATGAAACTATTACCTAGCGGAAACAATGTGTGTTTTGGTTGATTATAACAGAACGTAGCTTAAAACACTAGGTGATTGTGATCCAAACAACATGGATTATCTTCGTTTTACAGGTGATGTACTTCGTGCACCCGAATGACATTCGCTTCTGGTTTAATCGTTGCAATAGTGACATAAATGTTATTATATGCGTAGATTATAAAAGTACTACGATAATTAAATAAAATATTTTTAAAAATATTGCAACCAAATATTATTATGGGCATATATGTATTACAATACTTATTAAATATTGAAAGCCTAATGTAATATACATATTTTCATACCTACATAACGATTAAGTATATTATTATATTATGTTTTTCGACGATTTTGTTTTTATTTGCATAAACTCTTTTGCAGTTGACCGCCGTTATGAACGCTGTTCTATTATGATGACAAATGACCGTTGTCCGTTGCGTTTAAGTAGGTACCTATTTACTTAATGAACCGCACGTAATATTTTTTTGGCGTAAAAATTAATTATTTATTATTATCGTATGATATTGCTAAATATTGTTATTAATTATCGTATTAGATTTATTTGGCTTATGTAATTTTATATATTATCTTCTTTCTTCTATTCTGTTTTTTCGTGTGTTTACTCAAAGTGTATACTTGAGGTTTTGTGAGTGTTTGTAGTTTTCTTCAGTTATTTTAATTTTTATATAGGATATGTATATAGTTAATTTTACTTCCACACATCCCATGTAAGTATTGAAATAATAGTATAATTATTGTATTTAGAATACAAAAATATGTTACGCCTAGGTATATTAATAAACATGGTGGTAGGTCCATATACAAAATTTTATAAGGTAGGTACTAATTACATTTTGTAAAAGTAGGCAAATAAGAAACATTACTTCATATTTTTTGCGTGTTATCGCATTTTGTTATGATACGAAAATATTTTTTGGAAAAGAGGTGGGGGAGGGGGGGGTGCAGTATCTCTAATTGAACCAAGCGCAAAATGCGGTTGATCCGGCACTGCCTCTGGCCACCCCAAACCAAGCCTTTCAACACATAGGTTCGACACCTGCCCTTGCCAGCTTCTTCTAGGGCGGCCCACCGGTCGTCTGCCCTCTCCCACTGACTTTATGAATGATTTATATTATTAATCTCTTTACAAACTCCCGTAATTGTCCAAGTGTGTCGTCGTAGGTATAGTGTAAAAAAATAAAATTCATTTGGAACTTTCGCAGTTTAGCGGCCCCACCCGTTGTCTAGTACTTTTTTCCATAGAAAAAGTAATATTTTTGAAACATGAGGAAATTGTTGCCATATGTAGAATTAATTCATAAGTTCCATTATTTTTTTTTACATAGACAATTCACACACATCGAGCTAGTCCCAAACTAAGATATGAATCTTGTATTTTGGGTACTATGGGTAGGATTTTGGATGTCAAATGGTATGAACATGTTACAAATGATGCTGTGCGCCAGCGCACCCAGCAGAGACCTGTAATCTCCGTAATACAGGAGAGACGATGGTCCTGGCTGAGACATGTTTTGAGAATGCCTAATGATAGTTGGCCAAAAAGAGCACTGTTCTTCCGTCCGCAGGGGTTTCGTCGGCCCGGGCGTCCCTCTTTCACAATACACTGTTTCTATGACAACGATATCAGAGCGCAAGGAATGTCATGGAAAGAGGTGACGCAATTGGCACAGAGACGCTCTAAATGGAGGAGGCTGGTTTCTGCCCTGTGCTCCCGAGAGGAGCATTGAGGGCGATGATGATAATGATGATGATGATTATGGGTACTAACGCGACGATACACACATATACAATGCACTATACACACATATATGTAACACCCAGACCCAGGACAATTTGAAAAAGGTCATTCTTCACTTTGCCCTGGCCGGGAATCGAACCCAGGACCTCATGACTCAAAGGCAAGAGCGTTACCTCCGCGCCTCACCGACCGACATGAACAATTAACTTAACTCAGATTTGTTTATAAATTATCTGCTGTACGTAATATAATTATGTAGGTACTAATTTTAGGTAGATACCTATTCATTTTAAATTTATAAAAATTCTTTCCATGATTTTTTCAAAATCGAAATATCAGAACCACAGATGTTAAATTGTATGGATTACGATTCTAATTTGAAAATGTATAGAAAAATTATTCTTTAAATAGGCCAATCTATAAAAAAACTTCATCGATGATTTTGTATATTTTCCATATTACATTATTTATTGAAATTAAAAATCTATGGCGCAAATAATTTTCTTCGTATTTTTTCTTACCGTGAACTTGTAAGATGTTTTAATAGCCCAGGTAGCACAGATAGCTATATAACTACTCACTTTTAGACCTATTTGAAACTCTTTGCGTATTAAGACTCTTTTAAAGGTACACTGGTGATCATACAGCTGCATAATAGCTGTCAGTGATACTTAAACAGGTTAGGCAGTTTAAGAGCTGCATTAAGGCTGATTAAGACCGACAAAAATGACTCTATTCAGCTTTCAACATTTTCTAATGCCTTAATCGTAATAAGGACTGTTTGGTGAATAAAATTACGCCAAATGCTGTATAAGAAGGTATTTGTGAACTCCTATTACACTGACTTATTAAAGGGGCACATGTGAACTATTATGAAGTGAATAGCTGTATAATAAATGATATGTGGCCCGTATTACAGCTTATAGCCGCATGCAGTTTACATGTGTAATTTTATTCAGTTTTTTGTTGATTAACAGTAAACAAGTGAGAGAGAGTGAACTATTAGTCAGCCTTTTGCAGAATATAAGAGTTTTAACTATTCACGTCACTGTTTAACATGAATCCACCATTTTATTATATAACCTATAAATATTCTGATTTATTTCTCAACTTTTATGATGTTTTGTGTATAAATTAAGAATAAATTGCATTGGTTTTTACTTCCTAATATCATAATAATAATTTTTGATCTTATAATTCTTTTCAAAGCACTAAAAATTATTTTGTCAAGTTTTCATCACAGCTTATTTATATCACAAAACTAATTAAAAACAGAATATTTTCGTGGCGCAATAAAATTTTCTTAGATAATATATATGTATAATATCAGTAAAATTACGTTCCCATTAATTTTTCTTTTATTAATACGTAAAATAACGTACTTATACCAGGTAATATAAAAATATTATCCACCATTTATATTTTATACTTAATCAAATTCACTCCACGAAGCATAAAGTGTTTGCAATAAATTGGCAGCTAGAGGTTGCTTAAATAATATGTTCACTTGATTTTACATATATCACAAACAGTAGCTTTTCCCGGATTAAAATATGAATTAAGACATATTTTCTGAAAAAGAGTAAATTGTGATCTCTTAGTCAGTCGATATTCAGCGCATAGTACTGTCGTTACCCTTTACAACACTGTTATATTGCTGCTACACAGCTCTTAAGCAACTTTGTGAACTTAAGGCTGAATAATTTGTGCCCATTTAAGAGCTATAAGAGCTGTATACGGCCATATACAGTTCTTATGCAGCTTTTTTGTTCAGCTTTGAGCGTAATGGGAATCCGTTATTCGGCTGATAAGCAGCTTCTTTGTGCTACCTGGGAGCCTATAGTTTATTCCGGGCAGAGAAGAATCCAACAAATCAGAGATCATTCAAATCGGTACAGCCATTCTTGAGTTCTAAGTGTTGTAACACACACCACTTCCTTTTATATATAAGATATTGTAACCAATGTATAGTGAAGAATAAAATAAATAATGGTGTCTGGTGTTTTGTGTTTTAGTGTTGGTGTCTTTTTTGTTTTCAACAGTGTTACTGTTCTGTGATGTTTTGCTCTGGTGTCATATGGTTTGCTATAATATCAAATAATTAATTTTTTGAATTGTTTTGCCAGATTTGTAATACTGCACGCCTCTGACACCAGCAACCTTAGTTGCTGTTTTGAGGTATTGTTTATTATTGAATAATAATAATTGAATAATTTTGTCCATAATGCCGTTAACCTTTCCCTTACGGCCGCAAAAAAATCCACGCGCTCCGGTGATGTACACTCAGTGTACATTATTGAATTACTTGTTTTTTTAGTCATAAAAATGGAATATTTTACATTTTTTTGCTTTTACCAGCAATTATAAAGATTGTATCTACATATAAATGTGAATATATGTATCAAATATTATATTATAAGGACTGAAAAATGGAAAAAAACATCGGAACATGCAAAATAATGATCGTCATAAATTTGAGTAACAATCCACACGTCCATCCGGCGTCTAGAACAGCAGCAAACTAATGAAAGAATGAGACGACACGAGTGCAGTGCGTAATGATCTACTGCGCAGCGTTCTTCAACGGATAATATTTGCGACAACGACAAGGTGTTTCAAATAAAATATAATATTTTATATATACGACATGAAATTAATATTAAATTTATTATTAAATTACACAATCAGTTAGAAATATGATCACATGTAATAAATACGGTATTTAATGTACATGTACTTAAAATTATTATTTTTTATAACAGAATTAAAAATAAACATAATACGATATAACCGTGAACATTTTTGAACATACATAATGCTTAGATACGAAGTTATTAATCAAGAGGTAAATAAAACCTAATAAATATTATTGATCTTATGCATACCTACACTTAATGATAAATATGTCAATCTCTAAAAGTCAACAGAATAATATGGATGTACCTAACTAAACATTATCATACACAAGTAAGAAAACAAAATTATAAACAAGTAAGTACATAAATAATTCATAAGTTTCGCACATCAAAATTATTGTGTAAGTGCCTACCTAAATGGAAATAAAATATTTTAATTTAAAATAACATAAAATATATTATCAATGAGCGCAATGTAGCAAAAAAATAAAATAAAACAATAATGGAAATATTTTTGATAAAATAACAAATAAATAAATAAAAAAATATTCCTTACACAAGCATTAGGATGCTTAAAAGGAGTGGAATATATGTATTGTCTAAAATGTGTTTATATGTGAAATGTTGATTTATGATTACATGTTTAAAATTTAAATAACATTAAAAGTAAATAAATATTTATCGGAATTAGGGATCACAAATACTTTATTATCACTCTGTAGACAACACTAACATACCAAGGATACGAAATGACTCACGCACACAGCTAATGTGTCGCCAGGAGTACAACGAAGATGAGCCGCGGTTTCAAAATGTTGTACTAAAAATTACATACCTAAAATACAGTTTGAGTCGATCATAGCGCCAGGATTATTCATCATGTTCATTAAAGTATGTTATACACATTTTCGCGCCATAAATACAAATATGCATACGACAAATTTTCGCCGGATTCAACTACAAAATATTTTATTGTGTCGCAACCAATAAATATTTTTATTTCGCGATTCTTTTATTCAATTAACAAATATATGACGGAGGATTAGCTAAAATATCATAAATGGGATTAGCGTATTTACGAAGATATTCATACAATAAGGGGCAATGTCAACGTAGTGTACATCACAGGACAGCGAAAGTTAAACAGGAATGGACTTAAACTATCACCCTGTTTAATACCAACAATGTTTTAATGGCTTTGGACAATTTACCATTGGCTTTTATTTTGGTTTTGCCATCTACATTGATTTCTCTGATAATATTGATAATGGAAGCTGGTACCACTTTTGCAAAGAGGGTATTAAAAATATCATTAATCGAATCCTGTCAAATGCTTTGGTGAGGTCAATGAAGCACATGTACACAGGTTTGTTATATTCTATTGCTTTTCCCTTAATCTGTCTTAAGGTAAAGATGGCATCGGTTGTAGAGCGGTTTTTTGGAAATCCTTGTTGTTCTTCTCTGTTTGTAATATATGTTCCTAGCTTCTCTTTTAATACCATTGTGAAGAGTTTTAGATTGGTACATAGCAGGGATATTCCTTTGTAGTTTTCTAGGTTTGTTTTTTGGCCCATGTCAAATATTAGCTCAGTAATACTTATTCTCCAGTCATTTGGTATAGTAGATGTCACTAGTATATTATTAAATAATAATAATAATCTTTATTGCACAAAATTAATATACAAAGAAGAAAAAACATGGTAACATAACAATAAAATACATAATTTTGTGCAATGGGCGAGTTTATTGCTGAAGCGCAATATCTTCCAACTAACCCATTAAACAAAAACAAATAATAATAATAATATATAAATAAATAAGTATCATATATAAGTATAATATATATATATATATATATATATAAATAAATAAATAAGTATCCCATTATTAACATACTCATTTGGCATCATAAAATGGTCTAAAACGGATCTAGATAAATTAGAAAGACTTATTAGAACACAATTAACAAAAAATAGGTATCATCATCCAAATTCCGCGAAAGAAAGGTTGGTTCTGCCTAGGAGTATAGGAGGAAGAGGAATTGTTAACATTTCCTCTTTACATAATAATCAAATAGAATCCCTTAAAACATTTTTTAAGAACAAACAAAATAATTCTATATTACATAAAATTATAATACAGGCCGATAAAAATCATACACCTTTAAATTTAAATGACGAAACAGTAGGTCCGCGATTAAACTATTTAAATATTTTGTTAGAATCTTGGGGTAGGAAGGAACTTCATGCTAGACACCTCAATGATCTCAACCAATCTTATGTTGACAAATATGCGTCAAACAGGTGGTTGACCATTGGGGAATTGTATGGGGAAACCGAGGGTTTTATGCTAGCAATTCAAGATCAGGTAATAAATACAAAAAATTATCAAAAATATATTATAAAAAATCAAAATATAATTGATGATTCGTGTAGAAAATGTCTGGCCAAACCGGAAACAATTCAACACATAGTTTCGGGTTGTTCCACTCTCGCTCAAACTGAGTATACTTATAGACATAATCATGTCGCAAAAATTATACATCAAAATTTAACTATTATACATAATCTTTTAAACTCAAATAATGTAATACCTTATTTTAAATACAACCCGGAACCGGTTTTAGAAAATCAAAATTATAGGCTCTATTATGATAAAACCATAATAACAGATAGACAAATACATCATAATAGACCCGATTTAGTATTACATGATAAACGTAATAAAATAACGTACCTAATCGACATCGCTGTCCCAAATACACATCGATGGCTTATTTCTATAGGGAGACAAGTCAAAAAATATCAAAATTGAGTTAATGATGCAAATAATTTCTTGAAGATGGTCTGCACGTATATCAATAGAGAAACAAGTCAAATATGCTTTTACTGAAAGCTGAAATACTTTGTCTCCATATGGAAATAATAGAAATTTTACAAAAAATCAGTTCTATAGGGTAACAAGTCTAATGTCTCCTTATAGAATTGATAAATTAGTACTGATTTGTGATATATGTAAGTTCTATAGGGAGACATCTAAGATGTATCCTAATAAATCTGTAATTTATCATGCAACTAGCTGACCCAGCGAACTTCGTACCGTCTAAGAATTAATGAATGATTAATATTTTTAATCTCTTTACAAACTCCCGTAATTGTTCAAATGTGTCATCGTATAGTGTAAAAAATAAAATTCATTTTTGTTGATCAATTATACTTAACTCAGATTTGTATACAAATTATCTGTTGTATGTAATATATGTAGGTACTAATTTATTTTTTAGGTATTGTACCTATTCATTTCAAATTTATAAAAATTCTTATCCATGAATTTTTGAAAATTGAAATTTCAGAATCTCAGATGTTAAATTGTATGGATAATTATTCTAATCTGAAAATGTATACAAAAAATATTCTATAAATAGGCCAATCTTTAAAAATAACATCATCGTTGATTTTGTATAATTCTTCATATTACATTTTTAATTGAAATTGAATTTTAATTGAAATTTAAAATGTATGGAGTAAAAAATTATCTTCGTAACTTTTCTTCCCGTGAATTTGTAAGATATTTAATAGCCTATCGGCTATTCAAGGTGGAGAAGAATCCAACAATTCAGAGATCATTCAAATTGGTACAGCCATTCCTGCAGGGTTACTCTCGACAAAACTAAACTCGATCTTAATCTAGTCTTGATCTTGATCATACGATGCACGAAGGGACTATGGTCATAAACACCGCGCTACCGCTAACGCCTGATGGGTTTACGTGTATTTTTGGCCAATAGTCACTTCGTGCGTCGTATGATCAAGATCAAGACTAGATTAAGATTGTGTTTAGTTTTGTCAAGAGTAGCCCTGCTGAGCTAACTAATGCGACATTCTTTTATATATATAGATATCATGAAAGTATTCAAGTAAGTAGGTACCTATAAGAGATAAGACAAAATAAACTACTTCGAAAAACTTGTATACTTTTCAATGTACATATTGTTTTGATATGTTTGTTCCACGCTCTTGAGATGGGTATTTCATTAGACGGCGCTGAAAAAATCATTCCTCATCATCGATTTACTCAAAGATTTATTTGAAAGTAGTATGTAACTGATATTATTGTACTGGGTAAATTGAAACTAGCGTTTTTTATACTTAGGATTAAACAGAAACGAAAAAAACGTCTTTCGATTTCTTAGGTAATTATTATTGTTTCGTAAAAAAAATATGAAATAAAATTAAGTATGTATATTGTATTAGGAAAATAAATGTATTGTGTTATTGTTCGATTATTGTAAAATGATATTGTGTTTAATAAACTGTTATTATTATTATTATATCAATCTGTATGTATGAATATAACTCTTAACTAAATAACTAAAAAATTATAATGACCTGAGAAATCAAAAGAGGTCTCTCTCATGTTTGTTTAATCTATAGTAGAATGAATAGTAAATTGGTGAATCAACAAGCCATCATTGCTAAAAAATAATGAATCTACTTGGGATGATAAGCATTATGTATAATAAAATACTAAATTAAATATTGTATCCTCTTCAGTGTGGTTTTCTTGATCATCTCAAGCAGTGATTCCCAAAGTGGTCCAGGTGGACCCCCAGGCGCCTACGGGAGACTCGACGGGGGTCTACGATGGCGTGACTAAAAAATGGGGGCGCACAGGTCGTAAGAGGGGGTCCACGAATCCATAGTTAAAGTATCGGATATTCGGTAAAAGCACCAGATAATGACATCACCAATAGTCGGTACAAATACCCGTTACATTGTAGAAAAAGGTTCTGTTAGAAAATATTCTGTAAGAAAACCGAGGAGTTTTTGAAATATTTCAAATTCTTATACCATTTCGAAAATTTAGCTATGGGGGTTAGAAATACAGGGGGTCCACCGATACCAGCAAATTTTTGAAAGTGGTCTATGAGAAAAAAAAAGTTTGGGAACCTCTGATCTAAAGGTTTTCCTCCATCACATTTCAAGTGCAAATTGACAGCAGGAGACAACTAAAAACATACGAATTTCTCTGTATAAAGTAGGACAAAAATCTACTTCTATACGGAGACATTTGAGATGTCTCCTTATAGAATTGATATAATTACCAAGACGTACGATTTTATGGGGAGTTAAGTCTGAATACCTTCATATTTTTAATTTTTATATTTTTTTTGATTATCGAAATGAATTGAAATTATGTTAGTAATAATTAAAACACTTTTTACAAATAAATTGCGAAGTTATTAGTAGGTTAGCTTTTTATTTTGGGAAGATATCATAGATTAAGTTTTGGCTAAAACTTAAAATGCGATTTGTGTAAAATCATGTTTTTCGACTTGTCTCCCTATAGAAATAAGCTATCGACATAATATACAAACAACCGTCGCAGAAAAAATACGTAAATATACAGAACTAGCAGGAGAAATAAAAAATATTTGGCATTCTAGGTCCGTTTATATAATACCTTTAGTCATGTCAGCTACAGGGGTAACTCCGAAATCTTTAATAAATAATTTACCAAAATTAGATTTACCAGTTAATTTGTACATTAAAATTCAAAAATCTATTATAATAAACACTTGTAATATTGTAAAAAAATTTCTGAACACAGATATTTCAGGCACAATGCTGGTATTTTGATCCCGCGTTTTGAGCCTAATCCTTTGATATCCTGTATATCTGGATAGGTGAATTTTTCCCGGCATTAGACTGTTAAGTTTTTGTGTGATCATGACTGATCATATGGAGACTTATCTGGTTGTACAATGCTGAGAAGTGTGGATGGCAATTCTGCCGCCGCGTAAAAAAATAATTTAAGATATATATATAGATAAATATATAAATAAACACATATGTATACCAAAATAAATTTACACATAAAATAAGCTACTCAAATATATACCTAATCAAAAGAAATAACATTGGATAAGCGACTCGACACAGATGTTGAGTAGGGACGGATGGGATAAAGTGGAAGGGATGGGGTAGGACTGCTCATCGTGTTTGGATACACGAAAAAAAAAAAAAAAATTATAGAAAAATATTGAAAACCTTAGGAATTTTTTGTATGTAAACGCAACAGAAGACTAGCGACCATTAACCTCCTTCTTGAAGATATAAAAAGAAGAACAAGTGCGAATTTTTTGCGGCAGCTGGTTCCACAACCTAGCACCATGAACTGAAAAAGAATTGGTGTAACAGCTCGAATGATGGGACGGGATAACCAGAAGATTATTGGAGGTCGATCGTAGTGGTAGTCCATGAGAGTGTAAAAATTCAAACCTTTCCTTCAGATACAACGGAGTGTTGGGATCAAATAAAACCTTGATACGGGTGTTCTTAGGCTTTCAGCAGCGCTACCCTCCGGGATTCACTCCTCTACTCTCAGAAGGGGGGGGGGACTTACCTCTTTTCCCGGCTAGCTCACCCTGATGGAGATAAGTCCTCAGTCCTCCGCTCCTACGAACAGCCGGAGGTAGCTAACAACCCGTACGATATCTTCCTCTGCGGGTTTGAACCGCGAGAGGGCCTTTCTCTCTTCCTCCTTCGAAACTCAATAAGTATGCAAGCAAGTGGTGGGATAGGGAATGTTAACTATTCTACTAATTGTAAACTCTAGAGAATTTGATACAAAATATGGTTTATTTACACAATTAAACAATAATATTACTCAACAGTTTCCACCTTGGTAATACCACAATATACAGTAATAGTAATGTAATTTCAATAAGTTAGTCAATAATAATAAAAAAAAATAATATATATAATTAAAAACAGCTATTATTTACAAGAGAAATTAAGAAAATATCATGTTTATATATGTATGTAACTCAGTGTAATGTTACATTCATATAAAAAAAAAGCAATTTAATCAATACGAAGAGAACAATTGAAACATTATTCTAGTCTCATAAAACTGCGAGCTCTAGATTAATTAAGGCTAGATTAACCTGACAGTAGTCGTACCGCTAGGTACTTGCGTATGACAATTTAATATTATTATTTTCACTATCAATTATTCATGAAAATTTTATAATTAAGTGAGAGTATCAATTGGTAGTTATTTACACATAAAAAAAGAAATCAACCCACTAATAAACCATAATAAATGCTGATTCACAAAATTATTAAAGTCAGTCATCCATAAATCAGTTGTTCATAAAACAAAATATTATCAAATAATATTAAATACACAAAATCAAAATCAACTAATAGTCATACCACAACAAGGTAACTATCCACGATAATAATTTATCCAGGTCATCAATAACTAGTTACTCATTAAAACATAATAATTATCAATCAATAATTTGATAACAATGTGTATAATAAAAATAAAGTAGACATAAATTTAAATTAAAACAATTTTTCTTACGATATGATTAACCGCGCCTCCGATGTATGTAGATCTTATCTTCCCTTTCGACCTCGAGTAGCGAAATAAGAAAATTAATCGAAATCTGAATGTAGGTATCTCCCGTTTCCTGACGCACAGCATTCACGTGTCCTCCCCTTCTAAGTGAAATCTCCCCGTTGACTAATTCACCTCTGACCCTCTGCGACGTCACACAGTTTACACTAGTCGTAGGCTTCTTGCGTTATGATTTTAATTTGCCAACTCATTGAGTAAAGTCTATCGCACCGCTTCGACAGCTAATCAATCAGTAATCAATGATTTACTATAGATTAGAATAGTTGGTTGATTGGTATTGTGTAATTACACACCGATATATTCGTTTACTTGTTCACTACGAATCATTTGACTCACAATTATTAGTTCTTATTCACGATTATTAATATCTTATTATTAATTTCTCCCAAATTTTCGCGACTATGTATAACAATCTCGATCGATCAATTTGAATTTGAATATGAATTTGATCTCACTACAAACAATCTCTAAGTTATCTCCGCGAATTAATTTCTCACAACAAAATCACTTTTCGCGAATACTACTCGCGATTCTCCGCGAATAACTAAATCGCGATTTCTCTTCTCAACTGAATTTTAATCTGTCGGCCCTTCCGCGAATAACAATCGCGGTATCCCTTCACAACGAAATATGAATTATCTTGACCCTCCGCGAATAACGATCGCGGTAGCCCTTCTCAACTGAATTTTAATCTCTCTCTCTTTTCCGATATGTATGAGCTTTTATACCAGATTTCGCAGGCAAAATCTCTAATCCTCCAATCACGACGTACTTCCTTATCTCTCGCATCCACCCCTAAGATTCTCGCCAGTGTAACACAGGGATGCGGTCCGAACGTCGTTCTATCTTATTTTAACATCTTCTATCTCTTCCTAACATTGTACCGCCTTTCGAGTCGTAATTTATGGCTTAGATACTAATCATCTATGCGCTTCACATCTCCTTCTCCGTTCAAAACTCATAATATCAATAATAATTCTCGACTCTAAAAATATCTATCGGTTTATCTATTTACTCCCCTTCATATTTAGGTAGATCTTGCTTATTTCATTTCTATCACGACACATACCTAATTAAGATATCCATGTTTCACATTTAGGTATCTTTATCTTATTCCTACACTTAATTAAAATTTACAAATACATAATGAAGACTACTCATACCTCGTAAATATCGTATAAATAATTCTATTTCATTTATTTATACCTAGACGTCCAATGATTATCATAGTAGGTATAAGATTAGTAAAAGAAAGCTTTACATACACCTCATACAATATACAATAAAAAATATTGATAACGAATTCCCGATATCAATTAATTATCTATATATCTATATTCACTTCTACTTATTCATTCAATAAAAACAGACCTTACGTACACACTTTATTGTGTTCATTGCAACAACATTCTATAATTATTCTATCCTTTAATTCGAATCTCTCGTAATTATAAATTATTCTCTCTTTCTATCTTCACCTGTGTATTAATAAGCCTCCTTACACACCTATTAATTAATCCGGCTACCCTTCCATTCATTTCAATATGATTTTCAACAACTGATAATGTAATACATAATTGATTGATCAACACTTCTTTATTAATAATCCCCCCAATAACGCAAGTAAGTACATACATACTGCGTTATATTAGTGGTAGGTATTTCGTGACGTATATAATTACTGGCCACCTAGATAGAATTTCTTATCAGCTCCCTTTTTTTTCCATGTTCTATTTTACTGTCGCATTTATTGTTTTCAGCAAAATATCTCATTCCCACGGACTACATTTCTATATTGTCTTTTTTCTCTTTGAGGAAGCCGCGTTTATTATTTCAAAACAAGATATGCGAACTTCCTAATAATATTATCTTCTATAATATTTTACGACCCCCTTAGAAAATCACAAAGGATATGCCGGCATCCCTTCCCACGTGCGAATGCAATCTGTTTATTGCCCCGTGAGATATGCAAATATTTCCATAATATTCGTAAACAAAATATTTGTCACCAATAAATATAATTGCTCTACTAATTATCTAGTTTGCCGCTGATAGCAAAATTTCACATTTTTTTTTCTTCTTATCTCATACAGATGTAGGTATTTGGGAGATTTTTGGTCGTTCTAAAATACAGAACCATAACAATCCACCCCACTCAGGCGACCAAAAACTCCCATATGAAAGAAAACACATACAATCTGAATTATTACACACCCCTATAGAAATCAAAACATCTACCTGGACATCAGGTTCTCCTATCAAAGTTATACAATTGTTTTATTTTTATTGCAAACATTGCTAACAACTAACTTACTTCAAGAACCCTCTATAGTTCCTCTTCCTCTGATCTAGCCTCAGAAATGCGCAGTGCTAGTCCAACGAACTTAAGAGTGCAGATGATTCAAGTGCCCGGCGCCAATCCATTTAGTTTTTCTCTTTTAACCAATCATAACTTTTAGCGTCAAATGGATAAATACACTAATACTCAAATTATCTCAAAATTTTAAATCATCTGCTACCCTCGTTTGCTGAATTAACCCTCTCATAATTTGTACCTATCCCCCCTTATTACATCATAACATATAAAACCATAACATCATCATCGATATGTAGGTACATATGCAACGTGATTATCCAACATCTTATCCATATCTATACATCAACATCATTATTAATATATACATACATACAAGGTGATTATACATCATTATTAGTATATATACACACAACCTGGTACCTACTACGGGTACGTATTATTTACACAAATTGCAAAACTTATCATTATATTATATCAATTTATCTATTAATTTAAATAAGCAATTTCAACTCCTGTATATATTCTCATCTTTTCACAATTATCATTAATACAGTTTCCATATCTCATCTTAATGATATTTACAATACTCTTATCAAATCAAAACATATTACCAAGGTGGAAGGCTTATTTATATACATTATAAATTAATAAAAAAAGGAAAATTACAAGTATTTGAAATTTCAAACACATAATAAAACCGCTACTTCAATCTATCTTAAAAGATAACTTTATACCTAATCTATCCCCTCCTATTTAAATGTTGTGAAATTTACTTCTAACTATCTCAGACTATCCTAAGTAGGTATTCCTCCTTTTTAGAACTGACTAAGTGCCCTACTTAGTCCGATATGGTTTCGCGAACCAATTATCACCTGTCCCATGTGAAACACCTATCATAAGATCTACTCTCTGGATTTTTCTACAGCGTACGTGACCCTGGGAAGACCCTGATTAATTTCCACTTAATTAATCCGCCGATCGACAATTACTGCCGATCAACACTTGGCTCCCCCCCATTCATTCGGATCCCCGACAACTGTTCAACTCGGTTAGCTATCACACACATTAAATTTAATTTAATTCCACATTTTACAAATAACATAATATATATACCTCCGTTAATATAATTTACCTACCAAATATTTAACATACCTAAACCCTAGAACATATACATTTTTGTTAAACCTAAAACTTCTTATCTAAGTCATCTTATTTCTACACGACCTATAATTATTTGGAACAAAATAAAAAAATCTATACCTACTTATTTACATCTCACGAAATTTACACTATAACACATTTTACCTAGTCTATGTACATTCCGTCAACGGTTCCATGTTGACCACCTGCAGTAATTTTTCGTTTTCCCGGCTTTTACGGGACACACAAAAACATACTGAACAAAAAAGTGGGGGCTATATTCTTCCGCCGTAAACCCCACGGCTGACTTTCTATACCCCCCTAACTAATCTCCCCGTGGTGCTAATTCAGCAACTACTTCTTGTGGTTGGGTAGAGGCCTCCCCTATCTCTATCCACTCCTCTGGCGCTGTTCTTAAGTCATCTATATGTACCTTTATAGGCTTCCCATGCTTATCAATCCAATATACACGGCCACTACCAATTGGAATCAATACTCTGTAGGGACCTGACCACTTAGGAGCAAAACCGGCGTGCACCCCGGCGCTCTGATTCGACAAAGGATGCTCCCTCATCATAACTTTGTCTCCTGTTGCATAACTTCGGCCTTCCTGATTTTCTGAGGCATACCTATTGCAATATTCCCTCTGGTTCGCTCGGATCTGCCTGGCCATTTCCTCCCTATCTCGCGATGGAGCTGAATCCAGCTCTGTCCTCAACGCCCACTCTCCAGGCCTTTTAGCCTCATATCCTAGAAGTGCCTGGGTCGGTGTGAGGCCTGTTGCCTCGTTTTGCCGACTTCTGAGTGAACTTACCACCTTACCAAGGCATTCCTCCCACAGCTTGTGTGGTTTATTTAACAGGTGGATTCTCAGTCCCTTCTTTATCTCCTGGTTTCTCCGCTCAACGATATTAGCTCTGGGGTGGTACACCGCTGTAGTCCAGTGCTGACACTGCCACCTGGCAATGGCCTCTTTCCATGCTCGATGTCCAAATTGCCGACCATTGTCGGATACGATCGCCTTCGGATAACCGTATCTCGAGAAAATCTGTGTCTCTAAAATGTTAACGATTTGCGGGGCCTGTCCGGCCCGCATAGGAAAAGCTTCTACCCATTTTGTAAATAAATCGGTAACTACCAAAATATTTTTATTTCCCTTTGTCGATCGTGGGTATTGTCCCATTAAATCTATAGAAATTACTTCAAAAGGACGCTTTGCTTGTGTAGAGCCCAAGGGGGCTCGTGGCTGTGGAGGCGCTGCTCTCGCCTTTGCACATACCATACACTGCTTTACATAACGCCGCACGTCCTTTCCCATTCCTCGCCATACGTAATGGCGTTGTACCGCTCTCAGCGTCTCTCTCCCGCCGGGATGTCCAGCCAATGGATCATTATGATACCTCTTCATTACCTTCGTTATCATAAACTTAGGTACAATTAATCTGTACCCCTGATTGTCCTTCATATTACGGTATAATGCACCGTCCCTCACTGTATATAGCTTGAGGAGATGTCTTTCCCTGTCGTTTGAGCTATGGGCATTCTCAACATACGCCATGAGTCTGGATATTCTAGAATCCCTCTGTTGAGCACCTTGTATCTGTCTTGCTAAGCTGTCGGAGGGGTCTTCACCCCCCTGGCTAGTACTAGGGCCTCCTTCTATCTGCATAACGTAATTTACTTCCTCGGTTTTCCAACCCTCTTGTCTCACCTCTGGATACATAGTTCGGTCCATATCATCCGTGTGGACCTCTCCAGGGCCTTCCGGTCTCCTCGATAGGTAATCTGGGAGCTCATTCTTCTCCCCGGGGCAGTGCTCGATAGTAAAGTTGAACTCCTGAAGGAGTAACGCCCATCGAGTTAGTTTTGCCCTCTCATCCTTGGCGCTAGACAACCAGGTGAGGGCCCTGTTGTCCGTACGCAATATAAAAGAGGCACCTTCCAAGAAAGGCCTATATCTACGTACTGCCCATACGGCCGCATAGGCTTCTTGTTCATTCGAGTGCCACCTCTGTTCGGTGGCTGAAAATCTGCTGCTAGCATATGATATTACGTCACGTCCGCCGTCAGGACGCTCGTGAAATAGCACCGCCGCGACGCCGAACTTGCTAGCGTCTGTTTGCAATATAAACTGACGATTGAAGTCGGGCCGACTTAACGATAGTGGTTTCGATAACTCCTCCTTAATTCTCTTCATGGCGGCATCTGCTTCATCGTTCCACCTGAACTGCCGTTTGGTGCTCAGCAAATCCGTCAGAGGAGCCGCCATATCGGCAAACCTGGGCACATATTCTCTCAACCAGTTGCACAACCCAAGGAATGCGCGTAATTTCCGCCGTGACGTAGGTACCGGTGTGTCTACGATGGACAACTCGTGTACCGCCTGAGGGTGATTCCCTCCTTGCGTGACGACGTGGCCTAGATAATTCAATTCATCGGCTGCTAACTTACATTTGTCTGCAGCACAACGCAAGTTAAACTGTTGCAGCCGCTCGAACACCAACCGTAGGTGATACATGTGCGTCTTCCAGTCCGCAGAATAGACAATAATGTCGTCGAGGTACACCATACAAAAGTCCCTCAGATAGCCTGCGAGTACCTCCTGGCACATAGTCTTCTGGAACTGGGAGGGTGCCCCCTTCAAACCAAATGGGAGGACCCGAAACTGGTAGCTCGCGCCATCTGGAGTCGTAAACGCAGTGTACTTCCTGGACGATTCCTCCATAGGAACCTGCCAATACCCCTTCTGCAAGTCGATGGTGGAGAATATTCTTGCACTTCCAAGATCCTTCAACGTTTCTTGAATTACAGGCAGTTGGGATACCTCATCCTCCGTCACCTTATTAAGCCGCCGATAGTCTACGCAGAACCTGAACTCTTCCTTACCTTTCTTTGGGGCCATCACTATAGGGAAGCTGTAAGGAGACCTGCTGGCTTCAATCACGCCATCAGCTAACATTCCCTCCAGCTGCGCGTAGAGGTTCTTTTTCTTGACGTCTGACAATTTATACGGCGGTAACTTGATAGGTTGCGTGTCTGTCAACTTTATTTTATAAGGCTGCAATGGTGCAGGGCCGGCATAAGGCGAGAAAATGCCGCTAAACTCCTGCAATACACCCATCAGTTCCTCTTTCTTTCCTCCAGTTAGTTCGGCGGGAATCTCTGGAAATTCTATGTCCTCCCTCTCCTTCCTTCGTTGGGGTAAGAGGTGCGTGGTAGCCCTCTCTGTCCTCCCAAAGTGTAGACAGCCTCTGTATAGATCGACTACAGCCCTTTGCGCTGTCAACCATTCTATTCCTATGATGACCTCCTCTCGTAGGTTATCAACTACTAGAAACTCCGTTGGAATATTCTGATCCTGCATTACCAAGTCCATAACTGCCTTACCATTTGCTGCCATGGTCACACCTTCATCCGCAAGTCGTAACGTAGTACCCGACGTATTATCGACGCAAGCATTTAACACTAATCCTTGCCTAATTAAGTTGTGCGAAGACGCCGTGTCCACCAAGGCGACCAAATCGCACCCGTTGATCTTTACTCTCACCTTTGGGAGGGTACGAACAAGACCTCTCTCTTCATCATGACACACGTGGCACGACCCTCCTACATTACTCCTCGGAGGACTTTCTTCCTCATCTGGTCCTCTGGAAACCGGGTCACTCTCCACTTGAGTGACCAGATGAGAGGGTGTTACCTCCCTATCTATCCGTTCCTCTGGACGGAACCTGTTCTCCTGGTTTGCCATTTCTGCTCCTCGTGCTGGAGAAATCTCTCCGCGGTTAACACGCCTTCCATTCCTTCTACGACCTCTATAACTCCCACCTGCCGGTTGAGAGGGTGGTCGAGCGGACCTCCCAACTTCGTTCCTATCATCGTTTATTGTCGCCCCGGTCCTGGAGACACCGCGTCGTCTCTCTGCCCAGGGCGCGAGCCGTTTCCCCGCCATGTGTTCCTCTCCTGTCCTCCGGCTCCCTGTTCCTGTCTCTGTTGAGGGCACTCGCTCTGCAAATGGTTGCCATTACACCGATAACATGACAATTGTCTATACCGATTATTCCGATTATTCCCATTATTTCGATCATTCTGATTACTCCCATTATTCCGATTATAATTCTGTCGATTATTTTGAATCGGACCTCTCTCCCTCTTAAACTCTTCCCCTATTGGGTATACCATTTCCCTAGGGAAATCAATCGCCATCACTCTATTGTAGAGCGCTTCGTACGTTCCCATCGTAGTAATGTCCCTCTCTAGGGCCTCCCTATACCGTGACGTCATCAACGTTACGATGTGAGGGACTAACATACCCCATGGTTCGTCCCCCTTAAGCCTCTGGAAAACCTTAGCCTTCCTCTCCAGGAAGGCTAACCCCGATTCTTCTTCCTTCTGTTTATCGCCATACATATGGGCTAACAAACAGTGTTCAGCGACCTCCGTCCCATATCTCTGCCCCAGGAGGGTTTTGAACACCTCCCATCGCAGGAGATTACTGCCTCTCGTACGCCACCATTGGCCGGCAGCACCTCCCAACCTAGCAGCCGCCTTCTTTACCATCTCCTGCTCTCCCACTTCATATCGATGGAAATGCCTTTCACAAGCCGATATAAAGTCCTCCGGGCACTCATCTGGGCGACCCTCATATGTCGCTGATATCTCCCGTCTCTCATTGTCCCCGCGATCTACAATAACTATTCGCGACAACTCACTCAACAGAGAGTTTTCTCTGTTCTCAGAAGTCCTCTCCCTAATTCCGGAGGTACTTCCTCCCTGAGATTGGCTTACGTCCGCCATCTCCGTTTCGGTACTCGCCTCTGGCTCGGACGCTGTCTTCCTAGTCGCAGAACGAACGCTCTTCTTACCGTTTCCGTTCATTTTTCAAAATAAATACTAAATCAATTGAACACCTATCTCTACAAGTAAACACCTACTACGAAATCGCGCACAAAAATTTTACTCGATTTCACCAAGACATACTCAACAAAATACCTACCTCTTCTAGAAGATACTTAACAACTAAATGGCACGCAAAAATTATTACAATTTTACAAGGACGTACTCACTTCAATACCTATCTCATCTATAAAATACCTAACTACAAAATTACACACAGATTATGACGAATTTTCACGAGTATTATTGTGACGTTACATACGAAAATTACCATACCAAACGCTTACAAAACAAAACCTATCTAGACCTTCCCTATCATCCTCACCTACCACTTGCTTACGCCGTAATAACCTTAAAAGAGAGAACTTAGGTGTAACTCCCTGGTTACCCCAACAGTTCGTGCTTAGTACCTGAATAACAGGTCTAAGCTAGCCCCACGTTACAGCGCCAAACATATGATACGGGTGTTCTTAGGCTTTCAGCAGCGCTACCCTCCGGGATTCACTCCTCTACTCTCAGAAGGGGGGGGGGACTTACCTCTTTTCCCGGCTAGCTCACCCTGATGGAGATAAGTCCTCAGTCCTCCGCTCCTACGAACAGCCGGAGGTAGCTAACAACCCGTACGATATCTTCCTCTGCGGGTTTGAACCGCGAGAGGGCCTTTCTCTCTTCCTCCTTCGAAACTCAATAAGTATGCAAGCAAGTGGTGGGATAGGGAATGTTAACTATTCTACTAATTGTAAACTCTAGAGAATTTGATACAAAATATGGTTTATTTACACAATTAAACAATAATATTACTCAACAGTTTCCACCTTGGTAATACCACAATATACAGTAATAGTAATGTAATTTCAATAAGTTAGTCAATAATAATAAAAAAAAATAATATATATAATTAAAAACAGCTATTATTTACAAGAGAAATTAAGAAAATATCATGTTTATATATGTATGTAACTCAGTGTAATGTTACATTCATATAAAAAAAAAGCAATTTAATCAATACGAAGAGAACAATTGAAACATTATTCTAGTCTCATAAAACTGCGAGCTCTAGATTAATTAAGGCTAGATTAACCTGACAGTAGTCGTACCGCTAGGTACTTGCGTATGACAATTTAATATTATTATTTTCACTATCAATTATTCATGAAAATTTTATAATTAAGTGAGAGTATCAATTGGTAGTTATTTACACATAAAAAAAGAAATCAACCCACTAATAAACCATAATAAATGCTGATTCACAAAATTATTAAAGTCAGTCATCCATAAATCAGTTGTTCATAAAACAAAATATTATCAAATAATATTAAATACACAAAATCAAAATCAACTAATAGTCATACCACAACAAGGTAACTATCCACGATAATAATTTATCCAGGTCATCAATAACTAGTTACTCATTAAAACATAATAATTATCAATCAATAATTTGATAACAATGTGTATAATAAAAATAAAGTAGACATAAATTTAAATTAAAACAATTTTTCTTACGATATGATTAACCGCGCCTCCGATGTATGTAGATCTTATCTTCCCTTTCGACCTCGAGTAGCGAAATAAGAAAATTAATCGAAATCTGAATGTAGGTATCTCCCGTTTCCTGACGCACAGCATTCACGTGTCCTCCCCTTCTAAGTGAAATCTCCCCGTTGACTAATTCACCTCTGACCCTCTGCGACGTCACACAGTTTACACTAGTCGTAGGCTTCTTGCGTTATGATTTTAATTTGCCAACTCATTGAGTAAAGTCTATCGCACCGCTTCGACAGCTAATCAATCAGTAATCAATGATTTACTATAGATTAGAATAGTTGGTTGATTGGTATTGTGTAATTACACACCGATATATTCGTTTACTTGTTCACTACGAATCATTTGACTCACAATTATTAGTTCTTATTCACGATTATTAATATCTTATTATTAATTTCTCCCAAATTTTCGCGACTATGTATAACAATCTCGATCGATCAATTTGAATTTGAATATGAATTTGATCTCACTACAAACAATCTCTAAGTTATCTCCGCGAATTAATTTCTCACAACAAAATCACTTTTCGCGAATACTACTCGCGATTCTCCGCGAATAACTAAATCGCGATTTCTCTTCTCAACTGAATTTTAATCTGTCGGCCCTTCCGCGAATAACAATCGCGGTATCCCTTCACAACGAAATATGAATTATCTTGACCCTCCGCGAATAACGATCGCGGTAGCCCTTCTCAACTGAATTTTAATCTCTCTCTCTTTTCCGATATGTATGAGCTTTTATACCAGATTTCGCAGGCAAAATCTCTAATCCTCCAATCACGACGTACTTCCTTATCTCTCGCATCCACCCCTAAGATTCTCGCCAGTGTAACACAGGGATGCGGTCCGAACGTCGTTCTATCTTATTTTAACATCTTCTATCTCTTCCTAACATTGTACCGCCTTTCGAGTCGTAATTTATGGCTTAGATACTAATCATCTATGCGCTTCACATCTCCTTCTCCGTTCAAAACTCATAATATCAATAATAATTCTCGACTCTAAAAATATCTATCGGTTTATCTATTTACTCCCCTTCATATTTAGGTAGATCTTGCTTATTTCATTTCTATCACGACACATACCTAATTAAGATATCCATGTTTCACATTTAGGTATCTTTATCTTATTCCTACACTTAATTAAAATTTACAAATACATAATGAAGACTACTCATACCTCGTAAATATCGTATAAATAATTCTATTTCATTTATTTATACCTAGACGTCCAATGATTATCATAGTAGGTATAAGATTAGTAAAAGAAAGCTTTACATACACCTCATACAATATACAATAAAAAATATTGATAACGAATTCCCGATATCAATTAATTATCTATATATCTATATTCACTTCTACTTATTCATTCAATAAAAACAGACCTTACGTACACACTTTATTGTGTTCATTGCAACAACATTCTATAATTATTCTATCCTTTAATTCGAATCTCTCGTAATTATAAATTATTCTCTCTTTCTATCTTCACCTGTGTATTAATAAGCCTCCTTACACACCTATTAATTAATCCGGCTACCCTTCCATTCATTTCAATATGATTTTCAACAACTGATAATGTAATACATAATTGATTGATCAACACTTCTTTATTAATAATCCCCCCAATAACGCAAGTAAGTACATACATACTGCGTTATATTAGTGGTAGGTATTTCGTGACGTATATAATTACTGGCCACCTAGATAGAATTTCTTATCAGCTCCCTTTTTTTTCCATGTTCTATTTTACTGTCGCATTTATTGTTTTCAGCAAAATATCTCATTCCCACGGACTACATTTCTATATTGTCTTTTTTCTCTTTGAGGAAGCCGCGTTTATTATTTCAAAACAAGATATGCGAACTTCCTAATAATATTATCTTCTATAATATTTTACGACCCCCTTAGAAAATCACAAAGGATATGCCGGCATCCCTTCCCACGTGCGAATGCAATCTGTTTATTGCCCCGTGAGATATGCAAATATTTCCATAATATTCGTAAACAAAATATTTGTCACCAATAAATATAATTGCTCTACTAATTATCTAGTTTGCCGCTGATAGCAAAATTTCACATTTTTTTTTCTTCTTATCTCATACAGATGTAGGTATTTGGGAGATTTTTGGTCGTTCTAAAATACAGAACCATAACAACCTTATAAAGAAGACAAAGAGTGTGAACATTTCTGCGTTGAGGAATAGTTTGCCAGCCAAGGCGTTCACGATATTCAGATATATGATCATACTTCTTGAGCCCGAACACATATTGAATGCAAGTATTCTGAAGACGTTCCAACTTATTCAAGCCTTCCACCGAGAGACCCAAATAACAGACATCCGCATAGTCAAATAAGGGATGAATTAAAGACTGAACCAATAGTTTTTTTGTGTCTACTGAAAGGAAATTCTGCATTCTCCTAAGCGAATGCAGCGAACCAAATACTTTTTTACTGATCATGTTGACTTGTTTCCACCATGATAATTTAGTATCGAAGAATAAACCCAGATTTTTAACAACATCAGAAAAGGGGATAGTAGAGTCATTTAAGACTAAAGATGGTAAAGGAGCAAGTGAAGTAAGAGAAGACAGACTCCTAGGACTTCCGATAATGATTGCCTGCGATTTGCTTGGATTAACCAAGAGTCCATGGTCTCTACACCACAAATTTATATATTCAAGATTGGTATTCATATTGAGAAAAGCAGTATCAATATTATTCAGATTAAAGTGAATGTATAATTGGAGATCATCAGCATAAAGATGATAGGCTCCATGAAGATGTTCAGTAATCGGGTTGATGAAGATAGAGAAGAGTAAAGGGGACAGTATGCAACCCTGTGGGACTCTCACCCCAAGGCCGACCCAATCGGATGTTCCGTCACCTATACAGACTCTCTGCTGTCGGCCCCTAAGGTAGGAGTCCATCCAACGGAGAGCATCGCCAGAAATATTTAGGGCCTCCAATCGGGCCTCGGTTTCTCTCTTTTTACGCCAATTCTACGGATTTCCTTTAACGAAGCGGGATCAATTGATAGCGGTGTTTTCTTTAATGCCGCTTCTATACTTAGCTCCTCCGGGGCACCGTGAAGAATCAAGGTTTTTCGGCGACGGGATTTCTCCAATGCCTCCACATGATCCTCTAACTTGCTGGTCTTTATCTCCATAGCTGCTAACTTTGTTTCTAGGGACTCCAATCTTTTTTCCATCAATTTTTTGAGGGAGGCAATCTCTGCAAAAACGTCGGCCGATGTTCCACCGCAGTGACAGGTATTGATTTTGCTCTCCAATTCAGCGAATTTTTGTTGAAAGAACGACTTCAGCACTTTTGTATCCCCGGAATCCATTTTTATCCTGATTTAACTGCGTTCGCGATTGTAAATCGTTTAAAAAGATTAATTCATTGACGCGACGAAATTTTTCAGTGTTATTCGCGTCTAAGCGGAAACGGAATTCCTATTCTAGTCAATTCAGCTGTAAGACTCATTATCTCTTGATTTATACAACTTCACTGTATGTTATAATCAAACTTTTATTATCAGTTATTTTAAAAGGATTAACTATGTAACAGTTACGAGACATTTTTAGGTTTACCGAAATCGATCGCGATTTTAAAAAAGTAACGGATGTGCATTGTAGTATATTTAAAAAAACATTCAAAACAAACTTTTATTTATTTATTCATTCCTTACTGTACATTGATTACAAACAATTACATAAAAGAGTGAGTTTATCGCAAAGGCGCAATCTCTTCCAACTAACCCAAAGATTTAAAAATAAAAACCAAATTATAATAGTAAAAAAGGCAAAGCAACTGAAGAAAAAAAAACATATAGGTATTTATATCTGGTTCTATGAAACCTTTTATGTGCTCCAAACCAAATTTTACAGGGGACGCAAAAAAAAAACTGTTTTAAAGTCCACAGATCAACAAATGTAATCAAAATTATTATCAAATTCATGTAAAAATTTAGACGGTTTACATGAAATTGATGATAAATTTGATTATATTTGTTGATCTGTGGACTTTAAAACAGTTTTTTTGTGTCCCCTGTAAAAATTGGTTTAGAGCACATAAAAGGTTTCGTAGAGCCGACGAAGAATATACATAATAATAAAAAAAAACAAGAAAATACTGTAAGGGACTTATTCTGTTTACTTTAATTCTTGCTCTGTATAAAGTACTCCTGGTGCGCTATAAGAGAAACTAGTTAAGTCTCAGCCAGTTCTAATATTTTTAATATCCCCTATAGCCACTTTCATCTGCTCATATCAAACTTTTTCATGTTCCTTAACAAATACGCAAAGAAATTGAGACATTTTACCAACATGATACACCCCTACTAAACAAAAAATTATTTGGAATATTGTTAGAGGTATGAGTGATATATTGTCGTGGCACATTCAAAAAGAGAATGAGAATGTGAATGTGAATGTATAAATGTTTTGACATTTCTAGAATAAACTGCTTATAATGACATCATAACCATTTTATAAAGTGATTCTTAGTATCAAATATTAAAATTCAATACTTAAAGGATAATATCACATGCCAATAAAAAGTTCAAACAACAATTTTAATGCCCTAATGAACAGTTTTTAAAGAGCAATACGCCTAATAAAACGTAAAAAAACCTAATACGCAATACAAATAAAATGTAAATGAGTAATTTTTCTTACTTTGGCTTTTCGATGCTCTAAGTATCAGCTGGTGGAGAAGTGTTGATTATTGGGAATGTTACTACTAGAAAAGATGTTTCTACATAATTAAGCATCAAAATTGTTTTTGGCTCAATTTTTTTTTTATACAAGATACAATCAACATGACTATATTTTTACGTTAACTTGTCCGTGAGTGAATAAAGAAAAAATAAAAGTGTATGGTAGAGTGAGTTAATTCAACTTTCACTTTTTGAATATTTTTTTATTTCATGTTATAGAAAATGATCCCTAGAATAAATGTTTATAAGGAACCAACTCTCAAAAATTAATAATAACGGAGCTATATAACAAAAACAATTTTGATATGTCATGTCTGCTCCGGTATTGTCAACAATGGGTTCAACATAGGAATATTTATTATTATTAAAAATATTTATTTTTATTTGTTTTTAACAAAAACTTATGTAGGCACTTAAAACTAATTAAATTGTCCAGAATTAGCACAAAAAGTAAAAAAAAAATCACAAAATACTCCATAAAATAACACCCATAGCGTACGAACGCACGCAGCAAAATGGTTTGCAACCGCGAGTGACGGCTAGGTATTTCAAGCGGCGGTCACGTGACATTTTGTATAGGCGATAAATAGGGTCTAAACACGCCTATTTTTGATTTTTTTCTTGTGATTGGTTAAGTACAACCGACAGATTGGACCAATGATGAAATTGACGAATTTGGCGGGAATACCTAAATATTACTGGATCAAACGCACCGGTGCGTGCGTACTCCAGATCCCATAATATTTCTTGCACGCACCGGTGCGTTGGTACTCCTTTACAGGTTAATCAGTAAATAAACACTTGGAACACTATGATCCTGAATACCTCAAAGATGGAAAAGAACATTATTTATCACACACAAGATAACCTGATAACCTGAAAATCCTCTTACAAAAAACACTGTTCTCGTGATAGTGGTATTCAAATATTAGGAATGAAATTGATACAATATATTTGTTTGAACCTTATAATCCTAAACAACAATTCTAAAACTTATTTAATTGTTTAACAAAAAATCATACACAAACCTTAAAACTTTGCCTCTTTTTTTCTTCGCATCTTTGCAATTCCATTTCTAGAGCTGCCTGTGTAGAGCGAGAATGTCCAGGATAATTAGAGAGGAAATCTGCCCTGTAGGCAGGAGATTCTTCTAATCTTTCCCAAAGAACAGACAAGCGTTCCCTCATATCTAATACCTAAAACATTATTATCAAGGCAATCACAATCACGTTAACACTAACACATTTACACTTTCAAATACATATAAAATAGCTAAAAAATATATATCAATATTCTTTCTTACTTTATTCTTTTTCTGAACCAGGTGTTCATTTAAATTTTGCCACACCATATCTATTTTGGCCATGTTTTGATCGGTAACACGGAACTCAACATATGACGATTTTAAAATGTAGTACTGAAAACTATCTTGAGGTTCTTCCTCCAGTTCCTCTGTAAAAATGATCAGTTATAGGTAAATACGTTTGTAGGTGGAGATGAAACAATGCACAAAATGATTCTTAATATATTAAATCACCTAATAATTTTTTAATATCTTTCTGTTTCTCAATAAACAACCCAACTCTCTGCTCATACTCCTCTTCCTGTGATCTGAGTTGTTTGGCAAACTCATCTAGCTCACTCTCTGAGGGCAAAGGGCTGTCAGGTAAGTCACGAGGCTGACATCCCAATGAGTGACACAACTTCTTTTGCCATCCAATCAACTGACATAGTTTTTCTTCGCGAGATGCAATCAACTTTCGATACCTGAGGCAGAGCACCATAGAGATTATGATTAGTTGAAAGAAACATTTTTGACATAATTTAACAAGTTGACTACTTACACATGAGGGAACTCTTTAACCAACCTTAACAAATCATTTTCCAAGCTTTCCTTAATAGCGTTTAAAGACATATCTTTTTTTAATGGTGACGTTTCAATTTGTATTCCTAACCGCACTCCTAATTTCACAGCATCCTTCTTTAAATCTGAAATATTATTTAGAAGTAATAATGTGATCATTGCATTATATTTACCCACTATGTTAATATATGACAGCTCTTAAATAGTCTTACTTACTTTCTATATCCACTTTTATGATTTTGATCTTTTCTAGTGTCTCTTCTAACACTTCATCATATCTTTCCTGGACAATCTTAACTAACTCCTCAGTGCGCTTTTGTCTGGTGGCATCATCAACTCCAAGAAGTTTCCAGTTATTATTTAAAGAATAGATCAACTGCCTTGCATTTGTCTCTATCTTCTTCTGCACAGCGTCACTGTAATTTCAGAATATAACAAAAACCTTGTATTATTAAGTACATTTGGTAGGCATAAAATAACAAATGAACAGTCTTTAAAAAACAATACATCAGGTGCATAAATGAGTATATATAGAAAAATAATGACGACAAAACTACATAAGAACTGGATAATAAGGAAGTTATAATAATATATCGAATAATCTTAAATAACAATTTTGAACTTACAATAACTGTTTTTCGCCGTCTTTATAATCGTACATTTTAATGTCCACTTTGATGAAATATAAGAGTATAAGTTAGGTTTTGATAAACAAAATAACAACCCAAATCTAATAAATTAAATTAAATTTTAGCACACTCCCTTTCCGTTTTTAACAGTGTTTTTTAAATTAAATTCAACTGAATTGTGACAACACAAAAACGAAAACAAATGTTACCAGTTAAAGAAATAAGCAGGGTTTACACCAGTGGTGTCGAACGTCATTGTGCAAAATCGGTTGAGCTACCCACAAAAATCGGTATATTTGTATCCAAATTCGATATACGTCAACGAAAATACAAATATCTTAAGGGGCGTTCACATTTGTTCACTTTCAGTGATCACTCTGGATGATACTCCAAGATAAAAAAGTGTGAACAGGGCAGCGTTCATACAGTCGTCGAGTGATCACTCGACGACGCTCCAGCCGTTCTACTGTTCGGGAGAAGTCACGGCGTCCTTGAGATGGTCACGGATCATTAAACGGCGCCACATACAAATAGTCCGATTATTATTCTTTTTCTTTGTTTATGCTAATGCACTCTTGACTGTTTTTTTTTATTTGTATTATTTGTAAAGGCTGATACAGCTGTTTGTTATGTAAATAAAATAAATATTTTATGGCCAATAAATGTCATTATTATTATTCTTATAATTATTGAGTACTCCGTCCAGATATTAAGTCTAGTGTAAAAATCTCCATACCGTATGAAAGACATAGTGGATCATAGACAATAAGCTATCAACACCGGAAACAGCTCCGACCCGTAGACACAGGTATATGCTGCAACCGGAAAGACCCGTGACCCGTGTATGTACCTACAGCGGAAACGGGTCCGAGCTAAAGCATCACCTATCTACATAGTAGATAGCAGTGTTGGGCGTAATTCAATTGATTTTTCAATTGTAGGCCCAAACAATTAAATTTTCAATTGCAGTTAAATCAATTGCAATTAAATCAATTGCAATTGATTTAATTGTAGCGAGCTGCAGTTAAAGTTAATTGCAATTAAATCCATTAATTGTGGTTTTACAATTGATTTAATTGCAATTGAAAAATTAATTGTGTTATTTACAATTAACTTAATTGTCAATTGTAAATAACACAATTAATACCAAAGATCGGTATGCATATTCCATAGTAACTATCCGGTATTGGCCGAATAGTAAATATTGAACTAAAATCTATCTATACCATCACGACATCTCCCACAAGTTTCAAGATTATTACATACAGTTGGTCTACTGAATATCCCATTCTATCTATCTATACCATCACGGCATCTCTCACAAGTTTATTAAATACAGTTGGTCTACTGATTATCCCACTCTATCTATACCATCACGGCATCTCCCACAAGTTTATTAAATACAGTTGGTTTACTGACTATCCCACTCTATCTATCTATACCATCACGGCATCTCTCACAAGGTTATTACATACAGTTGGTTTACTGACTATCCCACTCTATCTATCTATACCATCACGGCATCTCTCACAAGTTTATTAAATACAGTTGGTCTACTGACTATCTCACTCTATCTATCTATCTATACCATCACGGCATCTCTCACAAGTTTATTAAATACAGTTGGTCTACTGATTATCCCACTCTATCTATCTATACCATCACGGCTTAAAAATCAACTCCTGCATTATAAAAGTATTTTACAGGTAAGAAGGGTAACTTTCACATTTTTTGTATTATTTGAAATGGTCCAAGGTGACTAAAGCATAAACAACTCATAGAACATTATCATAAATTCGCATTTTTCAGGGCTGTGCATTTCGTTATACACTTAATTATTTGTATTAAATGCATAATTTTTGTGTATTGCATTGTGTTTAGTACATGCTCTTGGAATTTTTCTCATCGGTTATAGTATTTTTATGTATAGTGGTGCATTTTAAATGTGTGGGTGCCCTAAAAGAAAAAATGTATAAAACTCATCCAAAAGAGTATTTGCAATTATTTGATAATTATGGAGTCACGTATGTATCTTGCACGTTAATGTTTCATTCATTTCTGCAAAAAAAAAACGAACGTCAATTAATTTTTCGTAATAAATGTTTCGAATATCTAATTTTAACATTCGCGAATGCGAATTTCATATTGTGGTATTCGTGAATGCGTATTTTTATTCAAAATCAACACTTAAACAGAAGTCAAAATAACAGGATATCAGAAATTTCATCACTTAGTCAATTATTTAACAGAACTTACTGTTATTATTTGTAATAAACATACATACATGTAAAAATAAATTCATTTTAAAATTAAACTGTTTTATATAACTTTCATGTCAACTGACAACCCTAATTCTTGTTTGGTCTACATATTTTACAACAACTATTCCCTTTGTAAGAGAGCGACAAACAATAGATGGACTCTGGACAATAAGACAAAGACCACAGGACAGGGAAACACAAAAGACAATAACCCTTATTATTAGAATGAGATGACCATTGCAATCTGTAATGCAACTAAAAGGGATGAATATTATTATTTGTTCCATATTATTCTATAGCCTAGACTCTAGACCATCTCAATGGCACCTATTTTAAAATATGAAATAAAGATGGTATAGATAGATAGAGTGGGATAGTCAGTAGACCAACACTGTATGTAATAATCTTGTGGGAGATGTCGTGATGGTATAGATAGATAAAGTGGGATAGTCAGTAGACCAACTGTATGTAATAATCTTGTGGGAGATGCCGTGATGGTATAGATAGAGTGGGATAGTCAGTAGACCAACATTGTATGTAATAATCTTGTGGGAGATGTCGTGATGGTATAGATAGATAAAGTGGGATAGTCAGTAGACCAACTGTATGTAATAATCTTGTGGGAGATGTCGTGATGGTATAGATAGATAGAGTGGGGTAGTCAGTAGACCAACACTGTATGTAATAATCTTGTGGGAGATGTCGTGATGGTATAGATAGATAGAGTGGGATAGTCAGTAGACCAACACTGTATGTAATAATCTTGAGGGAGATGTCGTGATGGTATAGATAGATAAAGTGGGATAGTCAGTAGACCAACTGTATGTAATAATCTTGTGGGAGATGTCGTGATGGTATAGATAGATAGAGTGGGATAGTCAGTAGACCAACACTGTATGTAATAATCTTGAGGGAGATGTCGTGATGGTATAGATAGATAAAGTGGGATAGTCAGTAGACCAACTGTATGTAATAATCTTGAGGGAGATGTCGTGATGGTATAGATAGATAAAGTGGGATAGTCAGTAGACCAACTGTATGTAATAATCTTGTGGGAGATGCCGTGATGGTATAGATAGATAGAGTGGGATAGTCAGTAGACCAACTGTATTTAATAAACTTGTGGGAGATGTCGCGATGGTATAGATAGATAGAGTGGGATAATCAGTAGACAAACTGTATGTAATAAACTTGTGGGGAATGCCGTGATGGGATAGATAGTGGAGTAATCAGTAGATTAACGGAATGTGATAAACTTGTGGATATTAGCACGGAGAGGACGACTTACATGTTTATTGCATATAATTAGTCTACTGACTAAGTGTCTACCCCATATGTGGGAAATGTCATGATGGTATAGATACATAGATGTGGAAGGCCGGATACCGGTTAGTTTCAAACATACACATTACTTCAAATTTTTTTAATTGTTAATTGTTTATTTTTTTTATGCATTTTACAATTAACAATTAATCAATTGTAATTGCAAAGTTCTACAATTACAACTAATCAATTGTAAATTGCGGCTACTCGCAATTAACAATTGAAATTTCAATTGTTAATTGCAATTAAAAACTGGCAATTTAATTGTTAATTGTCAATTGTTTCTACAATTGATTTTTGCCCAACACTGGTAGATAGGTGATGGCTAAAGACATGGATCTGGGTACTGAGTACGTAAGGGTAGTAGCAGAATTAACTACATCGTAACGCGTTTCTGCTGAAATACGGGCTGCGATAGGAATTTGGAATTTTTCAAAAACTCCTCGGTTTTCTTAATGAATATTTTTTCACACGGTACCTTTTTTTACAATGTAACGGGTATTTGTACCGATGATTGTTTATGTCAATATGTTAGTCGTACGGTAATTTGTTAAAATTATTACCGTACGGGGAATGAAATTACCGTACAAATACGGTAATTACCGTACGTCTGGCAACGCTGCTTTAGGTGTAAAGTAGCATTCACATTGCTTCACTTTGGATGATCATCCAGAGTGTCAGGGTCAAACCTGTTCATCGAAAGTGAACACGTCTGTTACATTTGTTCATCCTATGCTTTTACTGCGGTGTCAACACTCACGGTCATGTTGTATGTAGTTTGACGTATTTTCGTATAAAAATAATTAAACAAATTCAAAAATTAAAAATAACACATAAATTAAATTAATATAGCTCTCGACTGCATAATAATTTTGTACATGATTCTGACATTCAATACAAATTCATAGAGAATTACTCAAATAAACTTGTTTATGGTCGTTTCAGTGAAAGGACCTTTCATCAAAATTATGACGAGTGGTAATCTCTTTCCTCCGTCATCGCTAGTGATCACTAGCGATGAAACGCCCGTTCACATTTGTTCATCTTGGAGGATCATCCGGAGTGATCACTGAAAGTGAACGTATGTGAACGACCCTGTAGTAATCGCTTTCATCCGTCATCGCTAGTGATCACCATAGTGATCACTTTAGTATTATTTATTATTCTATGGTGATCACTATTGATGAAACGCCCGTTCACACCTGTTCATCTTGGAGGATCATCCGGAGTGATCACTGTAAGTGAACAAATGTGAACGACCCTTAAGTGTCTACACTGTGTACGCCGGAGCGAAACTACACCAAGTGAAAATTTGGGCAAATTGAGATATTTACATATTCTTACAGAGCTCGTCACGCTCTTTTTAATGATATTTATAAAATATTTGAAAAATAAGTATATTTTTAGATACCCAAAGGTATAAAACACTATGTCATTATTTTATCCAAGCGAAACAACACCAAGTCAACATAGTGTAGTTTACCTCTAGGCAAAGATGTACCCGAGGATTGCCAAGGACGCTATGTGAAGCAATATGGCGTCAAAACAGTATTTCGGGTTACCATTAACAAGACGTAGTCAACAATATGGCTATTGTGTAATGAACACAATTTTTATAACTAAGAATTTTTTAAAAATTAATACTATAAAAACTTAAATAAATTACTAATCATTATAATTATAATATAAAAGATATTTTTTAAATTTATTTTTATTGATAATGTACTGGAAATAAATATACATTTTAAAGTTTGCCGCTATAATGGTGTATTTATATTTTACATTCATGGTAATACCGATCTCAAATGTCATAACATTCTTTTGCCCGACTTGTTTACTTCATTATGTTTTCTGTATTTTGTTGGCGTATTTACAATTCGATTGTTGTTTAATAAAGAAAAGTATAAGTTTTTTTAGAAGAAATAGTTTTTTACTATTCTTCAAAGATGCATATAGTTACTGTTAATCTCTGGTAAGTTTTATACAACGTTTATTTATAATACTATGTTCATAGATTCCGTACAACGCATTAGGAGATTTTTGGGCACTATATGAGATGGTAGGCCCCACTGTTGTCAAATGTGAGATTTCATAGCAAAAGTAATATTCACGAAATTGTTGCCATATGTAGAATTACTTTTTGATCACCACGTTAAATTATTTTTGGACACACCAAGTTTTTCGACACCGGCAAACTTTACATTCGAGCTAGATTTTATTTTTGCTGGTTTTATTTTATTTTTGCCGGCAAAAATAAAATAAAACCAACAAAAATAAAATCTAACTCGAATACGATTTTCTTAAAGTTTATATTCGAATTAGATTTCATTTTAGCCGGTTTTATTTTATTTTTGCTGGCAAAAATAAAATAAAACCGGCTAAAATAAAACCTACCTCGAATATAAGCTTTAGGAAATTTGTATTCGAATTAGATTTTATTTTTGCCGATTTCATTTTATTTTTGTAAATATAAAAATATTTCGCCAAAAAATCCAAATAATATTATTGTAGCAACAATTTTCCTCCATACAAAACTATATTTGACAGATATCTGACATTGGGGCCTACCAAGTCAATGAGTTCCGATTTTTGTTATTTGTATTTACGATTTTAAAATTAAGTTTCGTTTTATCAATTTATTAGGATTGTACTTGAAAGGACATTGACATGTGGAAGAACAGACGCGGTCGTTTAAGATAATTAGATGGATTTGATAATGGCTGCAGCACATGGTAGTATGATTATGGACAATATTGGTGGAGAAAAAAAGCAAAGTGGCAGGAATTGATCTGGTATGTAAAACAGCATTATTTTTATGTTAATTGTTTTCGCTTACATTGCTTCATTTGATTCTAAATTAGTAATTACACACAGCTAAATGGACACATGTTATTTGTTTTTAATAGATGCCAAACTGATTTGAATGATTAGTATTTGTTGTATTTATCAGGAATGGACTTGGCACTGAAATAACAGAGGTAGTTGTAGAAAATAATGGAAAGATTTGACAAGAAGGAATTCTGATTACTGACATTATAAATGGAGATGAAATCAAAGAATGAGGAATGGATCTAGTATGTAAAATAGCACTATTTTTATGTATGTTGTATTTTCTTGCATTGATTCATTTGATTCCAAATTACACAGCCAAGTGTATGCATTTTATTTGTTTTCAATGAGATGAAACTGATTCGAATGTTAAAGATTTGTTTATTTTTCAGAAAATGAACTCTGCACATGGAATTGTGATTATGGAGAGGAAATTGAAAGAAATGGATCTGATATGAAAAACAACCTTATTTTTATGTAATTTATATTTTGAATAGAAATTTGTGTAGAGTTTTTCAGACTTTACAAGTCTTTGGTGAATATATCATAATCAAATTCTTGTTATACAATGTTTTTTTTTGTAGCTTCGGTTGATTTTGGAGTAAGATATAAATGAGATAGAAATAACAACACCGGCACATAATTCTCTCAGAACTGTTGAAAATACAGCAAGGCAGATATTGTATAATCCATAAAAAAGATACGCTGTGTTAATAGAAGAAAGCCCAGTTATGCTGCCAGGAAGTAAATGGGGTTTTTTTTAATAGAAAAACTAATGAGAAATTAATTATCTAGATCAAAATGTTTAGACCTGGAGTAAAGAAGAGAATTGATATACCGATGTTCGTTAAAAGACAATTTTAAAAACACAATACTAAGTAGAAAATCTGGAAGGTCCCAGAGGCTTTGATGCCCTCAAGAACATCTACCATAGCAATTTCCATTGCGAAGCACAAGGACTTGCTGGAATCGTAATTTCATCTATTTTACAAATCAATAATAAATTAAAACAGAGTTGAAGATTAATCCGTAGATGATTGATCCTTATTTTGTTTCTTTTTTAACTTTTAAATATTTGTATATTGTGTAGTTTTCAAAAATTAAATAACAACTTTTTATACCAAACTTTTTTCATATCCCGTATTAACATTATCTGCTTGTTCATATTATCACATTTTCTATAAGTGGAATAGTCCACAGGAATATATTTTTTATATTCTAAGTATAAGCCTCATGCAAGATATTTTTCATTAGAATGATGACAGCCTGTTACTATAATTTAGAAGAATGAGACAAGTGGGGTTGAACACTCATCTGTTACAAGGATGTCACCTTTCGCACAGCAGCCCCAAAGGAACTAATACTTAAAGGGTACCTTGCATTCTTCCTAGCGAGAAATCCATTTTCAAGGTCAAGTTAATTAAACCCTCGATGAGAAACAAGGGCATTTTAAATTGCACTGAGTAATCAGCCACTCAATAATGGACGATATATTATACTAATTAATGTCTTCTCTTCCCAAGTAGCACATGCTAGTAACTTTGATTCGAGGCCATTCATAAAGTAGTAACATTTAAACGCATTTTCGACACATTTCGACACAAAGCAAACTATCTGCACTTGGTAATTCCGATTCGAAACTGATTCGAAACTGATTCAACACAGAGCGGCTAAAATGAATAAAGAAACGACGTTTCGAATTCGCTTCGAAACGTTACAAAACAATGTTACATTAAGCATTTTAGACATAATGTGTGGTAATGTTTTGAAACAGACTTCAAACATTGTGTTGGTTTGAGAAAACTATGCATTCATACCAGTTCTATTCAAACTGTTTATTGCTTAAGACGTGTTTAATTTTTGTGTGTGCGTGATATTTTTATTATTAACATTCTAAAGTTAAATAAAATGGATAGGAAATTGAAAAAGTTTCGTCATTCATCTACATTTTACAGAAATGTTTATAAACTGATGACAAAAGTTGAACACAATCAAAACATAAGAAATGTACAATCTACTGGTAAGTAAATTTCGAAAATAAAATTGTGTTTTTCCCTGTTCTAACTACATTTCAGACTTGATTAGTAAAACAAAAAAAAATTTAACGAATAAATTAGTTTCAAAATAGTCATCATAGTTACAAAAGTATCTATTATTATGCTCTAATAAACTTTGATCACCGATATCAATCCCCTAAAGTTTCATTTACGAGCAACGTGCTAGTCAGGAGTCTGCTATGTAAGGGCTGCCCTTCGCTTTGCTCGGAAATTTATTTATTTATAATCACATATACGCTACAAGGCTATGAAAAACATAAAAAGTATCAAATAGTTTGATGTATAATCTTTAATGTAAAAACTAAGAATAAAGTAAAAACAAATACAACAATCCTTTTCAAATACATATTAAAAAAACACAAAAAAATTAAATCTGAAATACCACTTAATCATTTTAAAATAAAATTTATAGGAATGTCAAATAAAAATGAAAAAATCACTAAAAATAAAATTTTAAACATTATCCAATTGTATTAAAATAAAATTTATAGGAATGTCAAATACAAATTAAAAAATTACGAAAAAATAAAATTTGAAACATTATCCAATCGTATCAAAATAAAATTTATAGGAATGTCAAATACAAATTAAAAAATCACAAAAAAATAAAATAAGAAACATTATCCAACTGTATTAAAATAAAATTTATTGGAATTTATTTATTTACAAATATTTACGGCCAAAGCCTTTAACATGATAGATCTCAATTCAATACAACATACACATATAAACAAATTATAAAAAGACACTTAAAATTTCTGAATACAACAAAAAAAAAACATAAACCTATAAATAAAAACAATGATAAAATATTAAAAAATAGTATAACAATATAATAGTCCTAACCACTAGACGATCACGGCCATTAATTGAATAGATTTTCATTACTTTGGTATGTACATTAATTAAAAATTTGATAGAATTTACTAGTACAAAATAAAACCTGAAGGAACATAATAATAATAATAATATGAAAATAATAAATAACAAACAATGATTAAAACAACATAATCGTTCACAATAGGTAACAAATTAACTGGATTAACATTCTTTACCATTACGTACACTCATGAAATACTCGGAATACATAATTTACTACTACTACTACTACTATACCATCACGGCATATCCCACAAGTGGGGTAGCCAGCAGATCAGCTGTATGTAAGAAACATACAAACTGTCCTCTTTGTGCCAGTATAAAATCAAGACATTCAGGATGGGTGGCAAACCTCAACGCTGAATTTAAGATGTAAAATGTCTTATTTTTTTCGAACACCTGCCTTTTACAGGACACTCGAAAACTTACGCAGAAGAGTGGGAGACCAATTCTTTACCGGGTGCTCCACGCTCCACGCTCCACGGGATACATAATTTACATCGTTCAAAATTACAAATCAGATATAAAATGAAATACAACAAATCAAAACAATAAAATAGCAGAATAAAAAGAAAGGGCAACATGATCAGAAATCAGGATCTCCATAAATTAAAAATAAATTTACTATGGTTCGACAAAAAATACTTTGAGAATCGCGGACTCCTATCTGACAAATATAAAACGCCGAAACAGTAAAGACACGTTTCCAAACGTTTCGAACCATTTAGACGCGGATTCGAAACATGTTCGAAACGTCGTTACAACTCCATTTTGGAATCATACATATTGATGAAAATAGATTGTATGACGATATATCATATATATGTTTATTTAAATATCGTATAAAACTCCCTTAAATGACACATATTTTGAAAAAACTTAGTTGAAGAAGTCATAACTGAAAGTAATGAGAAAAACCTGTATAATTAGAAGCTGCTAGGAACATTCTTTGTACAATTACAATTATTTATTAATATAAATTTTATAGTTAAAATTCTAAAATTATAAAGGCGCACTAAATAATTGGACCTATCTAACTATTTTACTCGACAAAGCAAGCCTTGCAGGGAAATTTTAGGTTAATATAACGCAGATACAGTATTTATACTTCGTGTATGTTCAAGTGAATCGACAAATTATTAAAATGGCGTTTGTTGTTTTCCCGCATCCATTATTAAAATCATGATGTTAAACATTTTGAGGTTAGATTATTCCTCACACGCATTGACATTTGAAAGTAGACACGTCTAGAAACGTCGTTTCGAATTTGTTTTGAAACGTTGTTTCGACATTTCTTCCCCATTTTTAGTCTACGTTTCAAAACTGCTTTGTAACGGGGACTTAAAATGTTGCTTGTTTTTGAAACAAATGTTATCGCCGTTTCGAATCGGCGCCCAGAGAGCGACAAAAATGGTTTCTTGGGTTGTTTGAAAGGTCAAAGAGTGCTGTGAAAAACTATAATTGCGATCTATTTATATCGAAACAGCTTGTGAAAGGCTTTGACTATCAATTTTGAATAAATAACTATGTATTTTTTCTGTTTCTCCTCTAATTTTTTATGTGTTAAAGAGGTTTTTCTGAATCAAATCAACTGGAAACTCAAAAATTTTGATGATGTATTTAAATTGATCTATATAGCAAAAATAATGACAGATTTGACATTTTTTTCTATTAATGGACCCCACTTTGTTATTCCAAAGTCATAAATTAAAGTGTGACAGAAAAATTATTCCATAATATCGGTAAAAAATGGAAAAAGAACCACCGAAATGTTCATTTAACCGACATAGTGTACTTTACCTCTCAAATGTTTATTCTAACTGTCAAAATATGAATAGAGGTAAACTACACTATGTTATTATATTTACGTTTTTTAAACAAAAAACACGTTTTTTGTTTTGTATGTGGATTGAAATATATAGAAATAACTTAAAACTATCTTGGGAAGCAATTAAATGTCAAAAAACTACAAGAAAAATAAAAAAATATATCAAAAAACAAATCGAAAAAACTTTGAACGGCCATAGTGTAAAACGATGTCACTCGACATGGTGTAGTTTCGCTCCGGCGCACAGTTTATTAATGACATTTGACATTTTAGTATATTTTATTTCTATGGTAAATTTATTATTCTATGGTGTACACAAAATTGGTAACCATTAGAGTTGGCCGTTATAACTAATAACTCATTTTTAAACTCATTATTTCAAAATAACTAAACTAACAGTTTTTTGTCAATAACATAAATGTTATTTTCGACGAAAGCGTTATTCAACTGTTATAACAAGGTTATCGTTATTCCGTTTAGTTATTGTCGACGACGGCGTTATTCAACTGTTATAACAAGGTTATCGTTATTCCGTTTAGTTATTGTCGACGACGGCGTTATTCAACTGTTATAACAAAGTTATCGTTATTCCGTTTTGTCGACGACTATAGTTATTTCGTTTTCGTTTAGTTATATTATAACGTACCACATTGTTACGACTTGGTTATTGTCGTCGTTCAATAACGTTTCAATAACATAGCACGTTATTGAACGACGATAGTTTTTTCATATGGTTTAATAACTTCGGCAGTTATTGAACTATTTAGTTGTGTTTATTTGAACTAACTATTTGAATTTTTTGGTGGAACACAATCGTTTCGTTTAAACATAGTCATTCGTTTATTTAGAGGTAGCTGGTAGGTACAAGTTTTCTAAGGACATTAATATTTATAATCAAAGGATAATTTTGAATATACTATTTGTTTGATTTTAAACTGGTGATATATTATTTCGGAATGATTTTTTTTTTTATTTAATTATTTATTCATCTTGCACATCATGCATAAAATATAATTTTTATGAGTTTTTTTTTTTTTACAATTTGAACGTTATTAAATAACATATTTTAATAACTGTTATTTGCAAATACCGATAGCTGGTTGAACGTTTTTTTGAAATAACAGTTATTTCCACCTCTAGTAACCATAGAATAATAAATATACTAAAGTATTCGTAACTTGATTGTCGTCTCTTATAATTCCAGAATGGATAAAAATGCTGAACGTTCGAGTAAAATTATAAAAAAAGGTACAGAAGAAGATCATACCAAAGTTGTAGCCAACCATTACAATGCTATTGAAGAGAAAGGTTTAGATAGTCGATTCCAGTCACCAATTTTCTATATGAGAAACTTCAATAACTGGGTAAAAGGAATAATTATCAGTGATTATTTGAATAAAATCAAACGTGAAGGAACAGCAGAAGGGCAGACAACTGTGCTTGACTTATGTTGTGGAAAAGGTGGTGACCTGTTGAAATGGAAAATAGGTAACATCAAGCATGTTGTGTGTGTGGATATTGCATCTGTTTCAGTATCAAATTGTCAAGAGAGGTATGAATTACTCAAGAAAAAATCTGGTCATCGTAGTGTATTTTCTGCAGAGTTCTTGGTGGCTGACTGTACTAATGATGCAATACGAGAAAAGTTTAGTAAACCAGATATCGAATTTGATCTTGTTAATTGCCAGTTTGCCTTTCATTATTCTTTTGAAACATTGATCCAAGCTGAACAAATGATGATGAATATTAGCAGCAATTTGAGAGAAGGGGGTTACTTTATAGGAACAATTCCAGATGCATATGATATAATACGACGGATTAAAAAAACAGGAGGGAAATCAGTGGGCAATGATGTTTTTAATATACAATTACAGTTTAATCCAGATGAAGGATATCCCTTATTTGGTGCTAAATACAACTTTCATTTAGAGGGTGTAGTCGATTGCCCTGAATTTTTGGTTCACTTTCCAACTTTAATTGAGCTGGCAAAAAAATACAATTTGGAATTGGTTATGAAAGAGCGATTTGAAAACTACTTTGAAAAAAATAAAGAACAGGGAAGAAGCCTGTTGTCTAAAATGATATGTTTCCAATCATACCCTCCTAAGAGTGGTTCACACAATTTCATAGAAGCACAGTTTGAACATGCAAAAAAATTCATTGATGAAAACACCGCTCGTGATCGTAATGTAGAATCAGTTGGAACTATCTCAAAGGCAGAGTGGGAGGCAGCATGTAAGTTTTATTTATATTGTTTTTAAAGTAATTTATTCATACAATAAAATAGTATGGCCTCAAGCATACCATATTATATAAAACAAAACACATATACAGCAATAGCCTCACTAAGAAAATTTGAAAAGAAGCCTACTTAAACAGAATTTAAAAACAAGTTATACCTATACAGTTTTATATAAACAACATAGCACAATCCGACTACAACAATAATAAATTTTGAACAAAATATACATCTAAAATAAGTATTTATTTAGTAAAACTCCATTTCTCAAAAAAATAACTCATAACACAATAAATTGTATTTATTTAGTTTTTCTTAAAAATCTTTTTTGTTGTTGCTATAATATCTTAGTGATATGCTAAATTGATAGTTGTTAAAAAGTAAAATAGAATTTTGATGAAACTGTTACCAACATATTATTATTGCTTTGTTTCAGCTATTTACATGGTATTTGCCTTCCAAAAAAGAAGTTCTACAATTAAAACTAAGGATTAATTCATTATATTGACATGGAACATGATTTACTTTATTATATTTAGTGTTTTTAATAATACATTCATGATTAAATTGTTATTTTCACAAATTTAGTACTTTCATTTTACTGTCTATAAGATATAAGAGATTATTAACACATTCACTGCCTACCAGAAAATAAGTTTCCTTCAAAAATGACAGATATGTATTTCAAGTTTCCAATACTTACTAATTTCTGAACTTTTTACCAATTTAATTTAATTTATGTAAAAAAAATTGTGGTACAATTCTTATACCTACTCTATAATAAGAGACACTTGCAAATACAATGCTCGCCAGCAATGTCAAGAGTTCATCCCAATGAAAGTATGTATTATTGTCTTCTGAAAAAGAATAAATATGTTGCATATTCAAAAAGGGGTGTGTAAATTTATAAATAAGTTGACATTTCTAGAATAAAGTGCTTATAATGACATCATAAACATTTTATAAAGTGATTCTTAGTATCAAATATTAAAATTCAATACTTAAAAAATAATATCACATGCCAATAAAAAGTCCAAACTGCAATTTCAATATCCTAATGAACTGTTTTTAAAGAGTATGCCTAAATAAAATGTTACCATATGCCTTTTTTTGAATATGCAACAACAATATTTAAATTATGTGTTTAATAACAGCTATCCGCTTTTCAGGACCGGCGTGGCATTTTTCAATTGAAAAATTGATAAAAGTTCTACCAAATACCACTTTATCACCAAAATATTTTCAGTATTCCTCAATAAATTTGTCAGGAAACTATTTATGAAAAAAATTGGAGTAGAGTTCGTGAAACTACATGAAAAAATTATTACTCAACCTAGTCATTATTAAATAATGACTAGGTTGAGTAATACTATATATATTAAGTAATACTTTTTTCAGTATTGGTAATGGTAATGGAAAAAATGTGGAAATAAAGGCATAATGAGTACATTATACTCGTAAATACTTACCTACATAATACATGGGCACATTCATAAATAAATTAAATTATTCATAAAATTATATGTATTGATAATAACATATTATTTATTAGGATGCTCCTGTTCAAAGATCTCAGTTTGTTGGATTATTTTTCTTCTTACATAAATTTCACATGGGATAGACGAAGAGGACCAGATGCCAGACAATTGTTTTGAAATTCATAGCTTTTTCCCTCTTCAACCACGTCCAAGTTTCTCTTACATAAATGAGTGTCAGTACCAGAATGGTAATGTGCATCAGCATTTTTGTCATGTTCGACACATTGCCATTGCTGACAATAGGTCAAAGTACACCATTCATCCTAGCACTGGCCACTTTTCTTTTGATATCCCTGTCGCATCTTTCGTCCCTCGCAAAAAAATATTTATCCAAAAATGATAATTAAATTTCAGTATCTGCAATAAAAAAATATTTAAAAATATTAACTTGTTTGTAAAACCCTTCCTTTTTCACCGCATAGAAATACTTTAATACATAAAAATTGCGTTTGATGTTTACTATCATATAGGTACTTATCATCGTAATTATTAAGTCTCCAAGCTAAGGAGATTAGCGTAATTATGTAGAGCGAGTAAGTTCTACCTAAGGAATGAGTACTGTCAGAAATAATTTAAAACCATATACCTAATTTCATAATGGAAGGTTATCCTAAGTATACTGCCCACAAGGATAATGATTCATGATAGTATTCCACCTAATAACTAGGTATCACCATGAAAAATCATAGGGTTATGTTTAATGCACATACCTATATTGATTTTTCACAAATACATGTATGAATAACTTCACTTCAGAATGTACTACTATTTATGCCTAATACATAAGTACTCAAAAATTACTGATTATTATATTATTTTCATGTATGCAAGCGAAACTTGGACGTGGTTGAAAAAGGATGAGAGTGGAATAAATGCTGTGGAGATGCGTTCACTGAGAAGAATGGTTGGTAAAACGTTGCGAGATAGAGTGAAGAATGAGGATATCAGGAGAATGAGCGGATGTGAGAGGAGTGTTGTGGACAGAATGCGTGTAAACAAGTTGAGATGGTTTGGACATGTTGAGCGAATGCAAGATGAAAGGATGAGGATGTATTTATCTGAAAGAAGGGGTGTGAGGAAGCGAGGACGTCCAAGAACCACGTGGCTTGATCACGTGGACCAAATTCTTAAGGACGGACGCGTGCTGAGTAAGAGAAATTGGCGTGCATGTATGAGAAACTGGATGAATGTAGAGGAAGCGAAAGAAGTATGTAAGGATAGATCTATATGGCGTTCCGTTCTCTCTGCCTACCCCTCCTGGGACATGGCTTGAGGGTATAGTATAGTATAGTATTTTCATGATGAAGTTCACATCATAAATATCTTTTTCATTTTTTATGTTCAATACTTAAATAGTTTAAACGCATCGGCTATTCGTCAGTAACAGGAATTACTGTCACTGTCACTGTCAAAAATGACAGTTTTGACCTTGAAGTATTTTACAGTAAATTATGTAAACAAAGCGGCATGTTTTTGACGTCTGTCAATAAAATAGCTATTCGTCAGGAATTTTTTGTAAACATAAACAAAGCCATGCTGTTTTGACGTCTGTCAATATTGGCAGTTGTAATATGGTTGTAATGTCCGATGACATTTCGTTTTCGGTTAGTTTACTATATGAGAAAGCAAACTTTCAATGCTTGAATAGTGTAATATCATTAAACATTTGTCATCTTGTATATTTCATGTTTTATAGGTATGTTCCCGTGTAAAGAGCATTAAGCTCGTATATTTTGTCTGAGAACAAAGCTATTTCCATAACCAGATAAAGTGTAATAAATCGGTTAGAGCTTTTTAAGGTTTATTAACTCACCGTTTGCAAACTTTAGATCTGTGGGTACTACTACAAGGATGTTTTTTTTTTTTTAATAAAAAGCGCTGTTTACATTAACATTTGACCTTAAATCTAAAGATCTACATAATTAAAAAAAAAATGTACTTTCCCAAATAGCTGTTATGTTGATAAATTAATTTTGGTTCTTATAGGTTCGATTTATTTTAAGTCCTAATATATTCATAATAGAGTGGACTTCAGTACAAGGTGAGTTTTTCTGCCCATCCTAAATGTTTCATTTTTATATGGCACGAAGATGACAAACTGTGTTTTCATTACATGCAGTCAGTTCACCGACACCCCACTGTGAGAAATGTCATGATGGTATGGATGAATGAAATTAGTAGGTACTTAATAATAGCAAGTAGGTCCTCCACCACTACTTGTATTCTCAATGTTCACTTGGTTTGTGTGAACCGCTAAGCTTAGTAATAATATCCGCGCCCTTGAGATGGATGCTCCATTAAATAGTGCGGAATGAATAAGTGAGTTTTATAGCACCATTTTATTTTATTTATTTATTACAATATACGGCTTGAGCCTTTTACATGCTGAAAATATGTGAGAGACATAAAAAGTAAATCCATACGAGACAAAGAGTAGCCCCAATTAAAAAAAATATTATTTTGTGGGCAGCTCCGCCTCAGGATCTTATAAATAGTATTAACTTCTTTTTCTGTGCCCTGTCAGGTCCCCTCGACGTTGGCGATCACTCTGGCATAGGATTCTCTGTCCTGCACTGTCTGGAATAACTCCTCCACGCCTTTCATTCCAGTCCAATCTTGTATATTGCGCAGGCACGATGGCGTCCCTCTATTTTGCCTGTCATGATCAACCGCTAAATGTGGTTACATAAGGCACAGTCCAAGTACACTAGCGCTGAACTTATCTTTTAGATTGAGACTCAAGGGAATTTTGTCTCTGATTTAATGGTTATAGATTACAGAATTCCGAGATGTATTCCGGACCCATACCATTTAATGCCTTGAATACTGTAAAAAAAGTTTGAATTCAATTCTCCCTGGTCACTTAAGCCAGTAAAAATTCTGGAGTCCCAATAATGTTTGTGAAAATAAATCCATTTTGTAAATAAGCTGAGTAGCAGCATTAAAAACCGACTGAATTCTTTGGAGTTGCAAATTGGATAAATTTACCAAGATACCATTTCAGTAATCTAATCGGAATGCAACAAATTAATTTATTATTCTTGGTCCCTTCTATTGACAAGCATTTTCTCACATTCCTTAGAGCAAAGAAACATTGACTAACAAATGACGGTATGTTTCTCCATTGAAAGAGCACTAACCAGATGAGCACCAACATTAACAATTTTTCGTTGACATTATATTCATGTTTTGTACATAGATGGGATATGAACCTATAAGATGTCTCCTTTTAGAGGCTACACATAAGAATTCAGTTTTTGTGGGATCTATCTTGAACATTTTTTCTGACATCCAGGAGGATATTTTCGATGTATATGAGACCACATTGTATTTTAGAATGTCTTCAGATCAAATGTGAACTTATTACCCAACTAGTGGGAACATTTATTCACATCTTGAAAGTGCACTATGAGATCGTGTAAACAAGGAATTAAATACAAAGTACTAAACTTAGGGTACATAAGTCTACAGTAAATAAATCATAAGTTTTTTATTTTTATTTTATTTGAATCAAATATAAACAGAGAATACACATGGTCCTGTTAAGTCGTAAAAGTTGACTTCTCAACAGGTTCTACTATAAAACATAATTATTAAATAACTTTCCAATAATACTTCATTTTTCATACTCTAATTATATTCTATACAATAAAATGACCTCTATTACATTGAAAACAATTTCTACTACCAATGATTTACTCTATGATTTCTACGCTAAATTAATATATCTTTTGGCGGTACAATATACCAGGTGCCAGTAAACACCCCTTTCACGACACAAGCTTTTAGCTTACTGTGAAAGATGTAGAAGGTTGCGTTTGGGTTTGTGACAAACCCCAGATATATCTTTTAAATATATATATATTATACAATTTAATATCATTTATTATTCTTATATCTATTAGAAGTGCCGATACCCCATGATCACACACATAAAAGGTTGCTCTGTATGTTATCTTTTTTCCTTAGTCTGTCCCATTTATAACAAAGATGATAATAATGCACGTTATTTCATATCACAAAGTAATGGGAGAATATTTCTGGCAGTTCCTGTGTAGTTTGGAGGTGATTTTTACCCAGGCATTTCAAATGCTGTGAAGATCGTTGATTCACAATTGAGACAGTAATTGTTCTGCTTCAGGTGAACTCAGCAATCCAAGTCAATGATCTAGGACAACAAAGAAAATAAAAATTATATAAAAAGAATTCATTCATACCATCACACCATTTCCCATAAGCGGGGTAGACACCCTCAGACATATTCCCAGACCACTCATTGATTAAATTATTCAAGATGGACAAACGATTATCAAAACATTTTTCCCCGGAAGTTTTTAGAATCTCTGTCAACTGTTTTCAAGCTTTAGTTGCTAAATGGTATTTTTCGGTTTCTTTGTTTACAAAACATTTGGTCACTTTACTTTTTATCTGTTTTGAACATGAATTTTTATATGTTTTGAAGGTTTTTATAGTATTCAAAGTGTTAATATAAAATGACAACCGCCATCTATTTATAATTAATGTTTCGTCAAATATATTATTTTGTAAATGGATTCTAAGGAAGAATATATGACGACAGGGTAATTTATACATTGAAAAAAAACTACATGAACAATAATCACAACTAGTTATAAATTTTTTATTGTTTTCAAAAATATTTTCATTAAGTGCAGACTCTTGAAGAATTTTAATATTATTTTTATTGGTTAACGCGTCAATAATTTGTTCTAAAATTTTATAAGATGCAAATTTTGTACAACATTTAAATATACTTTGAACAATTTCTGGGGATAAATCTGACACAATAGATATTAATTTAAACTCATGACTAAAGCCAAGATTTTGATATTTGTCTAGCATGCTGGATAACTGAGATTTTAATTTAGCATAAAAATCATTTAGTGTTGAATATTTTGTTTCAACTTTTGGTTAAAACATTCCAGTCTATTATCAGTGGTGTCACCTATATTAAATGTATTGGTACGGTAACAGTGTACCCATGCTTCTTTCCAGGGATACCAATTTTTGTTAAAATCATTTAAAATTGAATAATTTATAAAAGTTGACACAAATTTTTGGTAAGTGTTTTGAAAATCAAGCTCTGTATGTGAGTAAGCCATTGACTCTAAATATGATTTAGCTGTATCAACAAGATGTTTAGGAATGTTTGATTTATTTATCATTATTTTGAACGCTTTTAAAACATGAAACAGGCAAAGTTCGTGTTTGGCATTTGGGAAATATTTCTTTAAGGCATTTATTTCTGTTAAATCTTTATCAGTAATTATTGACTGGACAAAAGCAAAAGATGGATTGTGAGTAACAAAAATTTCTACAAATTTCTCAATATATGTCTCAGTTTCGTTACAAACTAAACAAAATGCAACTGGGATAGATTCACCCATCCCATCGACAATCATTACAATGTACAAGGGCATACGTGTATTCGTCAAACTATATGTTGCATCTACTAGGATATGCTCTGGATAATTTTGGAAAAATATCTTCATCCAAGAAAATTGAAAAAAGAGTAAACACACTTCATCTTTAAGACTAACTGTCTCAAAAATTATATTACCTTCGTTTTGATCCTTTTGTAATGCTAGTAAAAAATTATCATTAAGACCTACATTACCTGTGGATTTTATACGACACTTTATATTTGTAATGTTTTTACTTGAAATACTTGCATTATGATTTGATAAAAAATCCTTGATTCTAGGTAAGCTAGCATCATACTGCATTAAAAGAAGTGAATTATCTTTAATAACACTACGTTTATCTTTAGTTACTTGAGCAACTTCACCAGTGCTCGAATTTTGTAAAGCTAATCGTGGAATTAAATGATCGAAGCTACGTATACCCCTGTTGGCACTGTACAGTTTAAAAGTATCTTCATCAATTCTATGCAAAATTTTACCAGAAGAATCACAATGGGTACTTTGGAAACTAGTTATAACAAATTGACCAATACTTACCTTGTACGTCACACACAACTTAGCCTGGCACCCTAATTTTAAAGAATGCTGTGTGGGACGCACACCTGTAGAAGTACTGAGAAACTTTCCCCTGTGAATACATCCAAACTCTACATAATAATACCCAGCACAGGGAGGTATGGTATTCTTACCTAGTTTTCTATTTCGTGCCTGTGCAGTACTGCAATCAACGATTACAAAAAGTGGGCTGTATGTAGATCGCAGATAGCTCTCGTAGGTAGCTGCAAACAAATTCCAATCCGAAAATTGCTGGCCAACAAAAATTGACATCTCCATCTTCTATGTAGGGATGTCGATGTCAAGTCAACTGCGTGCCACTAAAAAACTACTACTTTTTGCATAAAAACCTAAAATAATACACAAAGAAATCAATATTATTATTCAAACACTGTTCGGCAATCAAAATAATGATAAAATGACGTAAATTATAGTATAATATTAAAGTATTGATAAAAATTCTGAATGCAAGTAAAGTGCTTTGGATACATACATTGAGAATGAGTTGAGGGGAGCCCGGAGCAAAAATTATAACGGCTACGAAACATTCAAAACTTACGGGTGGTACCCTTGCATCTTGCTACTATATATAATGAGTTACAATCCACTAGATTGGTCTGCAACGAGTTTTGACTTTCTTCTCCATTCCTCCCTATTCTCAGCCAGTCTTTTCAGCTCTACGTATGAGCCACAATTCATGTCCCTCTTCAGTTGGTCCATATACGAATCTCTTGGTCGGCCTCTGCCATTTGTCCCCTCGGTCTTACCCTCCGCAATGGCGATGAGTAGTCCTGGGTGCCTGATGTTGTGGCCAATCCAGTTAGCTCGTTGTTGGCTGATTCTCTTAAGAAGTTGTCTTTTTTCGCCTACCCTGGTTAATACTTCTTCGTTTTCGATGTGTTCCGACCAATGGATCTTCAGCATGCGTCTGTAGCACCACATTTCAAAGGCCGCCAACCGTCCGCTTTCCCTCTTGCTGATGGTCCACGTCTCGCAACCATAAAGCAGAATGCTCCATACAAAGGCTTTAGTAAGGTTCTTCCTTACGCTTAAATCAATGTTTGGGGATTGCTACTACATTCACGATTTTATTTTCATATTGTGAAAACCAAGCTAGGCAATAACACAACGTCAAACCGTTTGCTGATGTTTCTAAGTGACAGTTTTTGCCATAGAGTATAATATTATTATACTCATAGATTTTTATATAAAATACCTAGATGGAGTACTCGTATGTATTTTCATTGTGATAAAGTGAGGCACTATTTTTCGGCACTTTTGACAGAACGGTTGGCGAAAAAAAGTGTGGTAAATCGCTGAAAACGTCGACAAGAACTTCAAAAAATGTCCAATTACGTTTATATAAATGTAAAAATTATATATTTTTATAAAAATGCGAGAAATAGTCCATAAAATGTAGGAAACACCATACGCTTTCGCCAACCGATCTGTCAAAAATTAATAGATTTTTTGCCTCACTTTTGTAAACGAGTCAGGGTTCTAGGTTTTGTATGGAATTCTGTGATTATACTACATTTTTCATAAACAAAATAATTCAATATTTGTCTATAGAAATAGTTTACCATAGACAAATTTTATAATTTCTCTATGGAAAAGTTCACCATAGATAAATTTGATAATTTCTTTCTTTTTTCTATGTAATTACGGACAAATAGCCTTTGCCTAGTTTAAATGTGAATTTGATAGGTTAAACTATTGAAATATAATTTCGATCCTTTTTATAATACTTTACATCAAGACTGTCCCAGTTATCCGCTGTATATTTTTATACTTAAGTAAAGCTTTTCGTGTTAGGAATTGAAATTCCCACGCAAATTATTCTAAACTTAATGTCAGGGGTCACCAATTATTTTCATTAGGGGTCCGTTACCCTCTCAGTACCAAATTAAATTGAAGAGCCTTGGAATAATTCTTTATATGTACAATGAACAAGCAAAAAAATATGATTTTTGGTGAAAAAAAAATTAATAATTACCGTTTTTAAGGGAAGCGCATTTGTTTGTACAAGGATATCGGCATTCATTTTTAATCAAAGGTCGTAAATGTGAAAATTGTGGCCAAAAAAATAAAATAAAAGTTTGTGTTAAAATTACACATCATATATGTAAGTGTCTTCATCAGAAAAATTCTTTTTCCACTTTATTAAACCAAGCTTTCTTAATAATTTTCAAATAAAATATAAACTCTTTTCTAATCAGGCGATTTTTTAAAAATTAAATTCTTCATGTTTCCGTAGGGGCACACTGAATAAAATTAACGTCACGGTCCAGTAATTTTATTGCACTTCGTTTATCATTAATGCTTACGCGATCGCTACTTTCTATTAAGTCCATATAAAAAAAATCTTGGAGTGCAATAAAATTATCAATAGCTGAAGAGCTGAAATCGAAAACGACGTATATGTCAGGACAGTTGATTTTTCAGGGGAGCGAAGAAACTTCGCAGCATCTCTATCGTGGTCCGTGGTTGGATATCAGGTTCTGGCAAACTCCCCTTTCACAACACAAGCTTTTAGTAGCTTACTGTGAAAGGTGTATAAGGTTGTATTTGTATTTTTATAACAAACAAAACCCAGATATATCTTTTGAAAAAATAATAATATTTAAATTAAATCAAACACTGTTTCATTCCACTATCAGATTGTGTCGTGTAGCGACGTAGAAATGACGACATCCAAGTACGATGTGTAACCCATTAACTTGCCGGGATAATTTTGTACTACATTTCGTTTTCTATACTTGGTCATTTGAAATAATAATAATTTTTGGCCGTTCCGAAATTCACCATCAAATCACGTGTTAATATATCCTTGCGACGCCCATCGTATGATTTTGTTCTTGTGTAAAATAACGGTTAAAAAGATGCGATTCCGCCACGTCGACTTGCTATTCGCGCGTTCATTCGTCAGTCGCATCCGGGAAGTCGCCAAATAAACATTCTTTGCTGGCCTCGCCAGGGCTTTCAGCCCTTTGGCTGAGTAACTCAAATGGACTCGCATAAATAATATCTATTAGTGTATTTTTATATAATTATTATAATCATAATAGTAAATTAAGTAAATTCGCCGTATATTGGAATAATAAGAGTTCGCCGCCCCATCTGTAGAAGAAAGCATCTCGTGAGGACCGCGTTTTTATTTCTTTACGCGCCTCCGGTGTAACTGAGTTGGAGCTTGGAAATTTAGTTGGAAAGTCCATTTAATTGATTTAATTCTCTGAAATCATGTCGGTTATCTTCAGTATAGTATTTCTGTGAATCGCCGTTAACCTAGCTCTTAAAGTCTCATCGCGCATTGTCGTAACCAGTGAATATTAATAAATCCACTATATGTAATAATAGTTCGCTGCCCAGTGTTATTCTAATGTACAACTATCGAGTTTACAATTCTTAAACCCGACGTAAAAGCATAACTGCCGTCGTGAAACAACTACGAACTGTAAAGCCATCATGAGCATGTACCATCTCGCCCCCATTCTGTGCGTGAGCTGTTGGTAGAAACCTTCTGCAAGACGACCCCAAATCTTCGGAGAATTCCCCATCATCGCTTAGAGGTTTCGTCTTTAGGCTTTATGGTGGAAAGGCCCTCCGAATTTCATCCTCAAGGAGTGGAGATTTCTCAGCCGACTCCAAAAGACCAGTAAGATCTTTCCATATTACTCATCATTGTTTACCCGCCCAGTACAACGTCGATTTAAATTACCATTCTACTATTTTGATACCATATAAAATTTGTAAGATATTGAGAATGCCTGCTGTGTGAAAGAGTTATTATTTGGATAATATTACTTACCATATATATTGATAATCTCTCATGCTTATGTGATCTAAATAAATCAAACATATTATATACCTAACAATTGTTTTCCTCCGCCCTAGTGTGAATTTGCCTCTAGATAAACTTGCCAAAAACTCCAAATGTTGTGATCAATAAGATTTAAGAACTAGTAAAAGCCTGAGTGAGTATTTTGGAGATCACCTTTTATTATTTAACATATTCCAATCACGCTGCTATCATAACCTACCCTCGGAGGAGCACGATAAAAGTGGGGGCTCGTCCGGGATATTGGTAAAATTTGATTTCAATCAAAATCCCAAGAAAAAGCAATTGTTGAGGTTGTGATATGTTTGATATGCCATGGTTATAACAATATTTGTACTGTAATTTTGTCAATATATGTAACTGATATTCTATTGTGATACATGTAAATGATTTTTCAGTGTTTGTATAGATCAGGGGTCGGCAACCTTTTAGCTGTGGTGTGCCAAGCCACTCTACCAATATGATTCAGGGGGCCGCCTTTATTCTAAATTATTAGGAGTTTCGGGTGATGGATACGATATACAGCGCCCTTGAGGTCATGTTATGAGTAAACGGCGCTTTACAAATTGTATATATATAATGGGGTTCTAGAGGAGAAGAATTTTATATCAAATTTATCTTTTAAACATATTTATTTTGTCTCGATATTTTCGCGATTTCCCTGATTACTTTGTAAAGTGCCATTCAGAACCCCATCGCGTGCCAAGCCTGGCACGCGTGCCATAGGTTGCCGACGCCTGGTATAGATAGTTTTGTTCCATAAAATTATAACAAAGTTCTATTATAAAAATTACATTCTATATAGTCGTGTTATTGTAAAAGTACGTCACGTTGAATATACCTTACAATGACGTCATGCAATGTAGGACTCTGATCGAAATCTCGACAGATTGAAATATCGACAATTTGTAATATCGACAATTTAAAAAATCTGCAAATTTAAATCTAGACAGATTGAAATCTCGACAGTCTGAAATATTGACACCTTGCAATCCCGACAAAAATAAATTTTCCTTTCAAATTTAAGAATCAACAGTATTTCCCTTTTAACCTTTTCATAGCCGACAATTTCTTTTTTTTAACCTTTTCACGACCAATATTTTTTGTGTCGAAATGGCTTCTTTATTACCTGGACTGATAGAGAATATAGATCAATCCGAAGACTTGGTTTGGAGGAGAAGTTTCGTTCAGAGCAATGCTGCTAAATATTTTTGTGCCAAGTTAGCTCCTCGTTTCGTGTTACGACGTGTCAAGAAAAGAATTTCTATAACTGTTTACGAACTGGAAACCCCAGAAGGAAAGTATGAAGGCCGATATCATATAAAAGATATCTTAAAGTTGTACACTCCAGTTACCAATCAGCAGCCCTACTCCCGACACAATCTAAATACGATCTAATCTTGTTTGCATCTTAAAATGGCGAATTCGTACTTTTGAACACGATCTAAATCTTAACTTTTAGACCGATCTACTTTGATGTCTTAAAAATTCGTTAAGATCTTAATATTTCTATGAAATCGGTACTCTTGACACAACATTGCCAAGGTCAAATCTTAATAGACGTCTTAAACGCAATCTAACAACTGTCAAAACTTAAGATTGCTATGGAGGTACATTTTAGCAATCTAAAAGTATCTTTCCACCTTTTAAACTTTATGTGCGACGCAAGTTTGTTTATTTTTTAGAATAATATTTATTTTAGTGTATTTCCAATACTTTTTTTTTATCTTGCTGTGTTTTTTACGCAAATAAAATTTGGTGTTGTTTGTTAGTTTTGAAGTGTAGTTGTGAAACTAGTTTTAAATCGAATAATACATTGTGGAATTATGTCGTGAACAGTGAATGTGTTGTTTATTTGACCACTGTCCTATATTCTCATTCATTGGAGATATACAAGGCCTCCATCCTGTAACAGGCGACGCAAAGAACATGGTTTCGGACCCTCGAGATTCTAGTCTAGCGGGCTATAAGAAGATGGGTGAAAAATATTATTTCAAAACTACATTATTGTTCTACAATGACTCAACTGGATTGGCCATAACATCAGGCACCCAGGTGTGCTCATCACCCTCGAGGAGGGCAAGACCAAAGGCAGAAATGCTAAATTCCGACCAAGAGACACCTATATGGATCAAATGATGATATGAACTGTGGTACGTACGTAGAATTGAAGGTTAATTTCTATAATAGGTTATCCAGTAGTACCCATTACGAAAAGATATAAATTGATGATCATAGTTGTATTTTTTATTATTATTGTCGTTCACTGTATACCATTACAAGATATGGAAATAATGTATTATTTGTGTAACACAAGCAAAAAGTATTTAGAATTTCTTCTCCATTCCTCCCTATTTTATGCTAGTCAACATTTAAGAAAGGGACTCCCACCATTTACCCCTGGATGTTTCAGGAACATCAGTTCTCATATCATCCAATTTCTGCTAGCCTCTTTACTACTACACCGTTATAGCATATCTCACAACTGGGATGGCAAGCAGACCAGCTGCATGTAATAAACTTCCAAGGTGTCCTCTTCATGCCAACAAAAATTTTAAACATTCAGGATGGATGGGACATTGGTCTCTTTAATTCGGTGAATTTCTGCTATAGGTTATCCAATAGCATCCAGTTAGAAAATATACCTATATTGATGTCCCATACCGTTCATATATACCCATCGCTGTATTTATTTTTATTATCTTTCACTGTACAGTGTACACTGTTACAAGATATCGTGGGGCATTCGGATATGAGCTAGGGGAGGGTCACAGATTAAACTTAATAATGATTTATTTTCTTCATAGTTGAATTTCATGACATAATTATGCATTTACATAAATAATATTGCATTCACTGGGCGAGATTCATTCCCTTGTCCCAATATTGCCATTTGAGCACTTCATTAATATCTTGGGTAAATGTTGAAGAGGCATGAACTTTTGAAAAAAATAAATACTACACATCTACATAAAAATAATTCGAAATTATGGAGTATTTATGTGTTCACGCCAGACACACATTTTCCTAAATTTTTGTTGGCATGAAGAGGACACCTTGGAAGTTTATTACACGCAGCTAGTCTGCTGGCCACCCCAATTGTGAGATAATGGTGTAGTAGTGGTAGTAGTGAAGAGGCTAGCAGAATTTGGATGATATTAGAACTGATGTTCTTGAAACATCCAGGGGTAAATGGTGGGAGTCCTTTTCTAAAATGTAGACTAGCATAAAATAGGGAGGAATGGAGAAGAAATTACAAATACTTTTTACTTGTGTTACACAAATTTCACATTATTTTCCCTTATTAAATAATGTTTCGTTTACAGGTTATGTTTGTATATTATTTAGCTCTTGGAATCCTTCTCAACTGTCTCCAGATAGCCTTTAATGCTGCTGCTGGAACCATTTACAGAGAGAATAAGCGCTGACACGTCACACCATTGCTTAAGGAGCTACGTTGGCTGAGAATCCCAAAGAGAGTAGAGTTCAAACTGTGCCTCACGGTTCATAAAGCCTTGAGCGGCGCAGCACATCTATACCTCGCTGAGCTCTGTCCCATCGACGAAACTCTATAAGGCGACCACAGCGCTCATCTTCCACCACAACAAACTTGTAGAACCCAACAGGGCAAACACTTCCAAATTTGCAGAGAGGAGCTTCAGTGTCACGGGGGCCAACTGCCTGGGAATGATTACCTTCAGCTTTCATGCCATGATTTCCAATTACTAGTATTTTTTAAAGAATTAACAATAATGTCAGAATTTATAAAAATTTCTTTGTTAATATTACGTCACATTCTCTTTCACTACTAATAATTTTTAAAATGAAACAAAATATATAATTATTCCACTATTAACTTTATTTATTCTTGCGAACCAGCTTTCAAGAACTTCCGCTCTGATCGTCAGGCAAAACCAAAATGAACCTTCATTACAAGTTAGGTATGTGACAAATAGAAAACAATAGATTAAAATAATAGCATTAAGAGATGACCGTCCACAGCAGCTCAAAATTATAATAATATGGTTGAAGATACACGATAATAACTCAATTCAAAAATTATTAATATGAACTTCCACCAAGAACCGTCGGTCGATAAATTAATTTTTACTCTTTCTCTACCCCACTTGGGATATAACGTGATGGTATATTTGCTGTCATCACTTGAAATGTTTATATTTTATTTATTTGTACATTGATTACAAGCAAATTTATCTAAAAATAAATTTAAATCAATATACAGAGGGTATATACAATTTGGGTATAATCAGTATACATAGTTCTTCCAACTAACCCAAAATTATTTATTATATTTAACTCTGTGCTGCATACATTCTGTGTATGTTGTAATTACAGTGTGTATTCTATTATAAATATATTCATTTCTCTTCATTTCAAACATGCTATATCACATCACAGCTTTTATTATATTACATAGCTTTTTTAATTTGATGTCTTTGTAGCATTTCAGCTGAGCCGCTATTCTCGTTCCGTTTTTAAAAGATAAGGACAGTAGTAAGGACAGCTATCTCTAGTATTGTTCAGAATCTGAGTATTCGTTCTTATGTATTCGTTCTTCAACTTAACTCGAAGAACTAAATCCTCAATGCCAAATCTGTTCGGTCTTTTTCGTTCTTTTGGGAAAAATTACATTAAAGTACTATATTTTCAAAGAAACTAAGGTTTAACATCGCGTGGCAAATAAACACGAACGAGATTTAAATCTTCGTGTGTGTTTTTTTTTGGAAAAAAAACCTTAAGATACTCTATTTTCAAAGATACTAAGGTTTCATATTGCGTGTCAAACGTTGAGAACGAGATTCTTGGATTTAAATCTACGTGTTATTATTTTGGAAAAAACGCCATTGGAGTATTCTATTTTCAAAGGAATTAAGGTTTTATATCGCGTGTCAAATGTAACAAACATGATTCAAAGATTTAAATCTTTGTGAAGTTGTTTTGGTAAAAATACCATTAGAATACTCTATTTTCAAAGAGACTAAGGTTTAAAATCGCGTGACATATATCACAAACGAGATTTAAGGATTTAAATCTTCGTGTCGTCTTTTGGGAAAAAGGCCTTTAAAATACTTTATTTTCAAAGAGACTAAGGTGAAAATCGCGTGACAAATTCCACGAACGAGAACGAATGTAAAGAATGAATTGTTTTGAAGAACGATGTCTCAAGTACCGATTCCTGAGAAAGAACTGGATTTACCAATACTAGCTATCTCTAGTTAGGGATAATTGCTATTCTCGTTTCAAATTTTTGACATAAGGAATCCTTATCATAGAGATAATTGTGAACATTGTCTTTAAAATTATCCTTAAGTTAGCGCCGGCATTTTACCCCGCGCTATCTCGTAAGGATACCATCTGTCAGTGGGAAATAACCTAATTATTTTACTAACCTAACATTTTATAAAGTGATTTTTAGTATCAAATATTAAAATTCAATGCTTAAAGAATAATATCATATGTCAATAAAAAGTCCAAACTACAATTTTAATGCCTTAATGAACAGTTTTAAAAGAGTATGCCTAAATCAAAGATATACTAGATAATATGTAATTCAAAGAAAAAATCGGTCGTGAAACCGATACAGCCAGTTTTAAACTAGCGTCCGTTGAGATGGTTTTTGAGACAGCGCATAGCCATTATCATCTCAATGATATGGAGTGAGACAGCATAATATTATTATTGTTATTATTAATGCGTTAAGTTGGAACACGAATATTACATGCGTCTCGCTGAAGGAACTTCAAAAACGCTCGGCTTCGTTCGGATCCCCTCGGTTCAGCTCGGGCCTAGCTAGTAACACAGTACTAACTCATAGAATTATTGGCACTATATGAGATGGTAGGCCCCACTGTTGTCAAATGTGAGATTTCATAGCAAAAGTAATATTCACGAAATTGTTGCCATATGTAGAATTACTTTTTGATCACCACGTTAAATTATTTTTGGACACACCAAGTTTTTCGACACCGGCAAACTTTACATTCGAGCTAGATTTTATTTTTGCCGGCAAAAATAAAATAAAACCAGCAAAAATAAAATCTAACTCGAATACGATTTTCTTAAAGTTTATATTCGAATTAGATTTCATTTTTGCCGGTTTTATTTTATTTTTGCTGGCAAAAATAAAATAAAACCGGCTAAAATAAAACCTACCTCGAATATAAGCTTTAGGAAATTTGTATTCGAATTAGATTTTATTTTTGCCGATTTCATTTTATTTTTGTAAATATAAAAATATTTCGCCAAAAAATCCAAATAATATTATTGTAGCAACAATTTTCCTCCATACAAAACTATATTTGACAGATATCTGACATTGGGGCCTACCAACTCAATGAGTTCCGAATTATTATTACTTCGTACTTTAGTAGATACATATAAATCTATGTACTAACTACTAGATAGATAGATGTAATGTGGTGATGGAAAAGATAGGTGTAATGATATATCTTTTATTATAATTAAAAACATCAGAACTGCACACATGTAAACCATCCCCTCTTGTCGTCATCATCCATACTAAACTCCAGAATAATTCTTGTTTTTCAGGTAAAACGCATGCTTTTAAATTATAGTCGGCATTCATACACGAACTATGTAAGAAAATGCGACATAAATAACGTGCACATGGTTTACCCGAAAAGCAAGAAATGGCGCCATATTATCATCGCGAAAATGAACATCATAGTTAGAACTTGTCGCCCTACTCTGTCTTATTATGTCAACAAAACAATCAAATCAAAACGAAGTCATGAAAGATCAAACTGTCAAAATCAGTCAAATTTATATATCCGAGCACAGATTATCATCCGAGGGAACACGAACAAAGCCGAGCGTTTTTGAAGTTCCTTCAGCGAGACGCATGTCGAATATTCCGCAACAGGGTTGCCAGACGTACGGTAATTACCGTACTTGTACGGTAATTTCATTCCCCGTACGGTAGTAAATTACCGTACGACAAAAGTACGGTAATTTCAAATCAAAACTAATGTACATTTACGGAAAATGTACGGTAATTTGGCACACAAATCATTTTTTTTGTATCCATCAAGCTCAAGGACGTTTATCACGTGTACATAGCATGAGAGCACGGGGGGACGAAAACGACTGTACTCGGGAAAAGGCCTTCTTAACACGAGAAGATAGTGGCTAACGGCGCACTTTAGTGATGTACGGTAATTGTACGGAAATTTTTCCCTAGAAGTACGGTAATTTTGGATTCACAATCTGGCAACCCTGTTCCGCAATAATGTCCTGAATTGCAAGTCTAGTATGTCTATGGCCTAAATACAAATGTGTGCACATGTTTCTGTTTGAATATGCAACACGATATAATATTCTTATTGTGTATTGTAACAAAAACTGTATGACTAATACAATAAAATATATGTTAACTGAATATTATTTATTTATTTGAAATAAATTGACATTATGTTTTGAAATTACAATGTTTTTTCCCTTAAATTACATCCTTGTCAAATATATTCCTATAAAACTGAGAAACTTTAAATATATCAAGTATTTATTATTGGTAGACAGTAAAAAAGTAACTTTTTTACTACACACTATTTTTAAATCAATGAGTAGACAATTTTTTCAAATCTTGTATCCACAATGTGTCACAACTCTTAAATGGAGATGGGTGGGACACATAGCTAGAAGCCCAGATGACAAATGCCTAAAGTCTCTTACATCTTGGATACCAGGAGTAAAGGAAGACCCCCAATGAGGTGGAAGGATAATATTACTCGAAAAACTGAGGTCAACAGGATTCAGACGCCGCAGGATCGAATGGCGTGGAAGGAAACGGAGGAGGCCTTCGTCCAGGAGTGGGCTGAGAAGAAGTTGTGCTTCCAGGCTTGTATTATAATAAAATTTTGGAATAAGTGGATGAATGTGTATATTTGGGTAGTCTATTTACGTGAGATGAATGATATGATATTGAAAGAAGAAAATTTGGAAAACTAACAGAAATATTTCTTTTGTAGCTGAAAGATTGGTGCACTCGGTTAACTTAGTGCCAACACTAATGTATGCAAGTGTGACTTGGACTCAGCTGAAGGAGAATTAAAATGGTATAAATGCACTTGAAGTGAAGTCATTGAGAAGAATGTGTGGTGAAAGTCTGAGGGACAGATTGTGTAATAGTGTGATCCTTGAAAATTGTTAAATGAAATCTGGGTAGTAACAATAATGAAGGTGAACAAACTATGGCAGTTGTGAATGTGGGAAGGATGAATGAGGACAGAATAATAAAAAAAAACATATGGTTGAGGAATAATGCTCAGAAACGTGGCCGTCCAAGGATTAAATTAGAAAACAAATGTTTTTTTCCGCTATATTGATTTTTCACATCGATCAGATTGACAATTTCCTTGAAAGACAAAAGATGTCTCTATAAGAATCAATATTGGGAAAAAAACATTTGTTTTAGTTTAAAAATAATATAGTGTTTGAAAGAGTGCAATAAAGCAATTTGCGAAATAAAGTTTGGTGATGAATGTTTGGAGCAAGTAAGCGAGTATGTACATTTGAGAAGTTTGTTTGCAAGGGATGGAAGATGCTTTAGGGACATTGAAAGAAGGAAATTGTGGAATCTTAGAAGTATTTGTTTGGCAAGGTTGTTAAAAAGAAAACATTTTTTGTCAAAACATGTCAATTTATTTAAAAAAATATATATTTTCAACAGCCGGGAAAGATTTTAGAAATGAGTTTTCCATACAAAATTTTATTATTCAAAGCAAACAAGAAATATATTGTTTTTTTAAGAAGACATAACAAAAATGAGAATCAAATTTATTAATTAGATTAGAATTAGGCAATACAAAAATAATAAATAAACAAAATATAATGTCATGGTTAGATGGAAGTAATCACTTTATAGTGATAATCTCGCCACTGCATATCGTCCTAGATTTTTTAAATTTCATATTGTTTTGTTTACACTGTTTATTTATTTATTTATTGTTGGGGTAAGATATGCACCGCGACCTATAAGATCTATTGTACTCCCCCTACTCAGCTTTCCCGGTGTTGCCCGTCAAAGCGCACCCTCAAGTCCCAGACATCTTATGAAGTCTAATATCTTGAGAGGGTCCAAGGTGTGGAGAGATTCCACTTCTACCCAGTGTCTACCTAGGGCTTTGATTCTTGCGAATACCACAGCATTGCATTCCGCTAGGAGATGTCGAGGAGTCTCGGCCTCTTCTTCACAAAATCTACAAGTGCCGTCTTCTTCAAGTCCCAGTTTGCGTAAGTGTTCCTTGAGCCTGCAGTGACCCGTTAGGAAACCCGTTACTGCTTTAAGACTTGTTTTACTTAGGTTAGTGCATACCTTGGCTCTATCGAAGTTATATCCTCCGAGTAGTTCCTTGGCTTGCCTAAGCCTAGGGAGATTTTTCCATAATTCATTTCTTTCTTGTCTCCCTTTCTTTTTAATTTCCTCTTGGAAAAACGTATGTCCCAAACCACAGAATGGTTCTGGTCCATAGAGTTGCGTTGCCGCACCCTTTCTTGCCAGCTTATCAGCTCGTTCATTTCCCTCAACCCCGATGTGTCCGGGTACCCAGAAGAGGGTGACTTTATTCTTCTTGCCTAACTCGTTAAGTTTGAGGAGGCATGTCCAAACCATCTTGGAGTTGATGATGTTTGAACCCAATGCTTTAATAGCTGCTTGACTGTCAGATAGTATAGCTATATGTTGCTTACTATATCCTCTGTCGAGATTGAACTGGATACATCTTTCCAAAGCATATACTTCTGCTTGGAAGACACTTGGGAATTTTCCCATTGCTTCAGAGTATTCGGTGCGTGGCCCGTAGACTCCTGCTCCAGTTCCCTCTTCTGTTTTGGATCCATCCGTGTACCATACGATGGTTCCATTCTTGAGAGAGTGTATAATATCCTCGTCCCATTCTTTCTTTGTGCTCAGTTTGATAGCAAAATTCTTCTCGAAACTGAACTTCTTGATCATTAGATCGGCTGGCAGGTCAATGAGGTATGCGCAGTCATTTAGAATTTCTTCTCCTTTGATGCGATTTACCCTCGTTGATTCTGTCTTCTTAAGTCTGAGATATGTCTTCTTTGCAGTTTCCTCCACTACCATGTGGAGCGGAGAAAGATTGAGGATCACCTCCATGGCTGCTGTTGGACATGTTCTCATTGCTCCTGTTATGCATAAGCATGCTAACCTTTGTACCTTTTCGAGTAATTTCCTCGTGGTAACAAGTTTGGTTCTACTTGACCATGCAATGGCTCCATATGTGATGATTGGTTTTATCATCGCTGTATACATCCATAGCAGGATGCTTGGGTTGCAACCCCAATTTTTACCTGCTATCCTTCTGCAAATCATAAGTGCAGAGGTTGCTTTTTCGACTACTTTGTCGACGTGCCTATTCCACAGCAGCTTTTTGTCTAGTGTTACACCTAGATATTTTGCTGTATCACTCCATTCTACAACAGCTCCATCTAGAAAGATTTCCTTGGTGTTTTGGAGTTTCATTTTGTTTGTGAATGGTACTAGTGTGGTTTTTCCTGAATTCAATTTCAGTCCCACAGATAAGCACCATCTTCTTGTAAGTTCTAGTGCACTCTGCATTAAATCACATAGCACATCTTCAAACTTGCCTCTGATTGTGATGACTATGTCATCGGCATATCCATTTACATGGTATCTGTGTTCGGTGAGTTTCCCGAGTATTTCGTCTACAACTAGACTCCAGATGAGGGGTGATAGGACTCCTCCTTGCGGACATCCTCTTGTGGTTGCAACTTTAATGTTGTTTTCTCCTACTTTGGATTCCGCAGTTCTTGTGGCCAGCATATGTTTTATCCATCTGGATATTGTGCTGCCTACTCCTCTTTTCTTTAGCGCTTCTTCGACTGCCTCATGGGAGGTGTTGTCAAAATCTCCTTCTATGTCCAAGAATGCACACAGAGCTATTTCTTTATTGTCGAGGCTCTTCTGGATTAACTCGGTCAGCTCACACAGGGCGGAGTCCGTGGATCTTCCTACCCTGTATGCATGCTGATTTGGATGTAGTGGTGTTTTATCCAGTAGCTCGCTTCTTATGTAGTTGTCTACTACTTTCTCCATCGTCTTTAGCAGGAATGAAGTTAGACTGATGGGTCTGTATGACTTTGGAAGGGTTGAGTCCTTCTTACCATTTTTTGGTATGAAAGTCACACGTGCTCTGCGCCACGATCTGGGTATATATCCCAGAGCTAGGCTGCTTCTTATGATTCTTAAAAGATGTGGAAAGATTTCTTTCTGTCCCTTCTGAAGTAGAACTGGGAGAATGCCATCTACTCCCGGTGATTTGTATGGCTGAAATGAGTTTATGGCCTACTTCAGCCGCCCCGGGGTGCAGACTGTCTTTGTCATTTCCCAATCTTCTTTCTTAGATTTGTAACACATTGTGTGCTCCAAGTCTGCTTCGACGGTTTGACTGCCTGGGAAGTGAGTTTCTAACAGCAGAAGTGCTCTCTGCTCCTCACTCTCGGTGTAGTTTCCATCGGGTTTTTTGAGACACTGGTCCCTGTAACCCTCCTTTAGCCAGTGCTTTGTGTAGTCTGGCTGCTATCGGAGTTTCAGTGATTCCTTCACAAAAATCTCTAAAGCTTTTTCGCTTTGCTTTCCTTATTTCTTTGTTGTAGTTGGTGAGTGCCTCAGTGTACTCCTGCCAGTCTCCACCCTCTCTTGCACGATTGTATAATCGTCGCACTGAGGCCCTTAGATTTGACAGTTTGTTGTTCCACCAAGGCACTTCCCTACAACTTCTTTTCTCTCGAACAGGACAATTTGACTCGTATGCATCCAAAATTGCTACATTTAAGTCTTGTACAGCCTGCTCTAGTTCATAATGGTTTTTTACTTTAGAATTGACCAGTTCTAAGTTGTGCTTAAGACTGGTCATATATCCTTCCCAGTCTGTTTTCCTGGGATTTCTTACAAGATCTGTCTTTATAGACAGGCCTTCTAAATCAAATCTTATGATTTTGTGGTCGGAGAGAGAGGGTTCCTGCGAAACCCTCCATCTCTTGACCATTCTGTTGATATTCCCACTTGAGAGTGTAATATCTAATACTTCCTGTCTTACTCTAGTGATAAATGTGGGGTCACTTCCCACATTCAATATATCTAGGTTTTCAGTCAGGATGAATTCTAGGAGTTCTTCGCCTCTTCTGTTTATATCACTACTCCCCCACATAGTGTTATGAGCATTTGCATCACACCCCAGTATGAGAGGGAGGTTGTTATTACTACAATAATTTACTAAACTTTGAACTTCTAATGGTGGCGCTGGCCCATGATAGTCAAAGTATGCCGTTGCAATTACTATATCTCGACATGTATCACCCATATCGATACTTGCTCGGATGGGTACTAGATCACGAGACATGAATTCCGACAGAGACATATATTTAATGTTGTCCCTTATCAAGATGCAAGCTCTTGGTTTGTCAGTCCTCATATCCCAGATTACTTTAGCACCCAAACTAGACAGACCTTTACACTGTTTACCCGTTTACACTGTTATATAATATGATGTGCAAAAAGAATAAATAAATAGTAAGTTTCAGTGAGACGTCTGATTTTGTTTGTCAGGACTTAAGCTCATATTCTAAAACAATACTTACGCATAGCGACCGCCAACGCTATTTTAAGTAAATATCTATCGCTATGCGAAGTAAACCATAATATGGTATTAATATTATTCTAAAACAACACTTGGCTAACACTTAGCTGTGCAGTCCACACACTGCTCGTGATTAGTCAATTCGCAATCGTTGATTAATCACTACTGAATGGATTTTGCGAGTCTTTCACAGGGCGACGAAATAAATATCGAGGTCTATCAATCATTACGTTCAGGCGCTCTTCAAATTTGTCTTCACTTTCAAAATAAGACATAATTTTTTATCATAAATAGAGTAAAATATACTAAATAATTTTAACTAACAAAATTAATATTATAACAAAACAACGTGTTGATAATAACACCAGCTACACTATGCATATCGTCATTGTATATTCAAAAAGAGATGTGAGCACATTTTTATTTGGGTATGATGCTGCGCGCCGGTGCACCCGGCAGAGACCTGTTATTTACGTAATACTGGAGAGACGACGGTCCTGGCTGGAACATGTTCTGAGAATGCCCAATGATAGTTTCCAAAAAGAGTGCTGTTCTAATCCAATCCAATGCTAGAGCATAAAATATGAACTTAGATGCCCGATTTTTCTAATTATCTTCAATATGTTTATCGGGGTGCGCACTTTTTAAAATCCGCTTAACATTGTGATTGTCTGTTAACACAAATTTTCATAGTTTGCTTTACATCCAAGCATGTAACAAATTCGGGGCATCTGAAAATATAATATTACTTATTGTACATAATTATAAAAAAACTACTTATTTAAGTGAAAAAGAATTCCTCCAACCTAGATAGGTGTATTCATAACCTATGAATTAAATTTCAATAATTTAACACATATTGAGTAAACTATTACAAAAAAGTCTCAATTTAATTGTGTGATGAGACTTAAATATTATTTTGGATAATATTAAAAATGGATAAAACACATGCTTCGATGGGCATGTTGAATCGACAAAACATTTAACATTAATGGCTTACATATGGTTTGCTTTGTGACACAAACTGTTGTTGAGATAATTCCACCATATAATGTTATAAATATAACTTATAAAGTATTATTTTCAATTGCTAACGCGTTCATAGAATAATAAATATACCAAAATAACATATTATTATACTAAAGTACACAAACGCACATATCAGTAACACGATTCCTTATTTTCTCCTGTCGTTCCCATAGAAATAGAATAGATGTAATCTAAAATATTATACGACATCAGCGATACCTAGCGGCCGTGGGTAGAACTGATTTGGATTGTTATTCTATGACTGTCAAAACAAAGTTGAACTGTCAAAACAAAATGAAACTCGTAGGCGATACTTGAAAGTGTGCCCGGTATAAAACGTGCAAATAATCGTATATTTCTATATAATTGCGATATCAGTATATCTGGAGAAAAAGTTTCTCATGAAAACCTGTCGTTTCCGGCAAAAATAAAATCTAGTTTTAATTATAGCACACGACTTACTATTTTTTCTTACCTAATGTGAGGTACCGCTAATTTCATTATATTATAATATCTTTTCAGAATCAAAAGTGAGTTATAGTGTCAATAATTTTACAGAATTGTTATGGTTTTATTTTTTATGAAATACAAGTCACTTTGTCGTGTTAATCTATTTAACAAAATGACTACTTTGGAGGAAGGTGGTCATATGAATATTACAATGTAGGTGACTTGACCCAAGGATTAAACATATATAGGAAGCACAATAAGGGTTGCACCCTCCCTCACCCATGAATGTCAGTTCCTATGTCATCCATACTCTTCAAGAAAGTTGTTTCTAAGGAAGGGCTCAAGGTTCGCCTGAAGGACTCCCCCTGACAAAATCCTTCCTGAAATATAGGAAGGCAGTGGGACATCATCAGAATTGAGAAAAATGCTAATGGTCTTTTATCGATTTTCAACTCTTACTAATATTAATTTAATGTTCCAGAGCAAGTTTAAAACAAATAAATTACAAACAAAAACAGTTTTAAAGGAAACAAGGCAACTGCACCAAAAACATAGATGCTTGTCAAAATTCTTTATAAATAGCTATACACCAATCACTTACAAGTGTAGTATATTGTAGCGCGCATAGAGTTCAAAGTAGCACCTATGTAACATTTCAAATATAATATTTGTTTATTTAAATCGTCTTAAGCAATATTCAATTTTGTGAAACCTCTGTATTAATTTTTATTTGATGTAGAAAAAAAATTGTTTATATTTTCTTTTTTTCCATAACACTAATTAAATGATTAATCTTAATAAATAAATATCAATAGCATTGAAGTGTTTTTATGATAAATCTCCACCACCAAAAGTCGACCTCTAAAGATTATTTTGAAATATACACAATACTACAATATTCTGTAAAATGAATGACCATTAAATTTGCCTAATTCATTGTCTAAGCATTCTTATGGGTACTATTCCATCAATGACTAGGAGCATTAAATTAATCAAACTAAAATATATTCTAAATATAATATATTCTCAAAGAGCTCACGATGATCGTAAATAAATCATCATTGAGGCCTTGTCTTACCCCAATTGTATTAGTACTTACTATGTTTTCTATTTTATGTATAGAATTGTAGCTATGTCAGACAGTTAGGCAGAGTTATATAAAATTGTATTCAGGTCAGACACTTTTTTCAGCTACATATTTGCTAATTCATTTATTGATTCCACTGACAATATCTGAATAACTTTAAACAATTTGGTAATGTATAGTAATAAAATAATTCCATTGTAGCCTGGAGGTAGAGTCTCGGCCTCATGCACAAGAGGTGCGTAATTCGATCCCAGGTGCCAGCAATACCCCATTTCACGACACAAGCTTTTAGATTAAAAAATTTTACAAGTAAAAATACTTTAGAGTTTTAAATTTCTTTATTCACCAGTTACATATGTTTCGGGTTACAGGCCCATATTCATACTGTATGATATGTCCTTGTCGTATCTTCCATTCCTTGCAAACATACTTCCCAAATACACATACTCATTCACTTGCTCTAAACATTCATCGTCAACCTTTATTTCACCGTTCTTTCACTCTCTCTTTCAAACACCATTACTTTCATCTTCGCGACATTAATTTTTAACCCATTTGCACTACAGCTATCATACACACACGAAACAATATCTTGTAAATCACTTTCATTCTCAGCCATTAAGACTAAATCAACTGCTAATTTTTAACTAATTTCATTAACTTAAAACATTCTTAACTAATTTAATCACACATCTGAAGTAAAAACAGTTTATTACATATCTTAAGAGTCCATCGGGATAATCTCACTCAATTTTTAAGAGAAAACGCCAAACCAAACAACATCTAGGTTAATAATAGGTCATACCAGATATCATCATCTCGCCCTCAACGCTCCTCTCGGGAGCACAAGGCAGAATCCAGCCTCCTCATTTCAGAGCATCTCTGCGCCAATTGCGTCACCTCTTTCCACGACATTCCCTGCGCTCTGATATTGTTGTCATAGGAACGGTGTATTGTGGAAGAGGGACGCCTGGGCCGACGGAACCCTTGCGGACGGAAGAACAGTGCTCTTTTTGGCCAAATATCATTGGGCATTCTCAAAACATGTCCCAGCCAGGACCATTGTCTCTCCTGTATTACGAAAAATTATCACAGAAAACATATTTTTATTTATTCTAAAATCACAGATATCTAATTATTTTATTCTATTATCATAGAAAACAATTTTTTTTAATACTACTACTACTACTATACCATCACGGCATATCCCACAAGTGGGGTAGCCAGCAGATCAGCTGCATGTAAGAAACATGCAAACTGTCCTCTTCGTGCCAATATAAAATTAAGACATTCAGGATGGGTGGCAAGCCTCATCGCTGAATTTAAGATGTAAAATGTCTTAATTTTTTCGAACACCTGCCTTTTACAGGACACTCGAAAACTTACGCAGAAGAGTGGGAGACCAATTCTGGAAGAGGGACGCCTGGGCCGACGGAACCCTTGCGGACGGAAGAACAGTGCTCTTTTTGGCCAAATACCATTGGGCATTCTCAAAACATGTCCCAGCCAGGACCATCGCCTCTCCTGTATTACGGAGATTACAGGTCTCTGCTGGGTGCGCCGGCGCATATCATTTGTAACATGACACTAGATATAAGAATGTACAAATTGGAAAAAATAACATTATAATCATATGAGTATTTATTTTAAACAGTAAATAACTTATAAAAATATAACATAAAATTATACTATGACAATTTAAAAATTTAACTATTCATTTTTTTATTTATTCACTTTTTAACAATGCATTTCTAATAAAAACTTTACTGTGCATTGTTTATAAGTATTAATAAAATAAGTTTGTTTACTGGCGGGTGCTATAGTTATATATCTGCATTGTATAGGTGTGTGTATATGTGTGTGTGATAAGAAAGTGTGACTGCGATTGAAAAAAACTGTTTGTGATTTTTTTTAATTTGATTATGTTTAATGGCCTTGTGCCGTGTATGAAATTATAAATAAATAAATAAAAAAATTGCATTAATAATAACATTATGTTGTCTTACTCCACATCATTAAGATGATAATGGTCTCTTTCCTACTAATGCTGAGGTATACAGTAGTACTTTCTTCATACCTGCAGAGGGAGTTTTGTCCAATGTTATCCGTCACTGACTGTGCAAATCCTAAAAATGTTTATAATTATGTTAATAATATAAAATATATCCTTTCCTTTATGCGTAAAGCTATGTCTCAATCATAAAATAGATCTCATGAATAGTATGTTATATGATAATATGTAATAACTATAATCTCATCGATGTTCGTAACCTAGAAAATAATATCTAGAATTCATAATATTTTTTAATGTAGTCGACACTAAGTGAACTCTATCTGCTGTTACAAACAACAAATTATATGGCTTTCTTGGCTGATAATGTTGGTCTACTTTCAATTAACACATTGGCGGACATATATTTCTTTTAGAATTTAGAATTACATACATACATACATACCATCACGCCGCTTCCCTCGCGGGGTAGGCAGAAAGGATCGAGCGCCACTTCCTTCTATCCTTGCATACATCTTTCGTTTCCGTCACTGTCATACAATTCCTCATGCATGCTCTCCTGTTCAATGTGCTCAACACGTGATCGTCCTGTAGGATTTGATTTAAATGATCTTGCCATTTAATCCTAGGACGTCCACGTCTCCGAGCACCATTCCTCTCAGCCAAATATATCTTCTTAGTCATTCTGTCCTCATTCATTCTTTCCACGTGCCCAAACCATCTTAACTTATTTACATTCATCCTTGTTATTACACCCACTTTCATTCCACATTCCTTTCGTATATCACTGTTACGCACACAATCTCTCAGACTTTTACCACACATCCTTCTCAACGATCTCATTTCAACTGCATTAATGCCACATTCATCCTTCTATAACCATGTCCACGTCTCACTTGCATACATAAGTGTTGGCACTAAGATAGCAGAGTGCACCAACCTTTTAGCTGTGGTAGATATGTTTCTATTTGCAATTATTGGTCGGATTGCACCATTTACCTTATTGCCAGCAACTTTTCTCCTTTCAATATCGCTTTCACACTTCCCATCTCTCGTGAACAAACTACCTAAGTACAAGTTAGAATTCCGATCGAATTATTATTGAAGGTTAGTATTCAATATGCATTCAAATGAGTTTCCAGCAGATGGAAAATTAACGGCTATTGCCGTCATTGTCGTTTCAGCCCAAATTTGTTTCGTACTAGGGATATGACGGGTATTACCGACAATGAAAAACTGACTGCAATTGCCGTCATTTGATTGGAATGTATAATTTATTATCTAACACATAAAATGACGGCTATAGACGGCAATGCAATCTGATACAATAAAATAATTTTTATACTTTATTTCTGTACGTATTTATTTAAAAAAAACGATAATATTATGAACAAAATAAAATGAATATTTGAAACATGCAAAAAACTAAAAACAATTAATGCTAAAGGAAATGCATAACTGAACCTTACAAGCATAACCGAAAACAACTCCTTATTACGAGCTATACACTTGGACATTTTTACTCAAAACATTTTATTATAGAGACACTTTCTTCCTACCGCCATATGATTACATGAATTATAAAGTGTCTTTAGCCGTCATTGCACCAAAAATATTACTTCGTTGTACGGGTATAGCCGTCATTTTCTGGACAAGTGATTTTATTTTGACAGCTATAGCCGGCATAACCGTGAACGTGTTAAATATATTCCATTAATACTGAGACTCCAAACAACATCAGAAGAGGCAAAATCACTACATCAGTAGTAAAAACATTGGTTATTACAATCTCAACAGAAAATTTAAAGGTATGTATTCAAGATTTCAGACGTGGAACCTACAAATCACGATATCATCAGGTTGATTGCAGCTTTACGTGAGGATTACAATAATATGCTGAAGGAATTTCAAAGTCTCAAAACCTCCATTGAACAAAATGGAGATACCTTAGCATCTTTGAATGCTAGAACAAAAGCAATGGAATCAACATTAGAATCCAAAATAGCTCAGATAGACATCATAGAGCGATCAGTCTCTGATAATAGACACTCTAAAGGAAAGGATTGAGGATGTTGCCTCTGGGGGACACCGGGTGGATACGTTGCGTGTATTATTACTTTGGGACTAGGTTAATTCATTCTGTGTTAATTGGGACTTCTTCTTCCAAGTCGGTCCCTCAATGCTGAGAATCGTGACCACCATGACCCCAACCAAGCGACAAGCTCTCCCTCCGTCCTTACCTTAATTGAGACTAGTTGTGTTTTAATTGGCGACCGGTGTGACGCGGAGGCTAACGCACTTGCCTTTGAGTCACGAGGTCCCGGGTTCGATTCCTGGCCAGGGCAAAATGAAGAATGACCTTTTTCAAATTGTCCAGGGTCTGGGTGTTACATGTATATGTGTTCAGTGCATTGTATATATGAGTATCGTCACATTGGTACCCATAATACAAGATTCATATTTTAATTTGGGACTAACTCGATCTGTGTGAATTGTCTATGCATGTTATGGTATTTTAATCATTCATGGCTATATTATATCCTTATTTTTTATATCTATAAAAGTTTTATAAAATCTTACCTATTAAAAAAAAATCCGCTGTTGAGTTTGGATGCAATATTTTATTTTTCATGTTTTGGCAATCTCATTTTTGACAAATCTATTAAATGGCCATAATGTTCTCTTTGGAAATCCACAATAATTTTACCATCAGCAGACCATTGCTCTTGTAATTACATTTATAAATTTGATTTGAGGCTCTTCCATCGTGACTTCTAAATTTATGAGATAGTTACAGGTTTGACCTCAATGGCTTTAGATTGGAATGTTTCAATGGAAAATTCTCTCCCTCCATATTATATGGCTGTTAAGTAGATGTAATGTAAATACAGTTTTCTATGTATTTTTACTTGCTTTTTTACTTTTATAATATTCACAGGATCAGACAGTCAATTGTAGAACATGACAACAAAATGTGAATTCAATAAGTGGACCAGCAAAGACCTAAATTTACCTGGAAGTCTCAAAAAAAAAACATCAAAGTTAAATGAATCATTATCAATCAACACTACTAACAGTACCGAATTACTAACGATTTTCGGTCAATTTCTACTATAGGTTATCCAGTAGTATCCATTATGACAACATAAATATTGATGATCATAGTATTACGTATTTTTATTATCTTTCACTGTGTACCGTTACAAGATATCACAGAAGCCATATGGGGGCGAGGGGTTGCATCTTTTCCAGTGATTGCAATATTATTTACATGCATAATTATGTCATGAGATTTAACTATGTACACGAATAAATCATTATATAAATATAATTTGTACCCCCTCCCCCATCTCATATCTGGATGCCCCATGATATCTTGTAACAGTATACAGTGAAAGATTAAAATAATAAATACAACTATGATCATCTTTTACATTAATGTATTTAAAACGAATGATGAATAGATTCAAATGAATGAATAAAGTAAGATGTATTTAACTCAATAAATTAAGATGAATAGATTTAAATGAATGAATAAAATAAGAATAAAAAACACCAGAAAGTAAGATTAAAAATCAATTAAAAGTAAAAAAAAAAATGATAAAGTGTATTTCTTCTTCTTCTGTAGGTGCCCTGTCAGGTCCCCCCGACGTTGGCTTCACTGTGTACCGTTACAAGATATCACAGAAGCCATATGGGGGCGAGGGGTTGCATCTTTTCCAGTGATTGCAATATTATTTACATGCATAATTATGCCATGAGATTTAACTATGTACACAAATAAATCATTATATAAATATAATTTGTACCCCATCCCCCATCTCATATCTGGATGCCCCATGATATCTTGTAACAGTATACAGTGAAAGATTAAAATAATAAATACAACTATGATCATCTTTTACATTAATGTATTTAAAACGAATGATGAATAGATTCAAATGAATGAATAAAGTAAGATGTATTTAACTCAATAAATTAAGATGAATAGATTTAAATGAATGAATAAAATAAGAATAAATCAATATAGTAAGATTAAAAATCAATTAAAAGTAAAAAAAAATGATAAAGTGTATTTCTTCTTCTTCTGTAGGTGCCCTGTCAGGTCCCCCCGACGTTGGCAATCACTCTGACATAGGTGTCTCGATCCTGCGCTGTCTGGAATAACTCCTCCGCACCTCTCATTCCAGGCCAATCTCGTATATTGCGCAGTCACGATGTCTGCCTTTTGCCAGCCCCTCGACGCCACTCTATCTTGCCTGTCATAATCAAACGCAGAATGTGGTACTTTATTCCACGCATTATATGACCCAGATATGAGATCTTGCGCACTTTGACATCCAACAGGAGTTCTCTGTCCATTCCAGCTCTTCTTATAACACCTCTACATTTGTGACCCTATCAGTCCAATGAATACGCAGCATTCTTCTATGAAGCCACATTTCAAATGCCTCCAAGCGATTCATCGTATTCATTTTTAGGGTCCAGGTTTCAGAACTGTACAGCAATACAGTCCATACATAGGACTTTGGGAGTCTCTGTCAGATTAAGATTGTTGTTGCAGAAGAGCACTCTCATTTTATTAAATGCAGCACGGGCTGCCTCAATTCTGCACTTCACTTCAGTATCCGGGTCAAGAGATTGCGTTATCATACTGCCAAGGTATTTGAATTTGTCCACCTTTTCAATATTTATGCCCTTTAACTGAAGGCATGATCCGGAGTAATCCAACCGTTCAAAGGACATCCATTTAGTTTTGCTGACATTTACAGATAGGCCCAATTCCTCTCCAGCTACATCTACACTATTTAGTAACTCTTGGAAGTCATGTATGCTCTCTGCCAAGATGACTGTGTCGTCAGCATACCTTATGTTGTTGATCACAACACCATTAACTTTGACTCCTTTGCTAGAGTTTTGAAGGGCCTTTTTAAAGACTTTATCGGAGTAGAGATTGAATAACAAAGGGGATAATATGCATCCTTGACGCACACCCCGTTGTATTGCAATAGAATCTGTCTTCTCACTTCCTAGTCTAATTTCGGCTGTTTGGAACCAGTACAATTTTTTGATAAAATGCTGTTCCTTGCTGTCTATATTACACTCCTTCAGCATTTCCATCAGTTCAGCGTGTCTCACCCTATCAAAAGCGTTCTCATAATCAATAAAACATGCGAACACCTCTTTACGTTAATCTCTACATTTTTGCAGTAAAAAATTTATTGCAAACAACGCTTCTCTGGTACCAAAAGCATTTCTGAAACCAAACTGTGTATCATCAAGATCTTGTTCACATTTAGTTCGTATTCTTGCATGAATTATTTTCAAAAACACTTTTAGTACATGGCTCATAAAACTAATTAGACGATATTCATTACACTTTTTAGGGTGTTGCTTCTTGGGCAGTGTGACTTATGTTGACATTAACCAATCGTGAGGAATAATCCCTGTGTCATAGATAGTATTAAATAACCTTAGCAGGTAGTCAATGTTTTGGTCATCGATGAGTTTCAATATTTCAGTAGGGATTTCGTCTGGTCCACAAGCCTTCCTATTCACAGATGCTGATATAGCATGAAGAACTTCTGATTTTAAGATTGATGGTCCATATAGTACATCATCAATAGTGGAGTCAGGTCGGTTCGGTCAGAGTTTATTTAAAAGAAATAAATAAGATGAATACATTCAAGTGAACGAATAAACAAGAATAAGTGAATTAAAAAGAATTAAAAATTAATTAAACGTAATAAATTATGAATAAAATGTATATGTAAAGTAATGCAAAATTTATTTAATGGTTAAGGGTTTGAATATTTACCTGTTTTCTTGTTGTTTTCACAGTCATACTACCTTCAATAAGATCCAATTCACCAACTACAAAGTATTCAGCAAGAGCTTTCTGTAGCAGAGGCCAACATTGCTTCAAATATTTTTCACGATAACTAGGAAATAATGTGGCGAATGCACTTATTTTCCATAGCCCACGCATTATCAATTGGGCCAGATGGCTGAGTTTCTGCTTCATCATTTGAATCACTCATTTCTAATGTGAGAAATAAAATTACCGTAAAATAACAACTTCAATAACAAATTGAGATTACACCACGATTATACACCGTATTTGACAGATATTCTTGAAGGATGTTTGACATTTCGATACCAACCGTATGGCAAGCATCGCTGATGTCGTATATTCTATTTCTATGGGAACGACCGGAGAAAATAAGGAATCGTATCAGTAACGAGCTAACGAATAGTGATGTCAAATTTGGCATATATCCGTTATTATCTACTCGTTACTTTGTTTTTTCGGTATACCGAGCGGGTAGTGCTCAGGATCCGCGGGTAGATAATACCGATCGGTATTATCTACCGATCGGTACTCTGTACTAGCCATTTCCGGGTAATACCGATGGATACTTGAGTATTCGTTATTAGCGATTTCCGGCTACTTTCTACCCATCGGTACTATGTACCTGCCGGTACTCGGTAATACCGACCTTCAATCCATCGGTAATGTGTACATATACGTACCTACTGTGGAAGTATTGGTGCGCTGTGAGTGTATTGGTGTACCTACATTTAATGGCTTTTTACAAAAACTACGGGAAACCCTAGGACTTTGGGAGCAATCAGTGTGACCAGATTTCAAAATAAAATTGTGAAAAACATTTAATATATTCTTTCTCAATAACGACAATAACTTCATACATTAATTATTGATAATAATTATAGTGTGAAATTCGTTCACCCATTCTGTGCTTTTAATACTCGTTTAAGGTCAAAAATTTTATACACGACTTTAATGTCTAGTTTTAAAGTTTTTTTTTAACACAAGTTACAGTACCTACGCAGTGAAAACAGTGTGCTGGTACATACCGTTAATTAATAACATAATATTTATTTTCTTTGAATGTGTCGGGGAAGAATCGCGGCAATAGTGGACCAGATAGTGACGATACTTACTTTGCCGAGACACTCGTTATTTTTGATGAGTACAAAGGAATAGGTGTTAAGATTAGTCAATATTTATTTACTCTCATCTAGACTAGTTTAGTGTTTATGCTTAAAATTGAAACACCTAATCTATGGAATCGAATATTTCAAATACTTTTGATACTATTCAAATAAAGAAACGAATAGTACATCGATCAAAAAATTATAAAAGTACCTAACATTCATTAATTTGGGGGTTGAATTATTTTTATTTATTATATGAATACAGTCAACATTTAAAACTGTCTTCTTTTTCTGGAGTCTGTGTTATGGTAAGTTTAATATCTTATTTTTGAGTAATACCTCTACACAGGCTTGTCCTCATGAGGTATAATACTTGTTTATAGGTATATATTTTTAGTCATAATATATGTATTAATTGACTTCTTGTGTTGTGTAAACTGTATGTATATAAATAAATAAATAATAAAAAAAATAAGTGTTGCCAAGATTATGTATTTTTGTACTTAATAATCTACGCACTTTTGACCTATTTCTAAAATTTATATATGTAAACCAAGGAGATCATGAATAATCTAAAAAATAAATGAAAATCGATCAAAAAATTTATTCTTAAGTAGCATTCACATTACTTCACTTTGGATGATCATCCAGAGTGTCAGGGTCAAACCTGTTCATCGAAAGTGAACACGTCTGTTCACATTTGTTCATCCTATGCTTTCACTGGCATGTCTACTTTCTCACTCATGTTTTATGTAGTTTGACGTATTTTAGCATAAAAATAATTAAATAAATTCAAAAATGAAAAATAACACTTAAAATAAATTAATATAGCTCTCGACTGCAAAATAATTTTGTTAATGATTCTGACATTCTATACAAATTCATAGAGAATTAAACAAATAATAAGATAAAACTTGTTTATGGTCGTTTCAGTGAAAGGACCTTTCATCAAAATTATGACGAGTGGTTAATCTCTTTCCTCCGTCATCGCTAGTGATCACTAGCGATGAAACGCCTGTTCACACTTGTTCATCTTGGAGGATCATCCGGAGTGATCACTGAAAGTGAACGTATGTGAACGACCCTTTAGAAAATATTCTTTAACAAAACCGAAGAGATCATTAAACATTTCAAAATTCTATACCATATCGAAAATTAGGCGACGGGGGGGGTAGAAATTTACGATTCATTATTTTCGAGACCGTTCCCCGACATTAGCGATATCTGGCGGCCGTGGATAGAACTGATTTTGATTGTTATTCTATGACTCAAAACACATGCGTCTCGCTGAAGGAACTTCAAAAACGCTCGGCTTCGTTCGGGTTCCCTCGGTTCAGCTCGGATCTAGCTAGTAATACAGTACTAACTACTAGCGCTAAGTAGGTACCATGAGTATGAGTAAGAGTTCGTCGGTAGCCTAAAGGAAGAGTCTCGGCCTTGTGAACAATGGTTCCGGGGTTCGATCCCAGGTGACGGCAAAGTTCCCTTTCACGACACAAGCTTTTAGCTTAGTGTGAAAGGTGTATAAGGTTGTATTTGGGTTTATAACAAAACCCAGATATACCTATCTTTAAAAAAAAAATTTGGATCAATGGTAAGGGAAGTGAAGTGCAGTATTATACGTTAATATACACGTGTTCTGTGACCGGTGTTAAAAACAAAAAAAAAATGGCTAAAAGGGGGGGTATTAGGAAGCATGGCCATCCTCGGCCTACATGGTTGGACCACACTGACCAGATCTTTAAGAACGATGAAGTCAGAAGTAGGAGAAATAAGAAGGGCATGTTTGAGGAACTGTATGAATGTGATGGAAGTGAGAAGTGTGCCAAGATCGACTTGCTTGGCGGTCTATCCTCTCTGCCTAACCCTCAGGGAACACGGCGTGATGGGATAGATAGATATAATGATATTATCTATTATTATAATTAAAAACATCAGAAATCGACACATGTAAACCATCCCCTCTTGTTATCATCCATACTAAACTCGTAGAAAATCTTGTTTTTCAGGTATAACGCATGCTTTTAATTTATAGTCGGTATTCATACACGATCTATGTAAGAAAATGCAACATAAAAAACGTGCACATGGTTTACCCGAAAAGCAAGAAATGGCGCCATATTATCATCGCGAAAATGAACATCATAGTTAGAACTTGTCGCCCTACCCTGTCCAATTATGTCAACAAAACAATCAAATCAAAATGAAAAATGAAGTCATCGAAGATCAAACTGTCAAATTGATAGATCCGAGCACACCCGAGGGAACCCGAACGAAGCCGAGCGTTTTTGAAGTTCCTTCAGCGAGACGCATGTCTCAAAACAAAGTTGAACTGTCAAAACAAATTGAAACCATTGAAACTTGCATGCGACGTTTGAAGAAGTGCCCGGTATAAAACTTGCAAATAATCGTGTATTTTTATATAATCGAGATATCAGTGTATCTGGAGATAGCGCAAAAAAAAGTTTCTCATGAAAACCTGTCGTTTCCGGCAAAAATAAAATCTAGTTCTAATTATAGCACACGACTTACTATTCTTTCTTACTTAATGTGAGGTACCGCTAATTTCATTATATTATAGGCCGTGGCTATTCCTACCAATTTACTGTCAAATATTTTTTTTTTTTTTTTTTTACCATAAACAACCCGAGGTAAATAAATATATTTCCTTATTTCTGTCCTTTTTTTAAATGAAACAAAAACTGTGAAAACAATCCAAAGTAAAACACTACTCTATGGTTAATCTATGACAGCGGCACTATTGCCATTTCTTTAATAAATTATTGTATTTTGTCTGATAGAATATCTTTATTTGCATATTATATAATAATATGGATTATGTATAATTAATTTTGAAATTTCATAAGGAAATTTCTTTAAATCTTCAAAATAGTTTCCTTAATTTGATAAAAGGAAGTATAATTTCATGAATCCCATCTGTGACATCTTAGGTAACCTGTACAAAACAATTACTCCTAATTAAAAAGTCTTTTCAAGTGGATCCCTGCTATGAAGTCTATATTTCTCTTAAATTTCAGCTTCCGAAGTCAACAATAAGGGCTAGGCAGTCAGACAACCTCTTCTTTAAGTATAAATATAGTTAAAACTTAAAAGAGATAGATGCAGGAGAATACTATTTTGAAACTTAAATCTGATTGGTTTCAAACTTTCACATGCTCTCACTATTTGCATCACATAAGGACTTCTAGACATTATATTCCATCAAGAGCAACCAATTATAATAGGTAGTGTGTTATATCATGCTTCAGTTAATAAATCCTTGATTGTTTTTAATGTCTTGCTATTTTTTTATCGAAACTGGTTGTGAGCTGCATTTAGATAATAGCATGGACCTTAAAATGAGAATGATTTAGCTTCCATAAAACCTAAAAACAATAATGAGTTTCCTGTCAAGTATTACACAGTTAAATGTACTCCAGCAGCCGTAGTCAAAACACATTTTAGCGTTATGTAATAGTTTGACTAAAAACAACTTTCTCACAAAGTCGTCTATAGTCGAACGACTACATAACGCTAAAATGTGTTTTGACTAAGGCTGTAGGAATAAATTCTTTGTTGTGAAATAGCTTACAATCAGTGGATTTGTCGACCTAAGACAATTTTCACCAATTAACCCATCATAAAGCATGGTGTCAGATAAAATAAAACAGATATTGTGGATATGATAATTTCACAAGCACATATTGAAATTTATATAATTCTACAAATGCCTCTTGAATTACTAAATCTATTTTAGATCCTTACAAATCCATCAGGTAAAACTATATTTTCACATCGGGTTTCTGTCGAACATTTATGTTGGATTCGTTAATAATAATTGAAGGGTTTTCTTCAGAGACTAAGATGAATATCATAAGTGAACATTTGTGTAGACGAGCTAACCACCCTAAACCAATATAAATATTGCAATGCCTTGATTGTAAAAGGGTTTCTTCAGATGGGAAGTTCATTCTTCATATAACAAGAAGACATCTTAAATAACACACAATTTTATATGTAAATTCTACTTAAATGTTTTAGTTTATAAGATAGTTATATTGTCACGTACAACTGCACAAAGTGGAGCTTGCACACAGAATAACCCATAGATGGAAATATGGAATTTTACAAGGTTCCTTTAGTGGAAGGTATGTAATAATACAAATCATGTTCTCCAGCATGTTGGTGCAAGAATATTTCTGTTGTGTGTAAATCATATAGTGAGAGATGAATATTGTTGAACAAAAATAAAAGCTGTTTCAGCATCACTCTGGTTTCGGATTCATTGCCTATGAAAGAGATATAAAAATTACTGTTGAGATGTGCAACCTGTAATTAGTATTATATAACGTTATCCATGTTACCTGAGCTAGTCAGCTTGAGTGTTCGAGATGAAATGGGCTATATTGTAGAACTCAATTAAACATTCTGGAAATACCAAGTATACTATGTAAGTATCTAAATTAACCAAAGAAAGAGTAACAAAAACGAAGTGTAATATTTCATCTATTTTATTATATAGATCAATTGTTTTAATACAAAGTTCTTGAGCAATATTAGCTACACATTATTAAATTACACTTAAAATAATCACGACATAATTTATAGTACACGGAATGAAATATTCAGAAATTTAACCTATAAGCGACTTCAAAACACTTAATTTGTAGTATACAGAATGAAATATCCAAGATATTCAGAAATTTAACCTATAAGCGACTTAAAATATCATTAAAATATTTAAGAGAAAATTAAATATATTAAAATATCCGTTAATAATATTAATTATTAAACAAAATAAAGTTAAAACAAAAATTAGTCAAAAATCGCTAACAAAACGCCACACAAGTCAAATGACAGTACAAACGTCAAACAAGTATTTTATCTGTGGTTGGGTGACAATAGTCACTTTTTCGCGGAATATTTTTTTCCGCGAAAATTTTCTGGGTGAGAATAGCGCCTCCGTATATTATAATATCTTTTCAGAATCAAAAGTGAGTTATAGTGTCAATAATTTTTCAGAATTTATTGTTATCATTACAAGTCACTTTGTCGTGTTAATCTATTTAACAAAATGACTTCTTTGGCAGATGGTGGTCATATGAATATTACAATGTAGGTGACTTGACCCAAGGATTAAATATATATAGGAAGGCACATTAAGGGTTACACCCTCCCACACCCATGAATGTCAGTTCCTGTGTCATCCATACTCTTCTAGCAAATTCTTTCTAAGGGCTCATGGTTCGCCTGAAGGACTCCCCCTGACGTAATCCTTCCTGAAATATAGGAAGGCAGTGGGACATCATCGGAATTGAGAAAATGCTAATGGTCTTTTCTCAATTTTCAACTCTTACTAATACTTATTAATTTAATGTTCCAGAGCAAGTTTAAAACAAATAAATTACAAACAAAAACAGTTTTAAAGCAAACAAGGCGACTGCACCAAAAACATAGATGCTTGTCAAAATTCTTTACAAATATCTATACACCAATCACTTACAAGTGTAGCATATTGTAGCGCGCATAGGGAGTTCAAAGTAGCACCTATGTAAAGTTTCAAATCAAATATTTATTTAAATTGTCTTAAGCAGTATTCAATTTTGTGAAACGTCTTTAACCATTTTTATTTGATGATAGATGTAGAAAAAAATTGTTTATATTTTCTTTTGTCCATAACACTAATTAAATGATTATTCTTAATAAATAAATATCAATAGCATTGAAGTGTTTTTATGATAAATCTCCACCACCAACAGTCACCTCTAAAGATTATTTTAAAATATATATAACTACAATACTCTGTAAAATGACTGACTATTAAATTTGTCTAATTCATTGTATAAGCATTCTTATGGGTACTATTCTATCAATGACTAGGAGCATTTAATTAATCAAACTGTAAAATATATCACTATCTTCTCAAAGAGCTCATGGTGATCGTAAATAAATCATCATTGATGCCTTGTCTTACCCCAATGTATTAGTACTTACTTTGTTTTCTATTTTGTGTATAGAATTGTAGCTATGTCAGACAGTTAGGCAGAGTTATATAAAATTGTATTCAGGTCAGACACTTTTTTCAGCTAAATACACATTTGCTAATTCATTTATTGATTACACTGACAGTATCTGAATAACTTTAAACAATATGGTAATGTATAGTAATTTAATAATTCCATTGTAGCCTGGCGGTACAGTCTCGGCCTCAAGCACAAGAGGTGCGTAATTCGATTCCAGGTGCCAGCAATACCCCATTTCACGACACAAGCTTTTAGCTTATGGTGAAAGGTGTATAACAAGGGTGGCCAACACGCAGGCCACATACGGCCTGTTGGGTGTCTACGTGCAGCCCGCGAAGCATTCCTCACTATTTTTTTTTATAACAGTCGGTATAAGTATCCGTTACTTTTTTGAAAGAGGTACTATTTTGAGAAAATATTCTTAAAGAAAACCGAGGAGTTTTGAAACATTTCAAATTCCTATACCATTTTGAAAACTTGGCGACGGGGGGGTAGAAATTTTAAGGTGAAGGTAAAATTATAAAATGTTCCATATATGGAGTAAATTGTTGTATGGCCCGGTAGACAATCTCAATTCTGAAATTTGGCCCAGCTGCTGAAAAGGTTGGCCACCTATGGTGTATGAGATTGTATTTTGGTTTATAACAAAAACCTAGATATATCTAATCTAAAAAAATCTAATATTTTTTTAATTTTATTAACTTATTCTTCTTCTTCTCGTGCCGTATCAGGTCCCCCCAACGTTGGCAATCACTCTGGCGAAGGCTTCCCTATCCTGCGCGACCCGGAACAGTTCTCCCACATGTCTCATCCCGGTCCAGTCTCTTATATTGCGCAGCCAAGACGTTTGCCTTCTACCAGGACCACGCTGCCCCTCAATCTTCCCCATCAGTATCAGCTGGAGCAGACTATACTTATCGCCCCGCAGAACGTGACCCAGATATGAAATCTTACGGACCTTAACGTCCTTCAGCAGCTGTCTACTGCAATTGGCTCTCCTCAAAACCTCCGAGTTGCTGACCAAATCTGTCCATGGTATGTGAAGCATATGTTATTAACTTATAACATCCTTAAATAATTTAATCACACATCTGAAGTAAAAACAGTTTATTACATATCTTAACAGTCTGTACGGGATATTCTCACTCAATTTTTAAGAGAAAACGCCAAACCAAACAACATCTAGGTTAATAATAGGTCATACTAGATATAATAATGTACAAATTGGAAGAAAAAAAAACATTATAATCATATGAGCATTTATTTTAAACAGTAAATAGCTTATAAAAAATTTACATAAAATTATACTATGACAATTTAAAAATATAACTATTCAAAATATAACAATTTAAAAATATAACTATTAAAAACCAGTGCCCCGTTCCACCATTATACTTTCCAACTCTGCATTTTGCACTATGCAATTCATCGGCTTGTTTCCGTTCCATCATTACATCTTTTTGCAAAGTAGGAATTGCAAAGCGCAAAGTGAAAAGAAGACGCCAATTCGCAAAGTAAATAGGCAGTTCTGTTCCACCATTACTACTTTTCATAAAAAACTTTGCCAACATAGCAAACGAATATTTTGATATTTCAAATATGCGATTCGTCGTGTTGTGAAAGTAGACGTTGGTTTATATTATAGGTGTTTTAAGTAAATTTGTTATACAATGTGGCGAAAAATATTATTACAAAGGGATGTGGAAGACGGAGTTGTGAGATTTTATAAAAAAAGGATTAATTTCCAAGATATTTTGCCCACGCAGTTCCTGGAATATTTTAGAATAAGTAGCACTCAGTGTGAATATGTTTTGAGAAAGTACACGAATTTGGAATGTATACGTCTTATTTGTCTTAATAATTTTAATTATGACTGGAAATTGTTATGGAGATTATTTTGTGATAAAAGTTTTGAGTTGGTTATATGCCAGTCTTTCAGTGACCTTGGAAAAGAAGGGGAGAATTGAAATTGGACGAAAGGAAATTGGAATATAAGTGTGTATAAAAAAGTTTTTTTTAAATATATCCACAGTGACTGTAGATATACTTAACATAAGTGTTTTATTTTAAGTTATCCTAAAAATGTTTATAATTATGTAAAAAATATAAAATATATCCTTTCCTTTATGCGCAAAGCTATGTCTCAATCATAAAATAGATCTCATGAATAGTATGTTATATGATAACATAATATCATGTAATAACTATAATCTCATCGACGTTCGTAACCTAGAAAATAACATCTAGAATTCATAATATTTTTTAATTTAGTCGACACTAAGTGAACTCTATCTGCTGTTACAAACATTAAATTATACGGCTTACTTGGCTGACAATGTTGGACTACTTTATAGTAAACATATTCCACTAATACTGAGACTCCCAACAACATCGGAAGTGGCAAAATCACTACATTAGTAGTAAAAACATTGGTTAACACAATGTCAACAGAAAATTTAAAGGTATGTATTCAAGATCTTAGGTATTTTTTTTTAATAATAGATCAGTAGTAGATTTGCTATTACGATGCCCGTCTACCATTTGGGAGGTCTTGGGCTTGGTTCCCGGCAAATGTAAAAAATTTCACCAGTAATTTCTATATTAATTAAGATAACATCGCTTCCCTTGCAGGGTAGGCAGAAAGGATCGAGCGCCACTTCCTTCTATCCTTACATATATCTTTCGCTTCCGTCACTGTCATACAATTCCTCATGCATGCTCTCCTGTTCAATGTGCTCAACACGTGACCGTCCTGTAGGATTTGATTTAAATGATCTTGCCATTTAATTCTCGGACGTCCACGTCTCCGAGCACCATTCCTCTCAGCCCAATGTATCTTCTTGGTCATTCTGTCCTCATTCATTCTTTCCACGTGCCCAAACCATCTTAACTTATTTACATTCATCCTTGTAACCACACCAACTTTCATTCTACATTCCTTTCGTATATCACTGTTACGCACACAATCTCTCAGACTTTTACCACACATCCTTCTCAACGATCTCATTTCTACTGCATTTATGCCACTTTCATCCTTCTTTAACCATGTCGGACAACAGAGGCTAACGCACTTGCCTTTGAGTTACGAGGTCCCGGGTTCGATTCCCGGCCAGGGCAAAATGAAGAATGACCTTTTTCAAATTGTCCAGGGCCTGGGTGTTACATGTATATGTGTTCAGTGCATTGTATATATGTATATCGTCGCGTTAGTACCCATAATACAAGATTCATATCTTAGTTTGGGACTAGCTAGATCTGTGTGAATTGTCTATGCATGTTATGTTATGTTAATCATTCATGCCAATATTATGTCGCTATTTTTTTTTATCTATAAAAGTGTTATAAAATGAAATTTTTATAAAATCTTACCTATTAATAGTATTGGATTGCAATATTTTGTTTTTCATGTTTTGGTAATCTCATTTTTGACAAGTCTATTGAATGGTCATAATGTTCTCTTTGGAAATCCACAATAATTTTACCATCAGATTGTTGAGATAATTTTGTAATTACGTTTATAAATTTGATTTGAGTCTCTTCCATCGTGACCTGTAAATTTATAAGATAGTTACAGATTTGACCTCAATGGTTTTAAATTGGAATGTTTCAGTGGAAAATTCTCTCCCTCCATATTATATGGCTGTTAAGTAGATGTAATGCAAATACAGTTTTCTATGTATTTTTACTTGCTTTTTTACTTTTATAATATTCACAGGATCAGACAGTCAATTGTAGAACATGACAACAAAATGTGAATTCAATAAGCGGACCAGCAAAGATCCTTAATTTACCTTGAAGTCTTAAAAAAACACCAAAGTTAAATGAATCATTATCAAACAACACTAATAACAGTACCAAATTGCTAACAATTTTCTTATTCGATTAACCAAAAGATCAATTAAAAGTACTAAATTATGATTAAAATGTATAAAAAAACAAGATGAATAGATTCAAATGAATTTATAAAATAATTATAAATTAATAAAACAAGATTAAAAATCAAATAAAAATAATTAATCATGATTAAATGTATTTAAAACAAATGATATATGATGAATAGATTCAAATGAATGAATAAAATCAAGTCAAAGTAATAAATCTTGATGAAAATGTTTTTAACACATAAATTAAGATGAATACATTAAGATGAATGAATATAGTAAGATGAAAATCAATTAAAAGTAAAAAAAAAAGGATAAGGTGTGTTTAAAAGAAATAAATAAGATGAATACATTCAAGTGAATGAATAAACAGAATAAGTGAATAAAAATTAATTAAACGTAATAGATTATGAATAAAACGTATATGTAAAGTAATGCAAAATTTATTTAATGGTTAAGGGTTTGATTTTTATCCCGTGGAGCACCCGGTAAAGAATTGGTCTCCCACTATCCCGTGGAGCACCCGGTAAAGAATTGGTCTCCCACTCTTCTCTGTAAGTTTTCGAGTGTCCTGTAAAAGGCAGGTGTTCGAAAAAATTAAGACATTGTACATCTTAAATTCAGCGATGAGGTTTGCCACCCATCCTGAATGTCTTGATTTTATATTGGCACGAAGAGGACAACTTGCATGTTTCTTACATGCAGCTGGTCTGCTGGCTACCCCACTTGTGGGATATGCCGTGATGGTATAGTAGTATAGTAGTAGTAAGGGTTTGAATATTTACCTGTTTTCTTGTTATTTTCACAGTCATACTACCTTCAATGAGATCCAATTTAGCAACTACAAAGTATTCAGCAAGAGCTTTCTGTACCAGAGGCCAACATTGTTTCAAATGTTTTTCATGATAACTAGGAAATAATGTGGCGAATGCACTTTCATCCAATAGTCTATTGGGTTTAAACTTAGAATCACTCATTTCTAATGTGAGAAATAAAATTACCGTAAAATAATAACTTCAATAACAAATCGAGATTGTACTACGCTTATACACCGTATTTGACAGATATTCTTGAAGGATGTTTGACATTTCGATACATGTATACCAATGCTAATAGAGCTACTATATCTATGGGTTCCATCTATTTTAGATCTATTTCTATGGGAACGGGTCTCGAAAATAATGAATCGTGTAGAAATTTGAGAGGAGAGGTATTTACTGAAATTACTCTAAGGATTATTCCTTCCTTCGGTAAAATACCCGTTATCTAATAACGGGTATTTTGCTCGGATTACCCCACGGTACTCGGTATGAAATTATATCCGGTATTGACATCACTACTAACGAAAGAAGAGACATGCGTCTCGCTGAAGGAACTTCAAAAACGCTCGGCTTCGTTCGGAATAATCTGTGCTCGGATCTATCAATTTGACAGTTTGATCTTTGATGACTTCATTTAGATTTGATTGATTTGTTGACATAATTGGACAGGGTAGGGCGACAAGTTCTAACTATGATGTTCATTTCCGCGGTGTTAATATGGCGCCATTTCTTGCTTTTCGGGTAAACCATGTGCACGTCTTTTATGTTGCATTTTCTTACATTGATCGTGTTCGTGTATGAATACCGACTATAATTTAAAAGCATGCGTTTTACCTGAAAAACAAGATTTTTTCTCGAGTTTAGTATGGATGATGACGACAAGAGGGGATGGTTTACATGTGTCCGAGTTCTGATTACAATAATAGATATATCATTACATCTATCTATCCCATCACGCCGTGTTCCCTGAGGGTTAGGCAGAGAGGATAGACCGCCAAGTCGGTCTTGGCACACTTCTCACTTCCATCACATTCATACAGTTCCTCAAACATGCCCTTCTATTTCTCCTACTTCTGACGTCATCGTCCTTAAAGATCTAGTCAGTGTGGTCCAACCATGTAGGCCGAGGATGGCCATGCTTCCTAATACCCCCCCTTTTAGCCATTTTTTTTTGTTTTTAACACCGGTCACAGAACACGTGTATATTAACGTATACTACTGCACTTCACTTCCCTTACCATTGATCCACATTTTTTTTAAAGATATATCTGGGTTTTGTTATAAACCCAAATACAACCTTATACACCTTTCACACTAAGCTAAAAGCTTGTGTCGTGATAGGGAAATATGCCGGCACCTGGGATCGAACCTCGGACCCCTCGTTCATAAGGCCGAGACTCTACCTCCAGGCTACCGACGAACTCTTACTCATACTCATCTCATACTCATGTATTGTACAATGTACCATAGTAGTTAGTACTGTTTTACTAGCTAGATCCGAGCTGAACCGAGGGAACCCGAACGAAGCCGAGCGTTTTTGAAGTTCCTTCAGCGAGACGCATGTAAGAAGAGCTGTCAGTGGTAGAATTCATAGACAAAAATCATGTCAGTGCAAAGGTATTTTAAAATATTATTTATAAGTTAATTGCACTGTTATACATCAATATATAGTATAAATTTCATTTCTTTTTATCAAAAAATAATTTTAGGTTTATAAAAAATGTTGAAATACGGTGATATCACGTGAATTTTAAGAATTAATAATTTAGTTGTCGTCCTTGTTAGGTTGGTACCCATAGATAACGGCGTTAGGAAATACATCTCTAATTTAAGACGTCTTAAAGATAAGATTAGATTCAGTTCAAGACTAGATTGTGTCGGGAGTGCCATCTTCTAGTCTTGATCTAATCTTGATCTTAAGATCGAATCTAATCTTAATTGAATTCAAGAGTAGCCCTGCTGGGCCAGAAGAAATTAAAAATAAAATACAAATAATTTGTCGCATGTGTTTGTATTGGTCACTATGATACTGGCGAGAATGTTGACTTGACAATATATCATCAGAACGTGCGGGGATTGCGCACGAAAACGGATGAACTCTTTCAGAATGCTCTGTCCAGTGAATATGACGTAATGACACTGACTGAAACCTGGCTGGACTCAGATATTAATGATGGCGAGCTCTTTGATTGTAGGTATAATGTGCATCGTAGGGATAGAAATTATTCGATTCTGAATATGACACTTGGTGGTGGAGTCTTAATAGCCGTGCGTACAGGGCTAGATGTTGTCCGTCGTGACGAGTGGAGTACGGACTCATCGTCATCTGTTGAGGACCTCTGGATTACCGTAAGACTTGGGCACAACAAATTTATACACATTTGCTGTATTTATATACCCAGCAGGTCTAACCATGCGCTAAATATTGATATTTTTATGGAGAAAGTAACTAAACTGATGAGTGATTTACCAAATGATAATTTCCTTATTGTTGGGGATTTTAACTTGCCAAAGATTATATGGTTAAAGCTTTCCGATCAAAATAAATGTACTCCATCAAATCTAAATGACCCAATCGTATCAAACTTTGTGGATTATTTGAACTTGAATTGGCTAAATCAATTTAATTATATACAGAATTCATCATCTAATACGCTTGATTTGGTCATATCAAACTTGGAAGATATTATTCTGGTGCCTGCAGATGACCCGTTGATACGTGAAGATTCTTTTCATAGATCCATCGTTTTTGACTTGAGATGTGGTACTATAAATTCCTTATTGCCACTTACAAGAACTGTAAGGCTATTCCACAAGGGCGATTATGAAAGAATTAATGAAGTATTGAGGGACATTGACTGGCATGATCGATTTCAGGGTAAGCATTGTGAGGAGTGTGTTGGAATATTTTACGGCGTGTTGGACGATTTAATAGAGGAATATATTCCAAAAAAAATTAGATACGCCAATTCTTGCTCCTATCCGCCTTGGTATACACTTCCACTTATAAAATTATCTAGGGAAAAATTCAAGGTTTTTAAGAGGTATAAGAGATATGGAAGTCGGGTTGATTATGTCGTTTTTTCAACTCTTAGATCTAGACATAAAAAACTTGCGAAGGAATGTTACAAGAATTACTTAAACAATATGAAAAATACACTGAAATCTGATCCCAACACATTATGGGGATTTGTAAAGTCTAAAAATAATCAAAATTATATTCCTAAAACAATGTCTCTTGAAGGAGTATTGGCTGATAACGTGAATGACATATCGAACTTATTTTCTATACATTTTCATAACTCCTTTAATCATGATGCACGGCCGGCATTGTATGCTTCTCCAACTGACCCAAACGCAGGTATGCTGAGTGAGGTTACTGTGAATCCAGATTTGGTGTGTAAATACTTATCTACTTTAAACACTAAACAATCGGCGGGAGTGGATGGTACTCATCCATTGCTTGTATACAAATGCCGTGATAACCTTTCTGTCCCTTTGTCCATTCTATTTTCTAGATCACTGAGTGAAGGCTGCTTCCCTAACAAGTGGAAGGATGCTTTGATAACACCGATATATAAGTCGGGTAAAAGAGACGATGTGGCTAATTATAGGCCTATATCGAAACTTTGTACTTTTGCCAAAATTTTTGAGCATGTAGTCCAAGATCAACTATACTCGACAATAAGGCCGTATATTAATGCATCACAGCATGGTTTTGTGCAAGGTAAGTCTACTTCTACAAACTTAATTCTTTTTACTGATTATGTGTTGGATGGAATGGAGCGTGGTGGTCAAGTGGATGCCGTGTACACTGACTACAGCAAGGCATTCGATAAGGTGAACCACTCTATTTTATTAAAGAAGCTTGAGGGTCTGGGCATATGTGGAGATCTGTTTAGATGGTTCTCCTCTTACATTTCGAATAGAAGACAAGCGGTAGTTGTTGGAGGACACAGATCAGAATGGATTGGTGTTCCATCTGGAGTACCACAGGGCTCTATTTTGGGTCCCACTTTGTTCAATGTTTATATAAATGACATTAACTCATGTTTTAAATTTTGTAAGCATATTTTGTATGCAGACGATATGAAGATCTACTCACGGATTCGATCCATCGAAGATTGTGTAAAGTTCCAGCGTGATCTTGACCGGTTGACTGTCTATTGCAGGGTTAACTGTTTGTATCTGAATGTTGAGAAGTGCAATTTGATCCGATTCACTAGAAGTAAGAATCCCATCGGGTTTGACTACAGACTCAATGATTCAGAATTGATGGTGACAACTGAGGTGAGAGATTTGGGTGTGATAATAGATGACAAGATGACATTTCGTAATCATTATGAAAGTATTGTGTCAAAAGCCTCGAGAATGCTTGGTTTTCTCTCTAGGGTGACTAAGCCTTTGAGAAGCCCCGAGGTTGTCAAGACCTTGTATATATCATTTGTTAGGAGTATCCTTGAGTACTGTTCGTCTGTCTGGAGTCCGCATTTTGGAGTTCATATAGATAGAATAGAAAAAATTCAGCATAGGGCTCTAAGAATGCTCAACTATTTAAGTTTCAAGAGGTTTGACAACTACGGGGAGGCTGAACGATATCATGGCCTGCAGTCACTCTCTAGTAGGCGTAGGATTGCTGACCAGGTACTATTATACAAAATCATTAATTCTTTGATCGACTGCCCAGCTCTCAACGAACTGGTTCTCTTTCATGTACCCAGAGTTGCTGCACGACATCCGCAGACATTTCACATCACCGGGTTTGGCACCAGTTATGCCAGAAATAAGTTCATTCGCCGTTCCTGTGAGAATTACAATTGTATGTTTCAGAGGGCTGACATATTTAGTCTTACTCTTCCGCGGTTCAGGGCTGAGATTGCATCGATGGCGATGGGTGTGTAGTGTAGGTAAGATGCTTAAATTCATGCTTCGGAGGATATTTCCTTTAACTTTCCCATTTCCCCCCTCCTATTAGCCACATTTTTTAATTTTTGTTGTAGTTGTATGTATATTTGTGTGTGTATGCATACACAAAGTTCTTATTATTATTTTTAATTTGCTTTTTTCTAATCTAATTGATTTATTCTACTATTTTTTGTTGCTTTATCATATTTTTCATCTTTTATTTTTAACTTTTACTGAATGGTTTGGAACCACTTTTATTTTTTTGTAAAAATCATTGTCTTTTTTTTACTTTGTTTATGTTTTCGGCATTAAATATATAACAATTTCTAGACATGATATGATTTTTTGGAGTGTTGTGTGATTGTTGTTGTTTTTTGGGCTTTTTATTTGCTACCGCGGTTTCGGTGGGGCGTCCGCCGTTGGCGGGCGTCAGTCTAGGGCTTTTAAAGTTTTGGATTGGCGCTCGTTGGTGGGGGGCGCCCCGCCGGGGCCGCGGTGGCGAGTGGGAGGCTCGGGGAATGGCGGTGGTTGCATGGTGCTCTGGGGAGTCGTGTCATGTCTATTTTTTAAGTAACTTCTTTTGTTGTCGTTTTGTTATTCTTCTTTTGTATTTAAGTATTTGGTTTTTTATTATTACTTTATCTTTCTTTTAGCTATGTAAACACATTCGAATACAAATGTGCAATCTGTAAATGGGTTAATATGTTTGTATATTGTAATATATTATATTTGTATAAAACCTGTAGATGTGCCAATAAAATAAAATAAAAAAAAAAATAAAAAAATCTGAACAATAATACTCAGCTAACTGATATGCGGGTCTCCGGCAAAAACACGTCCTACCGTCACCAGAACACTCGACTGAATCCTTGGTCAGATATTAAACATAGACTTTAATACTATATACCTAGACAGAGTACCTCGGTAACTTTTCATAGCGGTGAAGTGAGGCAAACAAAGATTGTCTCTTTCGCACAGTTGGTTGGCAAGAACTATGGCAATTTGTATGGGAAATGTGGAGTATGCTGTGAAATTTTCGCATTTATAGAGACGTAACAGTTGAAAAATTAAAATGAATCGATTAAGAAAGCAATTGAGATGTCTAGTAATATAAAAAATACCAACATGGTTTTTGTTTTTGTTTATTTTTCCAATGTTTATGAGGTGATTCTTACATTGTTGATATATTTGGCCCATGTACTCAAACTACCAAAATAAAACCCCCAGAGTAGAATGTTATTTTACTTTATTTAATAACACAATAATACGTCTTTACAGGACAATAAGAGTTTGGAGCTTCTATTTTCGAGTGTCCTGTAAAAGGTAGGTGTTCGAAAAAATTAAGACATTGTACATCTTAAATTCAGCGATGAGGTTTGCCACCCAACCTGAATGTCTTGATTTTATATTGGCACGAAGAGGGCAGCTTGCATGTTTCTTACATGCAGCTGGTCCGCTGGTTACCCCACTTGTGGGATATGCCGTTATGGTATAGTAATAGTAGTAGCTTCTATTTGAGCCAATATCTCAAATATATGTACATATTAACTTTTATGTCACATGGAGGATGATCTCTGAATTCATTACACAGTAGATCCACTGGCTATCTTTTTCATAGGAGATAAATAGATGAAAATATATACATACAGAGAATAAATTCTCGATCTCACAGGTGAACTAGAATTGGTTTGATTAACATTTTTAGTCATTCAACGGAGATGAAATTTAGATCCAACCCTGGCTCCTGGGTCACCTCTTGCTTCAAAAATTTAGAAAACAATATTAAAAATGTTTGTGGAGTAAATGTGGGTTGTGAAATAATAAAAGAAAGAAATAATTGTAATAAATAAACTTTATTGAAATTATTTTAAATGTACAAATAGTTTTCATATACCTAGTACATACCAAATTAAAGATTTTTTTATTTATTAATTCATTCGGATACCTAACAAAACATTTGAAAATACATGTGAACAGAAATAATATACAAATCACAAAACGAAAACAATTTTATCAGCACTTTGCAATCATTGTTAGTGTTCGACCAAAAATGGGGTTTTGATTGAAGCCGATTGTTAAATTCTAAATCTACCTTCGGCCAGATGTATAATGGGAATCTTTATTTATTTTATCTGTTAAAATATACTAAAATAAATTTAGAGTCCGATAAATATTTCATTGATTAGCAAAAAAAAAGTATATCAATAAAATAACTATTACTAACTTATTATTAAAACTATGAACTAATGTATACAGTCAATACAATTTTAAAACCACACCAAACTTAAAATAAAAAGAAAAACCGGATTATAATTAATACCAAACACTAAACAACTCCTTAGTATTATAAAAACATTCATTCAAAAGTATAAAATATGGTATAAACGAGGATTTTATAACGAAACACGAGGAACCGTCAAGCAAACGTAACGAAAAGTGCCGTGCATAGAATAATAAATATACTAAAGTATAGAAGCCAAGCTGCATACAAATAAATCGTTCTATGGAAGTTCACAGGGAAAGCCCCATCTCTGTGTGGGGTACGCATAGCTGAGTTTCGCTTTCGCTGTAGGCGGGAAATTACAAATTTTGTAGATATTGAAGCTCTTTGGATGTGTCGTGTTGTTGTCATCTTGTTTCCTGACGTATCATCACACCATAATGGCGTCGTGAAATTTCAAGAAACAAGAAAACAACAACATGGCACACCCAAAAACACTTCAATAACTGTAAATTATAAAGAACATGAAAGTCTGCGACATATTCTCCTTATTTTTATTGAACGTGAATAAAACTATAAGACATACCATATAATATAGGTATTACTAAAACAATATTTATACCAAAGTTAACTAGGTATGTATTTGTATAAATATGACTAAGAACATGACAAAATTGAATCATCTTCATTAATAAATCTAAATATTATTGGATATTTTAAGTTTCTTATTCACATTCAACATGTTATATCAAGGAAATGAACTATAGAATAGGAAACTATTGAAAAAAATATTATGTTGAGAATATTGTTTATTAAACATCTTTTCATCATAATTTGTGAAAGGAAAAATCATTTGTGTTATATATCGAACAAATTTAGATAATATGAATGAGAGAAAATATAGAGATTTACTTTTAATTGATGCAGAATCACAAAATCTTGTAACGACGCACGTGGACTTTTTCTAAGTACTTCCATGTCCGCAACAATATAAGTTTTAGCTGCCTTGTCAACAATTCGACATAAAAAATATTCTGTCTTTATTCCATAGATCTGAAACAATAATAACATATTATTTTCCAATTTAAAACTAATATAAACTAACAAAAAAACTCACAGAAATCTATTTCAACTTAATATGGAAAGTCATGTATGTATATTATTATGTTAATATGTTTTACACACCTGTGTTCTGTATCGCCTCATTGTTTTAATTATGTGTATTTTCTTCAAGAACAATATTACTATTTAATACGAAAAAAAAACGGCATTTTCATCAAAAAATTGTTATTAAATGCAAATGCGTGATATCTTGACACTTGTGAAAAATAACAAAATGGTAGTCATAAAACCATGGAAACTGAAAAACCTAACCATAGTTGAATTCGTTCTTTGAAAATTTTCGCAATAGACAATAATAATTCTAGGAAAAAAGTACTTACCTAGAAAAATTAATATGTATACTAACGCCATCTACCAGAACCCCTCACTCCCTCAGTAAGTATTGCATTCTCCATAGATTTTAATTTTGTATGGCAGCTTGAAGGGCCTGGTGCCGTGCAATTCGACACACTTTTGCTTTTGAGGGTTAGTACGCCGTCTAGGTATATAGATAGTATAAAAGTCTATGATATTAAAGAACTACAACGCTGCGGTGTTCAATTTTTGAACTGTTAGTACAATCCACTTACATAAAATACAATTTAAAATCTCGCGCTGTTGTATCCTCGGTTTCTTATGTTGGTACTTTTCGCAAATCGCAATATGAATTTGTCGCTAAGTTCATAGGGTTCGTGTATTCTCAACCGACGCGGTGTCGGTCGCGTTGTTTCTCTGTTCTTTACGTGGATTTGGCATCGGCGTGATGAGTGTAGATAAACCAGAAGAGTCTAATGATGTATGTATTTAAATCAAGTTTGCAGCTTAACTATTTTTTAAATCTAGTTTTCGTATTTTTTTCCCATTTACGTGATTATCTTGTCCGGTGAATATTTGATTGGTGGCCCATTGAATATTTTCCAAGTCCCAATATGGCGTCAAAGATGTGTGCCGCGCTTTGTGTTGTGTGGATGTGTGTCTGATAGAGAAAGGTGAATGATGCAGAATCTGTAAAACGAGAGCTCATATTTTGACTTACGTTTAATAGAGGTTATACGAAAAGTGTCACCGGGTATGAGCATAGTTTGTATTATTTCTAATTTGAAATTGCCTTCCTGTACAATTTTCTGATCAATGTGTGATTTTCAGATTAAAGGCGATAGTGGCAGTCGTTCTGAGCACGTGAATGGTGTACAGAACGGCTACATGAGCTCTGACAAGTATAAGAGTAGTCACAAGTCATCAAGCAAGGACAAATATCGAGATAAAAACAGAGATCACAAGAGCAGCTCCTCCAAGCACAGCTCTAGTAGCAGCAGTCGGTGTGTGATCAAATTCTTTTATGGTTTATTTATTCCTCACATTTCTTACATTTAATTGACTTCCATTAGTTTACTCACTCAGCTTTTTAAAACGTACATAACCTAACATTTTGTTCTAAGCATTTGAGTGAAACTGGGATAGTAATTATCTGCCTACTGGTGTGCAGTTGAATATGTTATTCCTATAAACTGTTTTTTTGTATGACATTTCAGATAAGATGAAGGTATATAAAAGTTAATTATTTTTCATTTAGGTATTTATTTATTGAATCAATAAAAGGTCTGAGCCTACAGCATAGAGCAGTGATTCCCAAAGTGGTCTAGGTGGACTCCCAGGGGTCCACAGGAAACTTGACGGGGGTCTACGTTGGCGTGACTAAAAAATGGGAGTTCACGAGTTGTAAGCAAAGGTCCACAAATATATAGTTTAAGTATCGGATACTCGGTAATATATCAGGATACTTAATGATTTGAGTATATTATTCTTGAACAAAACAAGATTTTAGGAATTATTTCAAATTCCTATACCATCTCGAAAATTTAGCGACAGGACTAGGACGAGGGGAGTAGAAATGCAGTGGGTCCACCGGAGCCAGCAAAAGTTTGAAAGTGTTCTATGAGAAAAAAAGCTGGGGAACCTCTGGTATATAGTAACATTAACATATTGTTAGTACAACATTTACACAACCATACTATAAAATAGCTGTATAAATATCTCAAAATTATTTATTTATTTATTTTATTCTTCTTGCACATCACACACATAACAAAATCAACAAAGCAGTTTACATATAAAAAGAATGTGATGATATGCAGTGGCGAGATTATAATTAAAAGATGAGGTATTTCACCTGGGCAGCGTTCATAGAGTCGTCGAGTGATCACTCGACGACGCTCCGGCCGTTCACGCGCCCGGAGCGAGTCACCCGACGACTTGCACTTTCGCGTTCAGGATGTCGTCGGGCATACAACCGAACAACCGAATTCATAGCAGGGTGATTATCGCTCTGACAGTTAACTTGACGTTTGAGTGATGATGGCTGTCAAAACAATTGCGAAGTTAATCGTAATTATGGTGTATTCTTGTCGTATACAATTTTTCAACATAGAAAATAATATTTTTTTAGTTAAAGAAGTGAAATGGAAGAGAAAATAAAATACTTAGTGCAGATTTTTCAGATCGCGAATGAATCTTGCGAAAATGGCGCCATTACAATGACATTTGGATCATAAAACGCTCAAAGTTGTTCACGATATCCGAGGTGACATTCGCCACTCACTGCAACTTCATGGTCGCTCAGGTCACTCGACGTCGAGCGATATTCATGCTATCGTGAACCCAGCCCTGGAGAATAAGAACCCTGTGGTGTTTTGTGGGTTTTTGAAGCACAAAATTACTTAAGCATTTTTTATATGCATTTGACATGTTACAGGTGTTCTTAAATTTTAATGTTTGACTGATTGGTAGGTTTGGTTAGTTTATGGTTGGTCTTAGGTTACTTTATGCTCTAGCATATTAACAATTGAGATCGTCGGTAGCCTGGAGGTAGAGTCTCGGCCTCGTGAACATGGGGTCCGTGGTTCGATCCCAGGTGTCGCCAAACTCCCCTTTCATGACACAAGCTTTTAGCTTACTGTGAAAGGTGTATAAGGTTGTATTTGGGTTTATAACAAAACCCAATATATCTTTTTTTTTAAAAAAAAAATTATATTTATGTTTGCCTGATTGTAGGGTAAGGTGAGTTCACATTAGGCTTGTGTAGTACATGTACTAAGTACTATTAGGAACTAGTTCACAATACTGTACTAGAATGAACTATTCCGTATCTTATTCGCTCTTAGTTCTTTTAGTACATTCATTCCCAATCGGACAGAACTAAAGTAATGCCGGTGACGTTCGGCATCTCCGCTCGGCGCCACTCGCTCGGTTTATGTCGGAACTTTAAACGAGTGCGAGTGAGATAATTGATGTGATGATTCTATGAAGGATATAGAGCCTTCTCTTTTGACTATACAAGTACATACTGTACAAGTACATTCTAGTAGGTAGTATTCTAGTACAGAGTGGTAGATAGATAGATTGGTGTTAGACCTTTTTAGTGTTTTGTTTTGCTATGAGCATTGAAAATGGCGCCAATAAGGACGAAAAACTATCATTACATATAACTTATATAACGGTGTTGTAAGTTAGTAGACTTACTTAGTTAAAATATAATCCCTTATGAACGTCTCACAAACATATAAAATAATAATGTAGTAGGTACCTACTGTCGATAGCAAAATTATTATAATTTATTGAAATGAAAATCCAAAGCCTGCAAATTATGAAGGAAAATAAAATATTCTTTGAATTTTCTCTTTGTTAATTACTATGTACTCTGTATGCATCCTAAATTCTTATTAGCACATTTGTACTAATTAGTTTATGTACCCTGTATTCTTATTAGTACATGTACTACATTCATGACTGAATAATTTTGACATGGAAATATTCAGTGAACTAATAGTACTAGAAGAGCGAACTAGTTCCGTAGGACAATTGTACTAGATCAGATCGCTCCCAAAAATGACCGAGCAAGAACAAGTCTAGTTCACATTTGTTCACTTATGTGATCACTCTGAATGATCCTCCAAAATGAAAAAGGTGTGAACAGGTGTTTCATCAATAGTGATCACTAGCGATGACAGATGAAAGCAATTACTATCCGACATAATTTTGATGAAAGGTCCTTTCACTGTAACGACCATAAACAAATTTTATCCTATTATTTGTCTTATTCTCTATGAATTTGTATTGAAAGTCAGAATCATGTACAAAATTATCATGCTGTCAAGAATTATATTAAGTTTTCATTTTGAATAAGTGTTATTTTCATTTATGTAATTATTTTTTATGAAAATACATCAAACTACATACAAAATGACTGAGAGTGTTGACATGGCAGTGAAAGCATAGGATGAACAAGTGTGAACAGACGTGTTCACTTTTGATGAACAGGTTTGACCCTGACACTCTGGATGATCATCCAAAGTAAAGCAATGTGAATGCTACTATAGGTCTGGTGTCATTTTATGCTACACCGTTGTTTGGGAAAAAAGCAAATATTAATTCTGTGCTCATAAAATTGGTCAAATTTAGATGTACAATAACATTTCCTCAATGAAAAACTACATAATTACATGGGCATAAGTAGAAAATATGTACATTTAATTTTACATTCATCTTATCTAAAATTATATCATTGTTTGTGCGGGTGATATTTTACACTTATGTTAGTGTTTACATCCAATATGAATTACGTTAGGTATGATTAAATCTCAAGATTTACAGGATAGAGATAGTGTCAGGTATTCTGATGTTAACAAAATGACTTGAAGCTAATAAAATGGCTTTAACGTGTATATATGGATGGATGGATGTTAGATGATTTATTCTGCACTGTTTAATAGAACATCCATTTCAAGGGCGCGGAAAATATGTTGGAAGAGCGATGTCTTCATCTTGCTCCTGAACGTCGTTATATGCTGGTTTTTAGGGAGGTCCTCGGAGAGTCGGTTCCAAATGACGGGTGATGCGACGTAAAAGCAGGTCTTGTTTGCTCTGTTGTTCTTGTCTAGCATGTTGGTGAATGTCCTAGCTGAGCATAGAGGTCTACTTGGAGGTGTTTTGAGAACACAGAGCTCAGAAAGTGACTGAGGTGCTATATTCAAAGCTTTGTAGACTATAAGGCATAGTTTGTATTGGACCCTTTCATCTACTCTTAACCAGTGCAACTTTTTCAGCAAAGGTGTGATGTGGCAACCCTTATCTTCGCAGAAAATAAGCCTTGCAGCGTTATTGAATGCCATTTGTAGGCAATTTAGTCGATTGCGGCAGTCCTACACATAGTATATTGCAGTAATCTAGTCTAAAGACCACAAAAGCAGATATTAATGTTTTCATGCTATCAGGAGTGAGGTTTTTCGATACTGAGCGTACTTCGCGGATGTGGTAGAATGTGGAGCTCACCATCTTTAAGATTTGGGACTCCATAGACAGTCCGCTATCGATTCGTGTCCCGAGTATCGAGACTTTACTGGACGGTAGAATAAATATATATCACAATAGGTTTGGCTGACACAAGCGCTTTACACCATGGCAATATTTACCCAATTCCACCTATCTCTCTTATGATTCTTTCAAATCAATACTTTAAGATTGAGTGACAGTACTCATTGCTATATAGCAAACCCAGCACCTCTGCTCTAGCAATTACCCACAGAGACGTGTAGGTAGTCTGAGATTATCATTATAAAGTGCAATGTTTATTTACATCTACCGCGACCTTACCAGCACCTATCAATATTGTTTACAACTAGTTAACTATTGTTCTTCACAGGATATAGCCCTGTGACCTTTGAACTTGTTATACGATTCTACCAGTTGTCATTGCATTTAAGTATTATTCGAAAATATATTTATACATATATGGTGATTATGAATTATTACATTTTAGGGATAAGGACAAAGACAAAGACAGGCATTCCAGTAGCAAGAGTTCTTCACACAAATCGTCTAATAGGGACAAAGAAAGAGGAGAAAATGATAGAAACAGGAGCAGATCTGAGAAAGATAGTAAGAACTCTGACAAATCAAAGTCAAGTGGTGATAGTTCCAAAGATAAAGAAAGAAGTGATAAGCATAAAAGCAGCAGCGGCAGTGACAGAGATAAGAAGCATTCATCTTCATCCAAAGATAAAAGTTCATCCAGTAGCTCCCGTGATAAGTCATCTTCCAGCTCTAAAGATAAGTCCAGAAGTGATAGAGATCGGGATAGGGATAAAGATAAGCATCGTAGCGACAAAGATAAGCATTCCAGTTCATCAAAGGATAAAAGATCTTCAAATGAAACATCACGAGATAATGATAAATCTTCCAGGTAATATAATATATTACTTGTTCACATAATATAACATACACACTCAACATACAATCTATAATACTAATGAACTGGTGTTGTTGAGTATATGCTTTCGTTACCCATCCCAAGGCATTCATTCAAATATTTCTTCAGCGAATGCTCTGAATTGTCACCGAATGGTTGAAGATTGATGTTTTCATCCAGCTGTGTGGACGCTGCTAATTATGAACAGTTGAAGATTTTTTTGTTGATCTTTTGTGTTGGTGGTCCACGTTTTTCAAATGATTTTCTATGATGTCATTCCTTATTGGTCTATTTAGAGATACTTCATTATGACGCTATCACATTGTTTGCTTAGATAGATCTAAAAAATTGGTATTTAGAAAATGATTCAGGTATTTGTGTTATCTTTATATTGATTATTCAGGGACAAATCATCACATAGTTCAAGCAGAGACAAACAAAATTCTTCATCTCGCCACAAATCTTCTGAGAGTCCAGAGAAAAAAGAGGTGAAACGAGAACAAGAATTTAGTTCGGTGAGAAATCCATATTTAAATGTATCTAATATATGCTAAACATAACACCTTATTACTATTATATTATACAGATTGTTGTATCTTCTCTATTTGTATATTTACAATCTTTTAGTAAGTAAAACTGGTCATCATTTAATCAGCTTTTGTTTTAGTCAACAAATGACAAAGTACATTATTCAATTTGAAATTAAATTTAAGATTGATTGCATGCGAGGATAATAAATTTACATATTATAGTTTTTAGAATAATAACTTATGTATGTTGCAGGTCTATGAGAACAATGTAAGTAAGAAGATTGTTGATATAAAAGTCGAGGACATTGATGAAGATTATCCAGAGGATCCTCTGGCAACCACGGCCAGTTCATGTGATTACTCCATGTCCCAGTTTAAGGATGAGCCGCTGGGAGACGGCATGGATGTAGACAGTGAAGAGGATGTACCACTAGTAAGCATTAACATATCTGTAATACTAATCTTTGTCCTCATAGTAACTCTACTGACATAGTTGCCGACAGTTTTCGTAAATTTAAAACTGACAATCAATTATTATTTTTCTCAAATGTAAACTGGACATTGGGCATTTTGGATTGACTGATGCAAACCTTATTATATTGGAAGACGTTACATCTCTATTTCTGTATTTGACATGCAAAAATTTAATTTAAATTGTGTTTTGCTATACATGAAATCATTTATTCATCAATGTATCATAATTATTTATGTCCATTGAAAATTTTATTTTACTTGATTTTATTGACTTTTCTCATTTCTTTCTTCTTTGTTTTTATAACTAATATTTTATTCCATTTTGTTTTGTAATAATTTAATTACTTACTTTACTTTCCGTGTCCGGAACACCATCAAATTTTGTATCTCCAATGTTCGGCCACCCGGACACCCCCGGCATTCGCCAGTAGTGCGTCCTCGGGCACTATATTTAATTAATATGTACCTATTTATTTTGTACTATATTTATTCTTACCTGTTGACATTTTAATTATGCTTATAGCATAATTACTATCTTTGTTTTTATTTATTAAGAATTGTTGTTTTATTTCTTTGACAAATTCATGCTTTTTTTAACTGACATAATAAATGTAATTTACTTATCGAAGACCTATTGTTTCCCATTGACTTCTTTTGTTTTGCACTATTTATTTTATTGACTGTTGCTAATTAATTAATTACTCTATATTTATACAAAAATGTATTTTTGACTATTGCATCTGTTTGTGCTTGTTGTTTTATATTGCGAGGGTATACAGCCAAAATGCACTAAGTTAGACTAGTGCTACAAAAATTGTCAAAAACTATAGCAAGTAATTAACATTTTTCCTATGTTTGAATTCGTTTGCAAAGCCTAAAATTCATTTACCAATATCATCTTAATTAAAGTTCAAATAATACATGGCGAATTCGTATTGATCTTAACAATTTTTTTTTCATTTAACTGGCACCATGTCATCTCAAAACTAAAATGACTTAGTGCATTTTGGTTGTATACCCTTGATTGCTTGTTTTACATGTAAAAGGCTCACTCCGTGTGTTCATGTAAATAATAAAAAAAAATTTCAGTCGGCTAGGAAGGCAGTCAAACGTGGATCTAATCTAAGTGATAGTGAAGAAGAAAAACCTCTTTCCGCTAGGAAGAAACCCAAGATTGAGAAGAAAAAAGTAAAACAAGGTAAGTTTATTTCCATTATACGTAGATGGATAGGCTTTGCTCATGTTGAATTAATTCATGTCTGGCGAAAAGAGTGAACATTGTATTAATCATTTAACTGGGTGGGTCTATTAAGCTGAAAAATGTTTGCAAAAGAGTTTATTGTAATGTGAGCAATTGTTGCAAGTTGGATGAATTTTATGTTATATAATTTGATGACTAAGAGCACAGATGTTGTAAGTACAGTTTTCATAGTTTTGAAATAATCAAAGCTAAAAGTTTGAGATACCATAACATTTAATATTTACCACATATAGCTTTTGTTAACCCTTACCACTCCTATGTCGAGCCACACTCGACATAGTATTTCTTACACCAACTCCTATGTCGAGCCACACTCGACATTGTATGACGTAATTTTTAAAAAATGGAAAAAATTATTAAATGTTAATTTTTCTTATAAATACTAAATATGTTGAATAACTAACACTTATATTCACAAAATAAACAGATTTTGTCAAATTCAGTATTTCTGGGAATTTTAAAAATTTAATTGTTTTTACCATATAAATGTATTACACGAGCGCTGCGTAGTTGTTTGAGCGGTGAAGTAGGTACCTACTACCTACATAACAAAACAGGGTGGGGAAATTCCCAGAATTTATATCTCTAGTTTGTTTGTGTTCTCTGTGTTCAGGTAGTTGACCACACGGAGGGATGTCATTATATTATTTTAGTAGCAAATCGTCGTTGCATATTCAAAAAGAGACATGTGCACACATTTTTATTTGGGCATACTCTTTTAAAACTGTTCATTAAGGCATTAAAATTGTTGTTTGGACTTTCTATTGGCATGTAATATTATTCTTTAAGTATTGAATTTTAATATTTGATACTAAGAATCACTTTATAAAATGGTTATGATGTTATTATGAGCAGTTTATTCTGGTAATGTCAAAACATTTATCAATTCACATGTCCCTTTTTGAATATGCAACGACGAAATATTGCGTGGCCTTGAAAACACGTGCGTATTTGGAAAATATTTCGCGATTTCGTGAAGTTTTAATTTTTGATTTGTTTTAATTTGTTAATTAGTTATATTTTGTATTAATTTTAAGTAAATAACAATAAAAACTACATATTTTACATATCCCGTGGAGCACCCGGTAAAGAATTGGTCTCCCACTCTTCTGCGTAAGTTTTCGAGTGTCCTGTAAAAGGCAGGTGTTCGAAAAAATTAAGACATTTTACATCTTTAATTCAGCGATGAGGTTTGCCACCCATCCTGAATGTCTTGATTTTATATTGGCACGAAGAGGACAGTTTGCATGTTTCTTACATGCAGCTGATCTGCTGGCTACCCCACTTGTGGGATATGCCGTGATGGTATAGTAATAGTAGTAGTATTCACTTAGCCATTTGTGATTTATTGTATAGAAAAATACCTGCAAATGAACCTATCAGTGATGATATTTTATTTATTTATTTATTTAATACATAAACGGCTATTGCCTTTTATTGATTATTTAGATGATGATAATGAAGAACTGGACTCAGGATTAATCTATAAAACCGGTGATGGTGAGTTTGACCAATGACTGGAATATTAATGACTTCGTAAAGAAAGTTTGTAGTGGTTCTTATTTTCAAAAGAGCATTTTTGAAGAATGATACTATGCTTCAAAACTATATTGAAAAGGAACATGGAAAAGAGCTTAATTTATTGTTTAACTGCAAATCGCGTTAGAATAGTCTCTTAACAATGCTTGAGCGCTTTGATATTTCAAAAAATTACTCACCGACCTAATTCAAATAAATAATTCACAAAGTCTATGGTCAATTTAATTAAAAAATACGAGTTTAAGCATTGATCCCTGTGTATGTATTTTTTTGTTATGGGTTAAGCTAAATAAGTCTAACTTAGTTGATTTAAAAAAAAAATATTCCAAAATAGTACATACAAACATAAATAACAACATTGTAGAATATATTGCCCCACAAAACCAAAACTGTTCTGGGTTAAAACTATGAAATAAATACAAATAATACAAGAATACAATTTAAAAAAATTATATTATACATACATACATACCATCACGACGCTTCCCTCGCGGGGTAGGCAGAAAGAATCGAGCGCCACTTCTTCCTACAGGACGGTCACGTGCTCAACACGTGACCGTCCTGTAGGATTTGATTTAAATAATCTTGCCATTTGATTCTCGGATGTCCACGTCTCCGAGCCTCTCATCCAAATATATCTTCTTGGTCATTCTGTCCTCATTCATTCTTTCCATGTGCCCAAACCATCTTATTGACTTAATATCTTATTAACTTATTTACACCAACTTTCAAAAAAGTTAAACTGTTAGTTTTATAAATCATAAGTGCCTTGTTTGTTTATTTTAGAAGAAGTTTGAAGTATAATTTTGTTTAACCGACTTAAATTCATTGCCAGATAAATAAAAAAAAGCTGATTTTGACTGGTTTACTGACTTTTTGTTACCACTTTACATTACCTATACAATCCCGGGACTAGTCCCGGGATCAACTGTAGATAATCCCGAAATCCGGGGATTAGAAAAAAGGGCCGGGATCGAATCCCCTTATTGCAACCCATCTTAAATATCTTATTTTTTTTGTTGGCACAGAGGTAGCTGATCTTCTGACTACCCCACTTGTGGTATATGCCTTGATTGTGTTGTAGTAGAAGTTTTGAGAAATGTAAAAAATAAAAACTTATAAAATTTTAATTTTAGAAATAATTATGGAACGGAAATAATAAATTACTTTAAAGGCAAAGGCTATTCGTACGTATCATAGATCAAAGAAATTATAAAATTTGTCTATGGTGAATTATTTCCATAGACAACATTAATATTAAACTATTTCGTTTATGGATATCTAGATGTTTGCGAAATCTATGGTTCAGCGTAGGGTTGTAACGAATATCCGTATCCGCATCCGAAAAATATCCGCATCTGCAAATTTTATTTAAATAGCTTGGAATCCGCATCCTTAAACATTTTTTGAGGATACCATGCCAAGCCAGATACATTTCTAAAATAAAATATTGAAAATATATTTTTCGTACTAATTCTATCCTGGTCGATATAACAGGTATGCCAGTTCAAAGATTTGCTTCACATTTGTACAATAGTTTTTTTTTTATATAATACATTCTACTATTTTTGTGTACTATGCTAACGACGTAATCATGTTTCCCCCATTGAATACCTGCCAAATACTAAGTTTCCTACAAAAGGCAAGTATTTGTAAAACATGCCATATAAGACATTTAATATCTTCAATTCAGTAATGAAGTAAACCACCCATTCTGAATGAATGTCTGTTAGCTTTAGTTGTTACGGAGAAGACTATCAGCATGTTTACTGCATGCGGTACTTGTGGGAAAACGCTACGATGGTGCGAATGAATGATGTTACCTGCTCTTACTCATTTCGAAAAATCTAAAATTTATGGGCATGTTCATAAAAAAAATACTCGTTTTTCTTTCTTTTTCAAAATTAAGATATATTCATTTTTATAAATGAGGTTGCAGATATCCTTGTCACCAAGGGAGTGAAGCAAGGCTGTGTCATGTCTCCGTGGCTGTTCAAACTATTATTCGACTACTGTATGCGAGATTGATGTTGGTGTCGAGTTTAATGGGTCTCGAGTGAATGCATTGATTTACGCAGATGATTTGGTGCTAATGGCTGAGATTGAAAGGGATTTCCAATTTAAATGTTTGGAGCAAGTAAACGAGTATGCACATTTGGGAAGTATCCATGTTTGCGAGGGATGAAAGATACGATAGGGACATTGAAAGAAGGAAAGTGGCCGGTGCTAGAGTGAACGGTGCACTTCGACCCATTGTCAGCAATGGCAATGTGTCGAACATGGCTAAAATGCTGGTGCAAATTACCATTTTGGTACCATCAATTGCGTATACAAGCGAGACAAGGACGTGGTTGAAGGACAAAAGTGGAATAAATACAATGGAGATGCGATCGTTAAGAAGAATGGTTGGTAGAATGCTGCGTGATAAGAGTAAAGAACGAGCGGATGCAAAAAGAGTGTTGTGGACAGAATGCGCATGAATAAACTACGGTGGTTTGGACATGTTGAACGAATGAGAGAAGTAAGAATGACAAAGAGGATATGCTTTACTGAAAGAAAGGGCGTGAAGCGTGGACGTCCGAGAACCACATGGCTTGATCACGTGGATCAAATTCTCAAGGACGGCCGTGTGTTGATTAAGAGGAACTGACGTGCGTGCATAAGAAATTGTATGAGTGAAAGAAATGTGTAAAGATAGATCTTTTTGGCATTCCGTTCTCTCTGCCTACCCCATTTGGGTTTATAGTATAGTATAAAAATTTGCATACTCAAAACAGAGTCACTCCAGATCCGAATCCGCATCCTCAAAACAGAGTCACTCCAGATCCGAATCCGCAAAGTAACATCCATTACAACCCTACTTTGACGAAGTATGGATAAGCTACCTTTTTAGCAATACATTATTAAGAGTGTTGATAAAATACCTATATGAATGCAAGAAAAGAACTTTGGATACCTATGAATTTTAATGTTATTCGAACTTTAAACCTGGTTTAACTTATAAGAACTAAAAATAAATTGTCAACATAACATGCTATGGAGAAAAGAGTGAACAATTTTTCTTGAGGTTATGTAGACCTAAACAGCGCTTTTTATTTAAAAATAAAACATCCTTGTTGTAGTACCAATAGATCTAAAGTTCGCAAACGGTGAGTTCATAAACCTTAAACGACTCTAAATCGTTTTATTACACTTTATCCGGTTATGGAAACTTCTTTGTTCTCAGACAAAATACACGAACTTAATGCTACTTTATACGGGTAAATGCCTCTAAAACATGAAATAATATACAAGTCGACAAATGTGTAAATGAAATTGCACTATTCAAACATTGAAAATGTGCTTCCTCAATTAAGTAATCGCTTGTAAAGGAAATTAAACTGATAACGATCAATCCACACGGACGACATATGCCACAGATTTCGATAATTTGACAGACGTCAAAATAGTGTGGCATTGTTTACAAAAAAATACGTACGTTTAGCCACTTATTTGACAGACGTCAAAGCAGCGTGCTTTTGTTTACATAAAACCAACTGTCAAATTTGACAGTTGACAGTTCCTATACGTATGAATAGCACGGGCGTACTTTAAAACCTCTGGCCACTTCTTTGTCAGAAAGTATACCGTGAATGATAAAAGACAGATGTGAAGCGATAATGCTATTTCGTCTGCTCCTTCCTTAGCATAGTGCGCGAGTGAGGTTTAAAATGTGCCTAGTGACAGTAGCAGCGTTTAGAAATCTGATATCGTCACCCGTTGATACATCGCGTATTTGATTGTATTGGTAAGATGTTTTGATTATGTTTGTAAATATATTCCCGACCTCCACAAAATGTCTAGAATATACTCAAAAGTTCCAATTATTATTAAAATTATTTTTTAATTCGATGCGTAAATGTATGACTGAGGATATTCTAAAATCTTAACCTTCTGTTTATTGTATTTATAGAAATATTATTGATAAACAGAAGCATGTGTATTGACTACACAATCACCGGACAGCAAAGGTTAAATCGCGTCAATGACAGAGTTTGGCAATAATATTCCTACGGAACTTCAGATGATATAGATTCACATGCGTATATTAACTCATTTTCGGTAAAAACTGCACTCACTCTAATCCATGGATTTTTGTTATAAACCCATATACAACTTTTCACAGTAAGCTACTAAAAGCTTGTGTCGTGAAAGGGGAGTTTGCCGGCACCTAGTATCGAACCACGGACCCCATGTTCACGAGGCCGAGAGTCTACCTCCAGGCTACCGAAGAACTCAACCAAGCTTCAACAACATTTTTTTATTCATGTCTTATACGGTGACAAATCGTCCATTAGGGTCCACTCAATATTCGCTCACGACCTATAGTTTGGGAAATACTGTCTTAATGTATATTAACTAGCGTGTTCTGGCAATTCCTACACACAGTACCAATTATTTCTCGAAATTATTCTTAGTTTATGGTGCTCGTTGTTGGAACAATCTTCCTTCTTCGCATAGAGTTTCACAATCGCTCAATGTTTTTAAATCTTCTGTTAAGGAAAAAATGCTGTCTTCTAACTTAGTATCCATACCCTAGCCCCCCCCCCCCTCGTCCAATCAATAATCCCTACCACATGTTCGGTGTGTCTCAAATATTATTTTAAATATTGTGTTTTTTTTACTTTTGTTATGTATTGATGTTATTTTATATAAGTAAATTTGTTTTAATTAAGTATATCTCAATTTATCGTGGTTAGATGGAAGAAATTACTTGATAGTGATAATCTCTCCACTCCATATCGTCCTAGTATTTTATATTGTTTTGTTAACACTGTTATATAATGATGTGCAAAAAGAATAAATAAATATAGAGAGCTTGGTCAAATAAAAATACTCGCACATACATAGAATAACGACAATACACTTTCATTTGGACTCTTAATTATTATTTTGTTACCTACCACCAACTTCTTAATTAATTTCCAGCAAAGGCACTCAATAAAGTGTAACTGAAATATGTAAAATGTGCTTAATAAATAGAAGCATACATAATTTACAAATTAATTTCCTCAATTTGTTTCTACTTTTTTAAGGAATGATATTTAAGAAAGACCACACATCTGTTGAAGGACACAGAAGTTTCACCGCTGATAACAAAAATTATCTAAATATATTAGAATCAATATGGCCAATTACCTGTGAACATAAAAAGCTGTGGTATGAATTTGGGGAATTTTGCAATTTCGTTTGTTACCTATGTACTTCCCATCTCCTATAGCCCATTTACTAATAAAAAAAACACAAAAATTATCCCGTGGAGCACCCGGTAAAGAATTGGTCTCCCACTCTTCTCCAGAAGTTTTCGAGTGTCCTGTAAAAGGCAGGTGATCGATAAATAAGACATTTTACATCTTAAATTCGGCGATGAGGTTTGCCACCCATCCTGAATGTCTTAATTTTATATTGGCACGGAGAAGACAGCTTGCATGTTTTATATGCAGCTGGTCTGCTGGCTACCCCACTCGTGGGATATGCCGTGATGGTATAGTAGTATAGTAGTAGTAGTAAAAACACAAAAAACCCAAAGACAGAATCTGATGAAATTTGTGGTGTTTAACAAATTTATGTATTCGGAATATGGGCATTATTATTTAACCTGTAATGTAGTGAGTTACTATTTGTGTGAACGATCGCATTGGAGTGAGTTTTTTTCACCATTAGAAATTATTATTCTAAGTATTACATTATGTAAATATCGTACTGATTATTCTATAAAAAATAATAAAAAAAATATTTTTTAGTATATAATGCAGTTTTTGGTCAAAAATTCATATATAGGTTACATACATCACCAACCATTGGTCGCAGCAAAAAAACAAATACTTTTACCGAGAAAAGTTTTTTTATTTTAATCTCACTATCAAAAAAGTATTTTTCTGCCTATTATACTTGTATAATTGTTTTTGTACTTTTTATTTGAATAAAATTTTATTTTTTAATAACTTTTTTAATAACTGTGGTATTCTCCAAAACATGGATACACACAAAGTCCCACATCACACTCTTTACACATGTATTTGGTGTCTTTCCTACACATAGGACACTTTGATGTGTGATTGCACACGTGACATTTTCTTTGTGTCCTTGTTTTCAATAAAAAAATAACATATAAAATATTAATTTAAAATTGCCACTATCAATAAAAATAATGTTCTAAATATTAACTAATAATTATCACTATCAATAAAAAACGTAATAAATGTAATTGTCACCAAAAATGAAAAATCTCACTCAAAATTATTACTACCAAAACACAGACATTTAACAACTATGGCTCAAAATTGTCACTATCAACACATAAAAATGTAAATTTTTTCTCAAAAATGTATATAAATGTAAGAATATCACTCTCAAAATATTGGTTAAAAAGAAGTGTTTATCAAATAAAAACGAAGTAAAAAACTAACGAAACTCACGATAAAATGTAGAAAAAATCCTCTAAAATACGCAATAGTATGACGCACATGAACCGCTAGTTTGCAATACCGCAAAACGATAAAATAAAACAAGATGGCGGCGCTGTGTCCTCGCTCGAGTGTTTACTTACCTATAAAATATTCAAAACACGAAAATTTTAGATCAAAAGTACAAAATATTATGAAGAATATCCTATAGATGGCAGTAGCATGTTGAATTTGAATATATTTTTTCGTCCTGCGTCGTAATATTGTCAGACGTACCGGTATGTCCACACCCTTTTTTGCACTGGAATTCCCCGATGTACGGGTACGGCCACACCACTTTAGAGGTTATATCACATAATATCTAGTCTTATTTCAATATAGGAGTTGGTGTAATACTATATTTAGTGTGGCTCCAAGTAGGAGTGATAAGGGTTAATTTTGAATATAAATTAATATTTGTGTGATGATGACTAACCAGGGCCAATTTCAGAATCAGACTATGACAATGATGAAGAGTATTCAGAAGACGAAAAACCTAAGAAAAAAAGTTGTAAAACCAGCAACAAGGCAAAAGTAAAAGCAGCACCTGTTAAAAGAGTTGAAACAAATACAAGTATCACACCTACCAAGAAGAAAAAGAAAGGAGAAGAGGAACAGGAAGTGTGGAAATGGTAAGTTTTATTGATAATTAATGCATCTGGTTATATACTTGTTTATTATTATTTGGTCTAAAATATGTTACATGTTTAGGTGGGAAGAAGAAAAGAAGGATGATCGCACAAAGTGGAATTTCTTGGAGCATAAAGGACCATTATTTGCTCCATCTTATGAACGTTTGCCCAAAAGTGTTGTCTTCAAATATGATGGGAAACCTATGCATTTGTCAGAAGAAACTGAAGAAGTGGCTGGTTTCTATGCTAAAATGCTTGATCATGATTACACTAGTAAGCAAGTTTTCAATGATAATTTCTTTGCTGATTGGCGCAAAGTAATGACAGATGAAGAAAAATCTATAATTAAAAACTTATCCAAATGTGACTTCAGACAAATGGATGCATACTTCAAAGAACAGTCTGAAAAGAATAAAAATAAAACTAAAGAAGAAAAGCAGGCAATCAAACTGAAAAATGAAGAGATACAGAAAGAATATGGCTTTTGTATAATTGATGGACATAAAGAAAAGATTGGTAATTTTCGTATTGAACCTCCTGGTTTATTCAGGGGGCGTGGTGAACATCCCAAAATGGGAAAATTGAAACAAAGAGTTTTACCGAAACATATAATTATCAATTGCTCCAAAGATAGCAAAATCCCTAAACCTCCAGATGGCCACAAATGGAAAGAAGTACGGCATGATAACTCTGTTACGTGGCTGGCTTCATGGACTGAAAATGTGCAAGGACAAGTGAAGTACATTATGTTGAATCCTAGTTCAAAACTGAAAGGAGAAAAAGATTGGCAAAAATATGAAACAGCTAGAAAGTTAGCCAAATGTATTGACAAAATAAGAGCGACATACAGAGAGGAATGGAAGGCAAAGGAAATGAGGTTGCGACAAAGAGCTGTTGCTCTGTATTTTATTGATAGACTGGCTTTGAGGGCTGGTAATGAAAAAGATGAAGACCAAGCAGATACAGTAGGTTGTTGTTCCCTGCGTGTAGAGCACATTGAATTGCACAAAGAAAAAGATGGAAGAGAATATGTGGTCGTGTTTGATTTCTTGGGTAAAGATTCTATTCGGTATTATAATGAAGTGCCAGTGGAGAAGAGAGTTTTCAAGAATTTAGAATTGTTTAAAGAAAACAAAAAGGAAGGAGACGATCTGTTTGACAGATTAAATACACAAATAATGAATGAACATTTACGAGAGTTAATGCCCAATCTAACAGCTAAAGTGTTCCGTACCTTTAATGCATCCTTTACTCTGCAAAACCAACTGAACGAATTAACAGACCCTGACTCATCCATAGAAGAAAAGATCTTAGCATACAACCGTGCTAATCGTGCAGTTGCCGTTCTATGTAACCATCAGAGAGCTGTGCCCAAGGGACATCAAAAATCAATGGAGGCACTGAAAGAAAAAATACAAACCAAGAGAGATCAGATTGATGAAGCCGAAGCAGATCTCAAGGATGCTGTAAAATTGGCCAAGAAGGGGTCCGTGAAAGAGAAACTAAACGCAGACAAGAAGAAGAAAGCCCTAGATAAATTACGTGATCAACTTAGGAAATTAGAAGTGCAAGAGACTGATAGAGATGAAAATAAAACAATAGCGCTGGGAACATCTAAATTAAATTATTTGGACCCTCGTATTTCCATTGCTTGGTTAGTATTAGTTTATTTCTTTGCATGTTTTTTGTGATACATTCTATGTATCTCCGTTGTTTGTATTCATATGATTCATCAATTATTTCTTGTTGTTCTTTCAGGTGTAAAAAGCATGGTGTGCCCATTGAAAAAATATACAATAAAACACAGAGAGATAAATTCCGCTGGGCTATTGACATGGCTACGGTAGATTATGTTTTCTAAAGCTCTTTCATTTACAATATTTAACAACTGGAGTGTAATTCATGATCTGATATCTTTGGAAATAGTATTTTTAGAATTGGTACATTGTTTAATTGGTGAAATTCATGAGTGACTTATCATGCCAATGTGGGTTCTGTCACTGATGTGCTCTCACGTTAACCATGGGACAGAAAAAGCGCCCAGCTACTGTGGGGATTGTGGACGCAGTCAGTGATGGATATAGAAAATACTTTATCTGATGTAGCACTCCATTTTCGAGAACTTCCTGGAAAATAGCAGGGAGATACTCGTTTATTTTATTTCTTTTGGACTTTGTAGTTTAGAGGATAGATATATTTTTAGAATAAATATGTTTTTAGTAAAGGTTTTATGTATTATAATGATACATATTTTATATTTGATAATAATGCAGTGTTGCAAAAATCTACTTTTCTAAGAATTTAAGTTAGGTCCGTGTCACCCAGAGAAGTGCTTTTTTTTTATTGATGAAATCATTAAATTTATTTGTCTGTCGTATATTTCATAGTATGTTGCAATTCAAGTGTAAATATTTGTGTTTCATTTATTTTAATTAATGTACTTGAGTTTATAGTGTGATTATACATTGTATTTGAGAGATTATCACCTAAAATAAACAATAAATTTATTGTAAATTATGTTTAAGTGTAAAAAAAATTGAGTTCCTCCAATCCCTCTGGCATGTATGTTAGTCCTGACTTGTCCTTTTGTTCGGTGTTGTATCCCACGCCGTAACCTATAAAGATACACAGATGATGTGAATGAAGTTTGCTCCAAGGACGCACCATTATGAAAAGCTGAAAACATAGTTTGGAATGATCAAACAGTGTGTCGTACCCATTTGAGACATAAGTTTAGTAGGAGCATTGCGAAGGTGCAGTGGAACTGGTGGCAGGGGACCTTGATGCCCATTGATGATGTCTTTACATCTCTGAAGTGCCTGGTACACTTGAGTGCTTTTAGGAGCTCGAGCGAGATAAACTGTACATTCAGCCAGCAGTACATCACACTCCGGCATCCCTATCAACTGACAGCCATGCATGCATGCCACTGCTAAGTTAATTGCATTTGGGTCTGCCAAACCTAATCAAACTGTCATGATTAAAAGAAGTGTCATACACATAGATAAGATGGCTGTGTTCTATGCTCAATTCTGTACCTGAGAGCCATTAGGACTTAAGTGCATTTTTGACAAAAATGCCAAAGTTACGAAAAAAGCGGAAATGACACAACAGTCATGAGTCTTAAGTACAGAAATGCTTAGGGTCTATGTAATAAGCTGTAAATTATATACAGCTTATTACTAGTAAAATGTTGAGATTTTTTCGATTAAAAAATTGATTCTGAGAATGGCATTTTTGTACTTAAGACTAAATGGCTCTCAGGTACAGAATTTATTAAAATACCTTACGAATTACGATGGAACAGATGCCAGATACAGAATAGTTTAAAAAATACTAAGTTGACACAGCTATCAAGTTTGCGCACATGCACAATGCTATGCTGATGAAATAGTTATATATATTATAATCGGAGGTGAGGTAGGTATCATTATTCATTCATTCCATGGGCATCTCCCACGAGCGGGACAGCCAACTGCTTTGAAAAAAACATGAAAGTCGCCCTCTCACTCTCAATAAAGTTAAGACATTCAGGAGCAGTGGCATGCCTCATCGCTGAATCAAAGAAATTAAATGTCTTAAAATGTGATGTTTCGCGAACACCTGCCTTGCACAGGATACGCTAAAATTTACATAAAATAATGGAAGGTCTATTCTTCACTGAGGACTCCACGAGACATTGTAACATTATCTCTGAACTAATGCAAAATGCACTAAAGATAGAAGATTGGTGTATTACAAATGGGCTATCAGTTAAAATAGTAAAACAACACTTGTCCCATTTACAAAAAAGAGAAGTTCGAAAAACATGTCCAACCTATCTTTTACAAATGCTACAAATTATCGAACCATTGACTTGTAGAGTTTGGTGAGTAAATTGTATGCAAGGATTTTGATGGATAGAGTGTAAAAAGCGAGTGAGGTGAATGTATGGGATGAGTGGTAGAAGGCATATGGATCAGATATTCTCTCTTTGAATGGTGACAGAGAAGCTCTTGAAGAAGAACAAAGGCTTTTCTGTATCCCTGTTAACCTAGAAAAGGCGTACAACACATATATCAAAAAAGTTCTGGAAAATGACGCTGTGTCACTGTGGTTATTTAACCTTTACCTACATTGATTATTGTACTCATCCGTCAAAAAAAGAATGAATGGGTTAGAAGTGTGTGCATTAATGTTTGCTGATGATTTGGTTCAGAAGGCTGAATGTGAAAACAAGGCATATGTGTTCTTCCAAGAAGAAATTAAAAACAAAGGGAGACTATGGAAAATTGTCCCTAAGTTTAGGCAAGCCAAGGAACTACTTGGGTATGACTTCAGAAGAACCAATGCATACACTAACCTAAGTAAACCAAGTCTCAAAGCAATAACAGGCTTCTTAATGGTTAACTGTGGACTCAAGGAGCACTTACGCAAACTGGGACTTAAGAAGATGGCACCTGCAGCTTTTGTGAGGAGTATGCCAAGATTCCTTGATACCTCTTGGCAGCTAGTAGCACTGTGGAATTCGCAAGAATCAAAACACTGTGTAAACCTGGAATCTCTTCACACCTTAGATCTCTCAAGATTCTAGACTTAAGATGTCTGGGACTCTAGTCTTACTACTTTCTAAAGTTGGATTTGACTGGCACCATCAGGAAAGCCGAGCAGAGGTTAGAATAGATTTTATGGGTGGAGGTGCGTGATACACCCCATTCAATAATGTAAATAAAAATAATAAGGATTTGTCATGTTGCCGTGGTTATTTAACCTTTAAATTGATTATTGTATTCCTTCATTCAAAGAGATGAATGTAGGTGTTGACGCAAATGGGTTAAAAGTACGAGGCATGCCTTTTAAGTTTTGTCGTTTGAAGAAAAAAACACAACTAGAACCTTATAGTACTTTTTATTGTTTTTCAAAGTATTCACCACGTAGCTTAATACACTTTTCCATTCGCTCAAACCAGTTATTATAACATTTATTCCACTCTAAAGTGGGGATGTTCAAAATGGCTGACTTGAAAGCGTCGACTGCTTCTTCACCGGACTGGAACCTTTGACCACGAAGACTTTTCTTAATTTTAGGAAATGTAAAGAAATCGTTAGGGCTTAGGTCAGGACTGTATGATGGTCAAGAATTTCTACTTTTTCCTGCTTCAAATACTCAATTGTTTGCCGAGCGCTGTGTGAGCTTGCATTGTCGTGGTGCAGGATGATGCGTCGCTTTGAGTTAGATTTTCGAAGTTCGGCGATGACTTGTGGTAAACAAACTGTGGTATACCACTCTGCGTTAACCGTTCTACGATCTTCAAGTGCAATAGTCGCAACATGGCCGGTTTTTCCAACGAACGTGGCCACAATCTTCTTTGAAGTGCTTCGAGAACGAGCAACTTTAGTCGGCTTTGGCTCGTCTTGAAAGACCCAGATTGTAGATTGTTGTTTGGAATCAGGATCGTAGGCATAGATCCAAGATTCGTCACCACTGATGATGTCGTAGACGTGATTTGACTCTCCTCGGTTGAACCTTTCCAGAGTTTTCTTACACCATCTGACGCGGGCCGCCTTGTGATCGTCGGAAAGCAGATGCGGTATCCAACGGCAAACTAGCTTTCTCACACTAAGTGCTTCATGCAAGATCTTCTGAATGGTTGTCCCTGAGATGCCTAATAGAGCCTCTATCTCTCGATACGTCACATGACGATCTTCGAGAATTAGTTGTCTCACAGCAATGATGTTATCTTCAGTGAAGGCGGATTTTGGGCGTCCTTCGCGAGATTTGTCACTAACACTAGTATGTCCACGCTGGAATTCTAAATACCAGCGTTCGACAGTCCGCAGACATGGGGCTTCATCACTGAACACAGATGTTAGCTCTGCGAAACACTGAAGCCGTGTCAGGCCTCTTCTAAAGTTGTAGAAAATTATTGCACGAACATTTTCCTTAGAAAGATTCATTTTCGTACGTAACCTGACAGATTCCAGTCGACGCTGTGACTAAACAATAGCATTTATCCTAATACTTTCAACTGTTTTGAGATTCAAAATTTAAACACATTCGAATATAGAACAGTTCCAAATTCAAAATTGCCGGGAAATATGGAAACGACAGAACTTAAAAGGCATGCCTCGTATGACTGTGAAAGGTGTATAAGGTTTAGGGGATTCAATCCCGGGATCCCGAATCTCGGGATCCCGGTCGTATTTTAGTCCCGAAGATCCCTGGATTTAATTTAAGGAATCCCGGGATTTTCGGGATTAATACAATTAGACAATAAGTCAAGAATTTAGGACTCATTCGCATCAATGAATCACTGACAGCCGAAGCTTGTGTTAGTATCTTAAAAGAACGCTATTCTGAGTTTGATATCTCACTAGATACGATATTGTGGCAATAGTTACTGATGGTCCAAATTACTGTTGGAAAACTTGTTAATGCAAAGCACCTAGTTTGTTTTGCACACGGTATTCACTTAGCCGTTAGTGATTTATTGTATAGAAAAATACCTGCAAATGAACCTATCAGTGATGATATTTTATTAATTTATTTATTTAATACATAAACGGCTATCGCCTTTTATTGATTATTTGGATGATGATAATGAAGAACTGGACTCAGGATTAGTCTATAAAACCGGTGATGGTGAGTTTGACCAATGACCGGAATATTAATGACTTTGTAAAGAAAGTTCGTAGTGGTTCTTATTTTCAAAAGAGCATCTTTGAAGAATGATACTTTGCTTCAAAACTATATTGAAAAGAAACATGGAAGAGAGCTTATTGTTTAACTGCAAATCGCGTTGGAATAGTCTCTTAACAATGCTTGAGCGATTTGATATTTTAAAAAATAGCATCAAAAAGTCACTCACCGACCTAATTCAAATAAATAATTCATAAAGTCTCTGGTCAATTTAATTTAAAAATACGAGTTTAAGCATTGATCCCTGTAGTATGTATATTTTTATTATGGGCTAAGCTAAATAAGTATTTGGGTTTATAACAAAACGGTTCGTCGGTAGCCTGGAGGTAGAGTCTCGGCCTTGTGAACATGGGGTCCGTGGTTCGATACCAGGTGCCGGCAAACTCCCCTTTCACGACACAAGCTTTTAGTAGCTTACTGTGAAAGGTGTATAAGGTTGTATTTGGGTTTATAACAAAAACCCAGATATATCTTTTTAAAAAAAAAAAAAAATCTTTTATACTACTATACCCTCACGCCGTATCCCAAGTGGGGTAGGCAGAGAGAACGGAACGCCACACAGATCTATCTTTACACACTTCCTTCGCTTCCTCCACATTCATACAGTTTCTCATACATGCACGTCGATTCCTCTTACTCAACACGCGGCCGTCCTTGAGAATTTGATCCACGTGATCAAGCCGCGTGGTTCTCGGACGTCCGCGCTTCCTCACACCTTTTCTTTCAGACAAGTATATCCTCTTTGTCATTCTTACCTCGTTCATTCGTTCAACGTGTCCAAACCACCGTAGTTTATTCACGCGCATTCTGTCCACAACACTCTTCTTGCATCCGCTCATTCTTCTAATATCCTCATTCTTCACTCTATCACGCAGCGTTTTACCAACCATTCTTCTTAACGATCGCATCTCCACTGCATTTATTCCACTTTCGTCCTTCTTCAGCCACGTCCATGTCTCGCTTGCATACGTAAGTGACGGTACCAGAATGGTATTGTGCACCAGCATTTTAGCCATGTTCGACACATTGCCATTGCTGACAATGGGTCGAAGTGCACCGTTCACTCTAGCACCGGCCACTTTCCTTCTTTCAATGTCCCTATCGCATCTTCCATCCCTCGCAAACATACTTCCCAAATATACATACTCACTTACTTGCTCCAAACATTCGTCACCAACTTTGATCTCGCAAATCGTTTTTTCATTCTCTCTTTCAAACACTAGAACTTTCGTCTTCATAACATTCATTTTCAAACCATTCAAATTGCAACTATCATACACACACGTAACAATCTCTTGTAAGTCCCTTTCACTCTCAGCCATTAACACCAAATCATCTGCGTACATCAATGCATTCACCCGAAACCCATTCAGCTCGACACCAACATCCATCTCTTTCACAGGTCGCATACAGTAGTCGAAGAATAGGTTGAACAGCCACGGAGACATGACACAACCTTGCTTCACTCCCTTGGTGAGGACAAACCACTTTTATACTAGAATACAATTTAAAAATATAAAAAAAGGTTAACTGTTACATAGTTTTATAAATCATAAGTGTCTTGTTTGTTTATTTTAGAAGAAGTTTGAAGTATAATTTTGTTTAATCGACTGTTTGCAGATTCAAAACTAAAATTCATTGCCAGATAAATAAAAAACCCCGTGGAGCACCCGGTAAAGAATTGGTCTCCCACTCTTCTCCATAAGTTTTTGAGTGTCCTGTAAAAGGCAGATGTTCGAAAAAATAAGACATTTTACATCTTAAATTCGGCGATGAGGCTGGCCACCCATCCTGAATGTCTTAATTTTATATTGGCACGGAGAGGACAGCTTGCGTGTTTTATATGCAGCTGGTCTGCTGGCTACTCCACTTGTGGGATATGCCGTGATGGTATAGTAGTAGTAGATAAATAAAAAAAAACTGATTTTGACATGAATTACTGACTTTTTGTTACCACTTTACATTATCAATACAATTCCGGGACTAGTCCCGGGATCAACTGTAGATAATCCCAAAATCCCGGGATTAGAAAAATGGGCCGGGATCGAATCCCCTAATAAGATAATATTTAAATTAAAACACTGTTTAATTCCACTATGAGATTGCTTTAATTAAAACGTTTTCGACTACAATGTACTTATTATTACTGATGATGACTACATTGTAGTCGAAAACGTTTTAATTAAAGCAATCTCATAGTGGAATTAAACAGTGTTTTAATTTAAATATTATCTTTTATAATGTATTTCCACAAAGTTACACTTGAAAATATAGAATATTTATCCCCTAATAAGGTTGTACTTGGGTTGATAACAAACAAAACCCAGATATATATTTTTTTTTTGAAAAAAAAAATAACATATCTGATACCAATATCTTCCCCAGCAATGCGCACAAGTCTTCGAGAAATATACAATGGGTCTTCTCCCCCTAGCAACATTCTTGTAAGCCAGTAGAGTGCAGCATTATCATCTGATGCCCTCACTGCTTTATGTAAGGCTGATATGATGTTGTAATGCTCCTCGCCTTTTCTGTCATAGAGGATGTGGGAACGCTGAAACATTCAATCAATATGTTCCCTACATACAAGGTGCGGCAGAAAAGTAATGAGACTGGCAACACTGCAAGCGATCTGGCAATGCTGCGCTGTTGTCCTTGATAGAGAACATCAATTAGTGATGTAACGAATATGTGATTTTGGACATTCGCAAATGCGAATAGCAAATATTGACTTGCTTAAATTTCTACAATATTGCTCAAACATTAAAATTTCTAACCCTCTAACCCCCCATCGCCGAATTTTCAAAATGCTATAAGAATTTAAAATATTTCAAAACTCCTCGGTTTTCTTAAAGAATATTTTCTTACAATGTACCGGGTAAGTATCCGGTACTTTTACCCAATATCCGATACTTTATTACCAAAATAATATTCGCATATTTTTTGCGAATACGAATGCGAATATTTTGAAATATGCGAATGTGAATATGAATATTCGTTACATCACTAGTATCAATATCCTCCCATACTTCAGTGCGAGTTTCAACTCCTTCCATTAACTATGAGATTTTTGGGACTGCTATTAGTGAAGTTGAAACAACGAAATTTGGAGCAACATTGTGCCATTAAATTTTATGTTATGCTTGGAGAATCGGCAAGTGTTACACTTAAAAAGTTAAAACAGGCCTATGGGGAACATTCTTTATCCGAGCTTGAGTTTTTCACTGGCACAAATCATTTTTGGAAGGCAGAGAATGTTGATAATGAACACCATTTAAGAGGCTTTCAACTTCGAAAACCGACGAAAATATCGAACGTGTGAACACTCTTGTGAGATCAGACCACCGTTAAACATTAAAAATGGTGAGTGAACAATTAAAGTTGAACAGATTTACCATTCATCAAATTTTGGCTGAACATTTGCAAAAGTGAAAGATCTGTGCCAAAATGGTGCCGAAAATCCTCAGAATTGAACGGGAGGATCTCTCAAGGTTATTGACCTCAAAAGGCATCCTTGTGGTTCCTTAGCCCCTTTTTTCAACTGAGCTCAGTTTCTGTGACTTTTTTCTTTTCCCTTAACTGAAAAATGTGCTCAAAGGACGTCATTTTGAGACTTCCAAAAACATCCAAAAGAGTTTAACGGACATGCTGAAGACCATACCGGTTGAAGACTTCCAGCGCTGCTACCAAAAGTGGGAACAACGTCTCCCTTGATATGTAGCCACCCAAAGGAACTACTTTGAAGGGGATAATATTGATGTTTGAAAAAAATAAATACTTTGGTAAATAAAAATCAGTGTCATCACTTTTCTGCTGCACTGTGTATATGTGCATGTCAACATACATAATATCAGTGTCATCACTTTTCTGCTGCACTGTGTATATGTGCATGTCAACATACATAATATCAGTTTCATCACTTTTCTGCTGCACTGTGTATATGTGCATGTCAACATACATAATATCAGTGTCATCACTTTTCTGCTGCACTGTGTATATGTGCATGTCAACATACATAATATCAGTGTCATCACTTTTCTGCTGCACTGTGTATATGTGCATGTCAACATACATAATATCAGTGTCATCACTTTTCTGCTGCACTGTGTATATGTGCATGTCAACATACATAATATCAGTGTCATCACTTTTCTGCTGCACTGTGTATATGTGCATGTCAACATACATAATATTTTGTTAAACTACAAAAGGGTTAGAATAAAGCAACATTACTTTGATCCCATCTTTAACATCCTCTAATGATATGTGACATGCTTTAAGTTGTGTGCCTATATTCTTGGCTTGTATAGCAAGTTGCAAGCTGCTTAAAGCTACTCTAGCATCACCGTCACATATTTCCGCCAACCATTTCAAAGTGTTCATATCTATCAGTGACCTGGAACATATAATCGTTACAAATGGTAGGGAGGCAATAATCTAATAAATAAAATGTGACATTATTACAGATCACAATAGAAACAATCTCTTAACAGAGCAAAAATATACCTGGGGTTAGTGGAGGTTTCTGAATCTTGGTTACTGCTTGAGTTTACATCAATAATAAACATATTTAAGAGCCGAGCAGCTCTTTGTAGTATGATGGAAATATCTTCTATTGTGAGTTTCTCTAAAACTATCACTCTGCATCTGCTAAGGAGAGCAGAGTTCAGGCTGAAGGATGGATTCTCTGTGGTAGCCCCAATGAGTATTAGGGTGCCATTCTCGATATGTGGAAGGAATGTATCCTGTTGTAATTTATTGAACCGATGGATTTCATCCATGAACAAAACTGTTTGTTTTTTATATTTACGTTCATTTTTAGCTACCTGAACAATTTCCTTGACATCACTTATTCCTGACATAGTAGCTGAGAGTTTGACGAAACGCATATTACTCTCGTTTTTGCACATACTTGATATAATATTTGCTAAAGACGTCTGTAAACAAAGAAACATATTTTTTAGATCACAAAACCTTCCTTAAGAATTTGAGCCATGTGGTTTCTGAACGTGTGCATTTTCTTAGACACCTTTCCGACATAGCATCAGATATTTTCTTCATTCTTCAGATTTTATCATACTTATATCATTACAGCTAATATCTCGCAACCTGCCAATAGTCTCAATGATTGCATCTCCAAAGTATTTATTTAACATGATTCAACAATGACAATATTTCATTTGCATACATAAGTACGGTTGCACACATATTGGTTATTATGGGTTAGAAAAAAAGTATGTTGTATCAAAATAAAGTACAATTTATTTTTTCGGTACTTGATTGATTTAATGGTCCCACCCGTTGCAGAGTATTATTTTTTCATCTTCTTCCTCTTAAAGTGCCTTATTGGGTCCCCCCAACGTTGGCGAACACCTCGGTAAACTTGCCCCTGTCCTGCACTGCTCGGAACAGCTCTTCCACACTTTGGATGCCGGTTCACCCCCTTATGTTTCAGCCAGGACATCGGTCTCCTACCGGGACCTCGGCGTCCCTCAATTTTCCCCTTTAATATTAGTTGGAGAAGATGGTATTTTTCTCCATGCAGAACATGACCCAGATATGAACCTTCCATAGAAAAAGTATTTCTTGTGTCATCCGGTTTTTTTTTTAAGCCGAGTTGTTTTTAAGGTTTAGCCATAAAAACAACTCAGCCTAAAAAAGAAAATAAAAATCTGGATAGCAAAAGAAAAAATATTTCGCCAATAAAAGAACTAAAACCTTCGAAACATAGCAACAATTTTCTCAAGAGGCTTAGATATTACTTTTTCTATGGTAAAATAATACTTGGTAACAACGGGTGGGGTTGCTAAATCATCATAGTTCCTATTTTCCGTTATAACATAATTTTTATTGCTTTTTGCAGTTTGTATCAAATTAGTATCTCTGCTGAAAGTTCAGAATTTATCAAAACGAGTGCTCAAGTGATGTGGCACTGGCGAATGATAAATTGATCAATTTCATTTAACAAAAAAATATGTGCGACTAAACTTTTCAAAATCCCAAAGAAATGAAATCATGCGAAATAAAGTATTTTGGTGTACTTTATTGTTCTCACAGTATAGAGTACAATTACCTGAAATGACGTACAATTCTTTATTATAAAGTACGTGTGGCAACCCTATACATAAGTGTGACACCACAATTTGGTATAGATATATATTATGTATATCTATAATATAGACAGAAAAAGTTTTTTTTAATAGGAATACGGGGAATTAAAGGATCACTGTAAATTTATATAAGCAGAATAAATTAATAATATGATTATTTTATTATTAATTTCTTCTGCTAAAGGCTCTTTTGGAGCAATTTCTTCAATTCTTTATAAATATTTCTACACTGCTAATATATTTAGAATATACACACATTTCCTTTATACTATTGTTACTTATTTATTTATTTATTCATTTGTTAACAGCTATTAATAAGCTTTTTTTATACATTAAAAAAAACATATCAAAAGATCCACAATCATAGATATCAATTTACATATAGACATTGAATTAACAATTAAAAACATACAACATATAATACAAATAGTTTTCTTAATACAAAACCAACCTTATGCGAAACAGAATTTTCAAAAAGACTATTATTTCCAAAACATCATTTCTTAAACTGACAAAAAATTTTGTGCTTTGAAAATGTATCACCTTTCCACATCCCGGAGGCCCCCACAATATCATGCTGGGAATATCTTTCTTGGAGAGTAGTTGGCGTAGCATTTTATCATTTCCAAGTATGTGACTTTGTCCCACGTAATGCTCTAATGAATTGGGCCTCATTTTTTCGGCGAGGGGCACAGGGTCATTTAAAATTATTGACGCTTTTTCCTAAAAACATGTTTATACCAAGCATTAAAATATTTTCTTTTACTTTCAAGAATATTTATTACAAACACAATTAAAGTTCTAACACTTATATGCGACTATTGTCATGACAATATTATGTATTTTTTGACACCTGCAACTATTGTGTAGGTATGTGGCTATCTGTGCTATGCTAACAACTAGTAATGGATAGTGCTCTTTATTTACCAATATTGAGATTTTTGCAGACACCAAATTTCTTAACACTGCAATTTCAAACATGGTTTAATAAATGCACAGTTATTTAAACCTAAGTATCATTACTTTAACCTTGCACTCTACAAAGATGAAGATTTATGATGATTATTAAGAATGAGATTTATAATATTAATGAAAACTCTTTCTACTACTACTGTCACTAACTTACCCATGTTTTGTGGGTATTCACCATCAATAAAAAATATTGGAAACTTTTGTTTACTTACATTCATTTGACTGGCATGGCTGAAAGTCCTAACAGGGTCTAATTTTAACTTTTTACTAGAATGGCTGGGTTGATCCATTTCCGTTTTTGACTTTGCAATCTGTTGGTGCTCTTGGCTTGAATGCAAAAATATACATTTTTCTACATGCAAATTTATTCCCTCCACTGGAATGTTTTTAAAACATACTGGACAAGCAATGTTTTCCATGTTCTTATGTAATTATTAATACAATGTTTTTATGTTTAATTTACAAATAAGTTCGCACTGATATTTTCACAAGATTAAACTAACACATGTATCACGTAAATATTTTAGTATATTTATTATTCTATGGTAAATATTGTGAAGAAAATAAAACACATAGACACGTGCTTAGAAAAGCTACTAAGAAGAAAACCTACTAATTAGCCTATTAACCTAACTAATTCGGTGCACCTGAATAATAATTAGTATTGTTCAGAATCTGAGTATTCGTTCTTATGTATTCGTTCTTCAACTTAACTCGAAGAACTAAATCCTCAATGCCAAATCTGTTCGGTCTTTTTCGTTCTTTTGGGAAAAATTACATTAAAGTACTATATTTTCAAAGAAACTAAGGTTTAACATCGCGTGGCAAATAAACACGAACGAGATTTAAATCTTCGTATGTGTTTTTTTTTGGAAAAAAAACCTTAAGACACTCTATTTTCAAAGATACTAAGGTTTCATATTGCGTGTCAAACGTTGAGAACGAGATTCTTGGATTTAAATCTACGTGTTATTATTTTGGAAAAAACTTTTGTAATAGGTTGTGGATGAGGATCAGAGCAAAAAACAGTTGTTAACATGTGCAACTTTATTGTAGAGAAGACAAAAATGTACAGTGACAAGTAACAATTCTTTCATAGATGTTTCATGTAATCTTTAAATAGTGTTGTCACACATAACACAGTGAGACCAACACAACAAAACTATTCTCTAAGTTGAGATGCTGAACTGCCAACATAACAACACCCCCTCCCAATTCAGCAATCTGTACCTACACAAGACAATAAAATAATAAACAAATTATACAAGATTAAGTTTTCCTCTCAAGTTAACAAACTTAACATACGATAATGACTTAGTCATAATATCGGCTGTATTTTCAATGGTGTTTACATATGTTAACTTAATCTTTCCTTCTTCAATCAATTGTCTAATAAAATGATGTTTAACATCAATGTGCTTTGATCTTTTTGTTTCTAAAGTACTAGCTAACTTTATGCAAGACTGATTATCTTCAAACATTGTAATAGGAAAAACAGTTTTATACATATTTGAAGTTGTCAACAATTGACCTAAAAATAAACACTCTGTTGCACATGAAGCTAAAGCAATATATTCTGATTCACAACTACTTAAAGATACAATATTTTGTTTCTGTGACTTCCAACATACTAAATTCTCATTTAATTTAATAATATACCCCGTTACACTTTTTCTATCATTAATATTACTGGCAAAATCAGAGTCTACAAAAGCACTCATATTTAATTGTTCCTGATAGTTACTCTTTACAAATTTTAATGATATATTTTCGGTTTCTTTTAAATATCTAAGTGTATTCTTAAGATGTTTCCAATGATCAATATTATAATTATTCTGAAATTGACTGAAATAAGATATAGCAAAACATAAATCAGGTCTTGTACCTAACATAATATACATTAAACTTCCAATCAATTGCCTGTAAGGTAAATTACTGTCAAAATTTTCATTCAATTTTAAATTAAGCTTATGTTGAATAGGTATCTTACTGGTTTTACAATCTGACATTTCAAAATGGTCAATAACCTTTTTAATTAATTCTTTTTGTGAAATGTAAATATTATCCCCATGTCTTTCAATTTCTATACCCAAAAACATTATTTTATCATTCTGAGTTAAATCTTTTATATCTAAAAACTTTGAAAGATTTTCTTTTATTTCACAAATGTTTTCTATAGAATATGAGAACAAAATTATATCATCAACCCAAACAAGTACATATAAATCATTTCTAGTATACAAACATGGATCAACTTGTGAACGTTTTAAATTCATTTTTAAAAGATATTCATTTAAACACTCATTCCAATTCTTTGGACTTTGACGTAGACCATAGAGAGCTTTCTTCAGTTTACATACTACATCATTTTTATAACTAAGACCTTGAGGAATTTCCATATAGACTGGCTCTTTCAAATTACTCTTGAGAAAAGCTGACTTTACATCAAGTTGATGAATTTGAAGATTTCTTTCCGCTGCTAAGGCTATCAAAACTCTTAACGTCATCATTCTAGCAACTGGTGCATAGATATTTTCATCATCTTTTTCTTGTTGAAATCCTCGTGCTACAAGTCTGGCTTTCTTTATTTCTTGACCGTTGACTGTCTTCTTTCTAAATATCCACCTAGAATCAATTACTTTTATATTATCAGGCCTTTGTACTATGTCCCAAGTGTTATTTTCTTCATGAGCTTTAAGTTCGTCTTGTAAAGCTTTATTCCAACCATGTTTTACAGCTTCTTCATATGTCGTAGGAACTTCTGAAGGTAAACATCCTACTGAAAGTGCTGCTATACAACTACTCATATCATAGTCGAGATATCTTGCTGGTAATTTCTTCGTTCTTGTACTTTTTCTTTGAACATCAGGGCTATCTTCATCGCATGAATCCGATATAATGTCTTCCATCTCTTGATGACAATCTTCTAATTCTTCTTTTTCTTCCAATTGTTCTTCAAATGAAGGTACAACAACTGAAACATCATTTAAAGAATTACTTTCTTCAATAAATTTCACACTGCATGCTGTAATGATTTTCTTGTTTTCTTTATCCCATAGACGGTAACCATTTGGACTGTATCCCACCATTAACATTGGTTTAGATCTTGGATCTAATTTTCCTTGTCTATCTTCTTTTGGTATATGTGCGTAAGCTAGAGAACCAAATACTCTCACATTATCCGTTGAACATTCGTAGCCATACCAAATATCTGCTGGACGTTTTCCATCAATAGAGTTTGAGGGTGTTCTATTAAATACATACGTCGCTGCTCTCACAGCTTCTCCCCAGAATTCTTTATTCATATTTGTATCTAACAACATACAACGTACGCCATTCATTAATGTTCTGTTTAGTCTTTCACTTACACCATTTTGCTCGGGATTTCTTGGAATAGTATACTCAATTTGAATTCCATTATTTCTGCAATGCTTTTTAAAATCTTTTGAGCTATATTCACCTCCGTTATCACAACGAAGTCTACATATGCCTCTTCCAAATTTAGCTTTTACCATTGCTTCATATTCTTTAAATTTGTCAAATACTTGTGACTTCTGGTTGATCAAGTATACAACAGTAAAATGAGAAAAATGATCAGTAAATGATACATAATACCTTTTATTATCATGAGTTGATGGGGTAACTGGTCCTGTTACATCAGACGATACAACTTCTAGTATTCTTGAAGCTTTCTTTTCTTTAGGTATACTTCTAAAAGATTTTCTTGTAAGTTTTCCACGAATACAGATGTCACAATCTTTACTCGATGGGAAGTATGAAGAATGACACATTCGTCTATGTAAGATATCACTTTTACAAATTAAACTTTTATTTTTGTTTTCCATTTGAAATTTAATAAAATAAAAATTACCAATTAAATTTCCATTTACAACAACTTTAGAGTTACCATCCAGTATAAATACTTTATCTTTTTCAAATACAACTTTGTAACCTTGTTTCTGAATTTTCACTACTGATAGTAGATTGTAGTCAATATCTTTACACATGAGAACATTATTTAAGCTTACTTCTCTTCCTTCTAGTGTATGTAACGGTAGATTTCCACTTAAACTCGCTGCAAGTTCAACTCCTCTCTTTGCAACAGCAATTTTCGAATAAATTTTCTTTGTTTCATGTAAAGTTACCTTGTCATTAACAATATGATCTGTAGCACCTGAATCTACAATAAATGAGATTACATTATCTGCAAATAAACATTGCGAAATTTCATCTTTCGCATCAGCTACGAGGAATGACAACTTGTCATCTTTATTCTCATTTAACACTAAATTACATTTTTCCATTTTATTTTTCTGATATTTGCATTCACTTTTCTTATGCCCTCTTCTGCCACAGTTATAACAGTTATACTTGAACTGACCATTGGTAGTATTTTTCAATTTGTCATGAGAATGAGACTTCTTTTTTATATTAAAAACTACAGGATCTTCACTATTTGCACCTTTCTTAGTATTCATCTGACGAAGTTCTTCCTGCATTAGTGCATTTTTAACATATTGAATATCAACATCATCTGGATTCTTATTGAAAAGTATGTCTATTGCACGCGTCACTGCATCATAGCTTTCCGGCATTGAGGCTAACAACATAGAAACAACCTCATTGTCTGCTACATTTCCACCACAGCTTTTCAATTCATTTATACTATTCTCAAATTCAGTAATGTACTCACGGAGGGACTGCTTCTTGTGACAAAACTTTAAATTTCTTATCTTCTTCTGAAGATCTACCTGTCGTCCAATACCAGTTTTTACATATGTTTTTTCTAATACTTCAAACATTTCTTTTGCAGTTTGCTTGTCCATGACTGTTTCCAGAACATTATCAGCCAAACATTGAGTAATAATACTTCTGGCTTTCACATCAGATTTCTTAAATATAGCAATAGTGTCATCTTTTGGCGTTTCTTGAGACAATACATCCAAAACTGAATGTTGCTCCAGCACAAGTCTAATTTTATGTTTCCAGTACACATACCCATTTCCATCAAATGGCTTGATGTGCTGTTGGAAGCTCCCTTGTGCCTGCATACTGACACAACACAACCAACTGACCAACTATCAAACACTATAATATAACACTGGTGTAGCTTTCTACACAATTCTCTTTGCACAAACCAAACTATGCTCTTTTTCTGTCCTTTCTGGACGCTTCTGGGCCCATAACCTTTTGTAATAGGTTGTGGATGAGGATCAGAGCAAAAAACAGTTGTTAACATGTGCAACTTTATTGTAGAGAAGACAAAAATGTACAGTGACAAGTAACAATTCTTTCATAGATGTTTCATGTAATCTTTAAATAGTGTTGTCACACATAACACAGTGAGACCAACACAACAAAACTATTCTCTAAGTTGAGATGCTGAACTGCCAACATAACAACAAAAACGCCATTGGAGTATTCTATTTTCAAAGGAATTAAGGTTTTATATCGCGTGTCAAATGTAACAAACATGATTCAAAGATTTAAATCTTTGTGAAGTTGTTTTGGTAAAAATACCATTAGAATACTCTATTTTCAAAGAGACTAAGGTTTAAAATCGCGTGACATATATCACAAACGAGATTTAAGGATTTAAATCTTCGTGTCGTCTTTTGGTAAAAAGGCCTTTAAAATACTTTATTTTCAAAGAGACTAAGGTGAAAATCGCGTGACAAATTCCACGAACGAGAACGAATGTTAAGAACGAATTGTTTTGAAGAACGATGTCTCAAGTACCGATTCCTGAGAAAAAACTGGATTTACCAATACTAATAATAATATCGCATCGGCTATTCGTCAGTAACAGAAATTACTGTCACTGTCAAAATAATAATGACAGTTGTGACCTTGAAGTATTTTACAATAAATTAGGCAAAGGCTATTTGTCCGTAATTACATAGAAAAAAGAAAGAAATTATAAAATATATCTATGGTGAACTTTTCCATAGAGAAATTGTAAAATATGTTTATGGTTAACTATCACAGTTTTTTTAATAAAAGTCGGTATAAGTATCCGATACTTTTTTGAAAGAGGTATTTGAGAAAAAACTCTAAAAGAAAACCGAGGAGTTTCGAAACATTTCAAATTCCTATACCATTTTGAAAATTTAGCGACGAGGGGGGGGGGTAGAAGTTTTAAGGTGAAGTTAAGTTATCAAATGTTCCATATTATTTGGAGTATATTGTTGTGCGGCCGGGCTCACATTACGACTGCCAATCAGTGTGACCAGATTTTATTTTCAAAAACTACTAAATGGGGAAGTCAAAAACTACTAAATTCTTAAAATGATATAGGAATTTGAAGTATTTCAAGAACTCCTCGGTTTTGTTAAACAATATTTTAACATAGTACCTTTTTACCGGGTATTTGTACCGACTGTTGTTACTTTTCGGAAACTTTCATACCGAGTATTGAAAAAAAGTTACTCGCTTAAATTTTTACCCCCCCCCGTCGCCGAATTTTTAAAATGGTATAGGAATTTGAAGTATTTAAAAAACTCCTCGGTTTTCTTCAATAATATTTTCTCGCAGTACCTTTTTCTAAAATGTGTCCGGAATTTGTACCGACAATTATTTTCGATCAGTAAGTTTTTTCCCAAGCACCCGATAATTTGCCGACTAAATACAAAAACTGCCAAAAAACTATTAAAAACTACTAAACATTCTTGCAAATGCCTCAAAAACTACCAAAAAAGTAGGAAACTACCAAATCTGGTAGATCTATCTAGGAAACTATCACACTGCTGCCAATATTGACAGACGTCAAAACAGCGTGGCTTTGTTTATCTTTACATAAAATTCCTTACGAATAGCTACTGAATTGACAGACGTCAAAGCCATGCCGTTTTGTTTACATAATAGCGCATCGGCTATTCGTCAGTAACAGAAATTACTGTCACTGTCAAAATAATAATGACAGTTGTGACCTTGAAGTATTTTACAGTAAATTATGTAAACAAAACGGCATGGCTTTGACGTCTGTCAATTCAGTAGCTATTCGTAAGGAATTTTATGTAAAGATAAACAAAGCCACGCTGTTTTGACGTCTGTCAATATTGGCAGCAGTGTGACCAGATTTGGTAGTTTCCTACTTTTTTAGAGGCATCTATTCCGGACGACTGTAAGGTATTGCAATATGCTGATGACGTCGTCGTCTATTCTTCAAACAAAACAGTTGACAAAGGTATTTTTTCATTGCAAACAGCCCTTAACAGATTAAATAGTTGGATGGAACGAAATTCCTTTCAGCTCTCAGCTGATAAATCCAAAACAGTGGTGTTTTCTAGAAAACATATCAATCCCACCATTTCTCTGAATATAAGAGACAATTTGGTTCCTCAAGTCGAGGAAGTAAAATTCTTAGGTCTTACTATTGACAGAAAACTGAATTGGAATTCTCATGTGAACAAAACTATTACTAAATGTGAGAAAGCTTTAAATATTTTAAGAGCTGTAGTCGGAGTTTCTTGGGGTTCTCATCCCTCCACCGTAAAAATCATGTACAATGCGCTAATTAGGAGCCATCTTGATTATGCAAGTTTTCTCTTAACTCCACTTACTTCAACTCTTGAGCGTAAGCTAGAGAGAGTACAATCGAAGTCCCTCAGACTAATGATTGGCGCATTCTCATCCACCCCAATCAATTCTCTTCAAGTTGAGTGTGCTGATATGCCTCTCAGACTGCGAAGACAATTCCTGTCCGACTCATTTCTCATCAAAAGAATCCAATTCATTGACCACCCACTATCGAAAAACCTGCTCACTTTGAATCAACTTTGCAATTCAAATAGATTCTGGAAAAACAAAAAAAAGCCTTATCTGTGTAGCAGTTTCGAAAAATTCAAAACACACCCATTTACGACCAGACAAGCATCTCCCTCTCCTATATACAAATATTCCTTCGAAACTTTAGTGCATGAGCCTAATGTTGTTGAAAACGTTGGAATTGACAAAGTGACAAAACGGACGCCCCAACAGATTAACCAACTTTTTCAATTCGAGACTATTAAAAGATGGCCTCACCACATTCACATATTTACGGATGGCTCCAAATTTTCCCAGAACAATCCCTCTGGGGCAGCAGTATACTTTCCTCATAATGATTCCTCTACTTTGTTAAAACTGCCTCCAAAGGCGTCAGTTTTTACTGCTGAAGCTTTAGCTGTGCTAGAGGCTCTAAATATTAGCCAACGTTTACGTTTTGACAAGGTTGCTATTTTTACAGATTCGCTTTCACTGGTCCAATCCTTGATAATTACTCACCCTTTTAACTGTGAAAACATTAACATATTGAATATTAGGAAGACCCTACACGAGTTCAAAACGAAAGGAGGAGACGCCGTTGTGGTATGGATTCCTTCCCATTGCGGTATAAATCATAACGAGAAAGTTGACACTTTAGCTAAAAAGGCTACTGAAGATGGTTTGTATCCTTCCGGGCTTATAATACCAAATAGCGACCTTTCTCAAGCGGCCTTGAGAGAAGTATATCAGGAATGGGAACAACTTTGGAACTCAGCAAGTAACCATAAGGGATTTTATTATAAGTGTATTAAAAAACAGATAACAAGAAAACCTTGGTATCACAAAAAGAAGATAAATAGAACCCAGATTGTCACGATTTCGCGCATGCGATTCAATCACCATAGATTGGAGAGTCATCTCTTTAAACTGGGTCTCGCATCAATTCCTGACTGTGAGTGTGGTACAGATTATGAGACTCTTGACCACGTCTTTTTCGCGTGCCCACTTCGGGACCGCGGTGATTTGTATTTCTCCCTTCAGAATGTAGAATACCCACTTAACATCAGCTATCTGCTTGGTTTAGAGGATGATAAGGTGTATGGAATGTTGTTTGATTTTGTTCTGAAAAATTTCATTGTACTTTAAAAAATTGATCACTTTTGCTCATTATTGAACTAATTAGTTTAATCTATAGTTATAACCTGAAACAATAAACCCATGATTATAAATGGCGGAAATCATCCAAACAAGGATGCATCGCCAATAATAAAAAAAAAAAAAAAAAAAAAAACCGAGGAGTTCTTGAAATACTTCAAATTCCTATATCATTTTAAGAATTTAGTAGTTTTTGACTTCCCCATTTAGTAGTTTTTGAAAATAAAATCTGGTCACACTGATTGGCAGTCGTAATGTGAGCCCGGCCGCACAACAATATACTCCAAATATGGAACATTTGATAACTTAACTTCACCTTAAAACTTCTACCCCCCCCCCTCGTCGCTAAATTTTCAAAATGGTATAGGAATTTGAAATGTTTCGAAACTCCTCGGTTTTCTTTTAGAGTTTTTTCTCAAATACTTCTTTCAAAAAACTATCGGATACTTATACCGACTTTTATTAAAAAAACTGTGATAGTAACTATCTATAAACTATATGACAATTTCAATTTGGTATATCTATGTTATTTTTCAACATAGCGTAACGAAAATTGGTACATGTAATAAGAAAAGTGTGTTCTTTTAGACTGTGTGCATAATTTTAAAACAGTATGAACAATAAAAAAGATAGATGACTTATGTTGAAGATAAATGTTCAATCTATAGTTGAGCAAAACTACATAAGTCAACATAAGTGGTTTTACCCAAAGCTTTTTCATAATAAGTAACACTTACGATGCGGGCATTTGTCATTTTTGTACCTTTTCAGGTTATGTTACTAAGCCTAAACTATACCTTCATGCCGTGTCCCAGGTGGGTTAGGCAGAGAGAACGGAACGCCATATGGATATACCCTTACATACTTCTTTCGCTTCCTCTACATTCATCCAGTTTCTCATATATGCTCGCCAATTTCTCTTTCTAAACACGCGGCTATCCTTAAGAATTTGATTCACGTGATCAAGCCACGTGGTTCTCGGACGTCCGCGCTTCCTTACACCCCCTCTTTTGGATAAATACATCCTCTTCGTCATCCTTTAATCGTGAATTCGCTCAACATGTCCAAGCCATCGTAACTATTTGTTAACACGCATTCTGTCCTCAACACTCCTACTCACATCCGCTCATTCACCTGCTATCATTCTTCTCAGCTATCATATTCCCACTGCGATTATTCCACTTTCGTCCTTCAGCCATGTCCATGTTCCCCTTGCCTTCGTAAGTGATGGTACCAGAATGGTATTAAGCACCAGCATTTTTTCCATATTTGATACATTTCCATTGCTGACAATGGGTCGAAGTACACCTTTCACTCTAACATCGATCACTTTTCATTCTTTCAATGTCCCTATCGCATCTTCCATCCTTCGCAGACAAACAATGCATTCTCCCGAGCCCTATTCAATTCGATATCAACATTCTTCTCTTTCACAGGTCGCATACAGTAGTCGAATAATATGTTGAAAAACCACGGAGACATGACACAATCTTGCTTCACTCCTTTGGTGAGAACAAACCACTTCGAAAGGGTATTATTAACCCTTACGCAAGCGGAGCTCCCCATGTAAAGTAAATAGATTGCGTGGATCAACTTCTTATGTTCATTTTAAAATATTATATGACAGGATGCCACTTGACTGGCACCTCTTCAAGCAAAGGCTTCATGCCACATATTATAACAATTTGGTTGGCCAGTATGCAAGTGAAACTTGGACGTGGTTGAAGAAGGAATAAGTATGAATAAATGTAAAGTGGAGATACGTTCATTTTGAAGAATGGTTGGTAAAACGTTGCGAGATAGAAGGCAAAATGGGGATATCAGGTGAATGAGCGGATGTGAGTATTGTTGTTGTGAGTAATGAGTAATGTGAGTGAGTAATGTTCAGGACAGGGTGCGTGTAAACAAGTTACAATGGTTTGGACATGTTGACATTCACGATGAAAGGATGACGAAGAGGATGTATTTATCTAAAAAAAAGGGGGTGTAAGGAAGCGCGGACGTCCAAGAACCACGTGACTTGATCACGTGGATCAGGTTGTTAAGGATGGCCGCATGTTTAGAAAGAGAAATCGGCGTGCGTGTATGAGAAACTGGATGAATGTAGAGGAAGCGAAAGAAATATGTAAGGATAGACCTATATGGCGTTCCCTTCTCTCTGCCTAACCTACCTGGGACACGGCATGATGGTATAGTTTAGGTGTAGTAAAATAACCTCAAAAGGTACAAACATGACAAATGCCCGCATCGTAAGTGTTACTTATTATGAAAAAGCTTTGGGTAAAACCATTTATGTTGACTTATGTAGTTTTGCTCAACGAGACTTGGCACGACTATGTTTCACAAATACATCATAAGTAAATATATGTACTTTTTCCCAACGTTAAATTGTAATTTTTTTACTTATGTTCTTTTTCACAATGCTATAACTATATTTTTATTGTGTTTGATAATGTGAAGTTTTGCCCAATAAAAGACCAAAAAAAATGCTTTTAAATGGTATATAAAACTCATTTCGGCCAAAAATCGACTTATGTACTTTTGCCACAGTTAACCATAAACATATTTTACAATTTCTCTATGGAAAAGTTCACCATAGATATATTTTATAATTTCTTTCTTTTTTCTATGTAATTACGGACAAATAGCCTTTGCCATAATTCTTTGCTTTCTACTAGAGATGCAACGAATATTCGGCAACTATTCGGTATTCTGCCTATTCGCCTACATTTTTACTATTCGGCCGAATACTGAATATAATTATGGTCTATTATTTGGTATTCTGCCAAATAGTTGAAATGTAAAACTGTATAAGAAACTATAATCATGAACTTTAGATTGTAGATTGTTGCTATTTCATTCTCAGCTGCAGATGCATAATTATTAATCCTCAAATATCTAATTAATTACAGTGGAACCTCTCATAACGAGTAATTCGCACAACGAGCAAAAAAATGTGAAAAAGTTGCTCCCATAACAAGCGACATCTCGCATAACGAGTTACAGAGAGGGTAAGTCCCTTTTTCACGATATTCACGTGACCTTGTAAGCCAGGACTTCCACACCAGTACATCAGTCTGTCTTAAGCACTCACTCGTATCAAAAGATGACAGTATTTTGCAGAATATTATCATTCATCGAAAGGGTCAATTTCATGGCAATATGAAAAAATATTAACAAACATAATATATATACCCTACACCTACACAGAGGCGTAGCTAGGGTCATCTGCGCCCGGGGACATGGCACAAAGTCTGCGCCCCTTCTCGGAGCCCCCATGAAAATTTTAAAATTTTACGGTTTATAAATTAATGGTTCATTTTCGAGGCATCAATCTGGTATTTTAATGAAATAGAATACAGACTTATAATTCTCTTCAATGAAAATAGATCCTTAGAATTATTATTTTAATTTATTTATTTATTAACATATTGAGATAATTTAGAAATAAATATTTTAAGTACAAAATTTTCTAGTTTAATATAGCACACTAATTTTGTCTATGAAAACATAATGTACAGATATCAACTTTTCTTCTTTCTTCTAGAATTCAGAATCTGAGTATTCGTTCTTATGTATTCGTTCTTCAACTTAACTCGAAGAACTAAATCCTCAATGCCAAATCTGTTCGGTCTTTTTCGTTCTTTTGGGAAAAATTACATTAAAGTACTATATTTTCAAAGAAACTAAGGTTTAACATCGCGTGGCAAATAAAGTCACGAACGAGATTTAAATCTTCGTGTGTGTTTTTTTTTTGGAAAAAAAACCTTAAGATACTCTATTTTCAAAGATACTAAGGTTTCATATTGCGTGTCAAACGTTGAGAACGAGATTCTTGGATTTAAATCTACGTGTTATTATTTTGGAAAAAACGCCATTGGAGTATTCTATTTTCAAAGGAATTAAGGTTTTATATCGCGTGTCAAATGTAACAAACATGATTCAAAGATTTAAATCTTTGTGAAGTTGTTTTGGTAAAAATACCATTAGAATACTCTATTTACAAAGAGACTAAGGTTTAAAATCGCGTGACATATATCACAAACGAGATTTAAGGATTTAAATCTTCGTGTCGTCTTTTGGGAAAAAGGCCTTTAAAATACTTTATTTTCAAAGAGACTAAGGTGAAAATCGCGTGACAAATTCCACGAACGAGAACGAATGTTAAGAACGAATTGTTTTGAAGAACGATGTCTCAAGTACCGATTCCTGAGAAAGAACTGGATTTACCAATACTACGTAGTATTGTTCAGAATCTGAGTATTCGTTCTTATGTATTCGTTCTTCAACTTAACTCGAAGAACTAAATCCTCAATGCCAAATCTGTTCGGTCTTTTTCGTTCTTTTGGGAAAAATTACATTAAAGTACTATATTTTCAAAGAAACTAAGGTTTAACATCGCGTGGCAAATAAACACGAACGAGATTTAAATCTTCGTGTGTGTTTTTTTTTTTTGGAAAAAAACCTTAAGATACTCTATTTTCAAAGATACTAAGGTTTCATATTGCGTGTCAAACGTTGAGAACGAGATTCTTGGATTTAAATCAACGTGTTATTATTTTGGAAAAAACGCCATTGGAGTATTCTATTTTCAAAGGAATTAAGGTTTTATATCGCGTGTCAAATGTAACAAACATGATTCAAAGATTTAAATCTTTGTGAAGTTGTTTTGGTAAAAATACCATTAGAATACTCTATTTTCAAAGAGACTAAGGTTTAAAATCGCGTGACATATATCACAAACGAGATTTAAGGATTTAAATCTTCGTGTCGTCTTTTGGGAAAAAGGCCTTTAAAATACTTTATTTTCAAAGAGACTAAGGTGAAAATCGCGTGACAAATTCCACGAACGAGAACGAATGTTAAGAACGAATTGTTTTGAAGAACGATGTCTCAAGTACCGATTCCTGAGAAAGAACTGGATTTACCAATACTAGCTATATAGTATAAAAGTCTATGTGTTTGACTTTTCATCTGTCGTTTGGTTCGTCGCTTGTGCGGGTGGGCGGTGTTTTAGAAATGTCTTATTTAGTGTTATAGTGTTGTTTACTTTTATTATTAGACTTTGTTGGCATTTATTCTCGACGAAAACACTACCACTATGTCTATTACTCAAAAAGAAACTGAATGTTTGAATGCATTGCAAGACTTAAATATCTCAAAGAACTCTGGTTCTGTGAATGATTCACCTACCAAATTCTCAAATCAGAAACAGCGGTCTCTAGGGGCTATCGAAAGCCTTGTAGCGAATCCATATACAGACATAGTTAGCCCTTCTAAAGATCATGGTCTGTATGAAAGAACCAATATAATAATATCGTCCAAGTATGCCACACCAAAACGCGTGGAATCTATTGCTTCTGTGTCTCATGTTAGATTGGGTATTGGACAAGATGTCATTGCTGTGCAATCCAGTAAACAGGTTCAGGACATTGGAAAGGAAAAGCAGCATATTGGTGGGCATTATGAAAATTTGGAGTATTATGAACAACATCAACCGCCTTACTACCACCAGCTGAATGATCATACTCATCAGTTTGATCCTCAAGTTGCAGATAATACATATAATAGTACATATTGCAAAGCACAGCCTCAGGTACCAAGGGGGAATCAAAATCGAAATACTGTTCCTGGGAGTAATGTGCCCACATCTGAAGGCCCACCGGTGTATGAAAATGTATCTGTGAGTGGGACTAAAATAGCAAGTGGGGCTGAAACATACCAGTATGGAGGGTCCCAGGCTGGACCTCAGGTCGCTCCTCAAACACAAGCGCAGTATGCAGATTATGAACCTATACACCACCCACTAACTGTACAAAGAAATCTTGCAAGTGCACAACCACAAGCAAGTGGTGTGAATCAGTACTATCTTCCAGCAGCTCCAGCTAATAGAATAGTAACTATTCCGTCTAATGCTATATATGCTTCCATCACTCCCAGTGCACAAAGACCTAAAGCAAACATTGCTACGTGTGTAGAAAATGCACCTCCAAAGTTTTATCATTCCTTACCAACATCTCAAGCAATCAAGAATATTTTTGATTCATCTAGCAAAGTGCCAGTTCAGTTATCAGTAGACAAAAGTAGATCTGTAAACCAAAACAGGCTACAAATTACAGATGATACAAATGGATCAGATTATGTGTGTATGAGTGGTGGGTTAGGAGTACAGCAGGGCGGTTCTGTGCCTAGTCCAGCACCCTCTCCCACACCCAGCAGTGTGAGTGCGGGATCCGGGGGTGGGGGCACCACTGGACGAGGGAAAGGATTGCTCCCATATAGTGTCACCCCGCCGCGTCCTACAGGACTTACTGAAGCTCAGAGGAAAGTAGAAGAGCTCACTAGGCAACTAGAAGAAGAAATGGAAAGACAAGATGAAGAAGGGGAATATTTTGGTTTGTATTCTATCTCACCCACCTCACCTTTGTATTTATACATGTTTGAAAAGGTGTTTTCGCAGAGCATATTATTTATTTATTTATTCATCATAAACGGCACATTAGCCATTGACAATAAAGGTTTACAAATTAATATCGTTCACATAATAATATAACCAAGTATACATATAAAACCAAAATATAAAAACATTAACACAGTGGAAGTAAACAGAACAAAACAAAACATCAAACATTATAAAAATATCGTTTTGGGTACTCTACGTACAGTAGCTTTGAAAAAGACTTTTTAGTTGGTCTTGTATGCAAGGTCCCGTGTAAAGACTGTCCTAAAATTTATATAGCCAAAACTAACCGCCGCACATCTGCTCGAGTGGCTGAACACAGAGAAGATGTTAAGGGTAAAAAAACAATTTGTACTTATAAACCCGTGCTATATCTACCGCTAAGTGGCAAAAACAAACTGAGTTCCTAGAAATTTGTCTAAAATTGAACCATCGTTCTGAAATTTTGAAAAATAATTTTGTTATTCTGAGATCGGCTGTGCTATAATGAATTTTGGTTTAGTACATTTTGTATAAAAGATTATCGGGGACAAATTACAGCTACATTATACTGAAAATTTCTCTGCTTCGGTATTCGTTATTCTGAGATTTGACATGTATATCTTTTTAAAAAAAAAAAATTTGATGGAGTCCCTAGCATAGAATAGGTCTCCCACTTGGCGTGTCCTGTAAGACTATTTACTTATTAATCTACATGCAATATTGCATATTTTATGGAGTCCCTAGCATAGAATAGGTCTCCCACTTGGCGTGTCCTGTAAGACTATTTACTTATTAATCTACATGCAATATTGCATATTTTATGGAGTCCCTAGCATAGAATAGGTCTCCCACTTGGCGTGTCCTGTAAGACTATTTACTTATTAATCTACATGCAATATTGCATATTTTGGTATTTTGTTAGATCAACTGTGTGCTGAGTAAGAGAAATCAAAGTGGGTGTATGAGAAATTTTAGGACTTACATTCACTTACGCGTCTATTTTAAATGATGAACAAGTACAATATTTTACATTATTTTTCTAAATCAAATTTCTTAGTTTTATAATTTAATATAAATTACCGGATATCCAAAAGATATCATTAATACATGTAAATATATTTTTTACAAACAAATGTTAATTTTTTACAAATAAATGCCTCTTTATAAAAAGACTAGCGGTCCGCTCTGGCTTCACACGAGTAGACAGGTATTTAAAAAAATTATTTAGTTTTCATACGGATCTTAAAAAAATCTTTTATTTTTTTTATTTCTGAATTTTGTAAAAAGATCATATACCTATACAAAACAAAAGTCATTAAGTTTATTGAGTCATAACTTCCCTGTAAACGATATTATTTGTCATTTTATTTTGTGGCAGCAAAATAAATTGATTTTCTGGAGCTGCGACCTGTAATAGGCCAACATACAGTTGACCATGATTAAAACATTATTTTTGTAGGTCGATCTCTACTAAATCCAAGGTTTGGCCTTGAGACTTGTTAATAGTTAAGGCGAAAGATGTTTTTACCGGAAATTGAAGCTGTTTAAATGGGATTGGCAAATCAGTTGGGATCATCAGTATCAGTATTCTATCATCAATAGTTTTCACAGGTCACGAGATGTTAAGAATATTTTACGTAATTTTTTGCATCTTGGGTTACATTGTTGGAGTTTTAGTAAGGATCCCTAATTTTTTTTAAAATATAATGTAGCCTATGTCACCCGGGGATAGTGTAGCTACACTCACTTAAGAGTGAAAGAATTTTTCAAATCGGTTGAGTAGTTTCGCAGCCTATTTAATGCAAACAATCAAATCTTTCCTCTTTATAATATTAGTATGGATATTCAACAAAATAGGCTCACACATGTATGTTTGTGGATAGCAGCAGTGGCACGGACAATATTGCGCAAACATAGATGTGGCTCGCACTCACGCTTATATCAAATACTACATATATCAATTTTTTTTTTTAATAATAATAGTTTATTAAACACAAATATCATTTACAATAATTGAACAATAAAATAATACTTTTTTTTTTCTAATACAATGACTCCCCAAAATTGAGCGTAGCTCGTGCTTTGGGGAGAATTATTTTATACTATATAAGCAATTAAAATAAAAAATTAGCAATCAGAAAAAAGACATACACATACAAACAAATTCTAATACTATTAGTTAAAGATCAATCATTTTTTTGTTTTATTCACATTCATATAATTTTAATGTATTGTGGAACACATGTTACTAAATGTTCCACGTAATAGGAGTCAGATTATATAACATTCATAAAATAACCATAACCTTCTCGATATTACCTGCATCTTCTCATTCTCTCTACTGTTTATTAAATTTTACTTATTATTATTACTGTCAGCATTTATTACATTTTTATTTTGCATTTGTTTACTTCTTCCTTACATATAAATACAGGCGGACCTCGACTTTCGCACATGATTGGTTCCTGAAAATGTGTGCGAAAGTTAAATGTTCGAAAGTAGAGGGATGTAAAAAAAAAAGTATAATGTAGGTACTTTAAAAGTCTTATTTACATATAAATAATTACTGACAATAAGTACATACATTTTAAATGTAAATTATATTTTTTTAACAAAGTTGTACTTTTTTCTTTTCTTCATAGAGAGCTCTGTAACATGTAGCACTATTATGGATAGCCCTACGCACTTGAGATACGCGTTTTCCATCGGGATCAAATTCTTCCATAATATTTGAAAATGTCTTAAGATGTATTAAAGCTTTCTTCATGTTTTTTATTGTTCAGGTCTTGGTTATTTCTTCTGGTTCTTCTTCCTCACTCTCAATTTGTAAGCTATTTTCGTTTTCTTGTTGGTCCATTAAAAATTTATTAGTCAAGGGCTCAGAATGTGATTCAATCACCTCATTAACATCTTCACTGTTGACATTTAGGCTTAGTTCCTTCATTAGGTTAACTATTTCATGTGTGATGGTCTCTGGAGTTTCATCAAAGTTAACGAAATCACTCATCATTTGAGGGCAGAGTTTCTTCCATGAACTTTTCATTGTCAACTCTTTTATTTCAGCCCATGCATCTCCAATACGAAGTGTAATACCATCATACGTAATACCTACTCTGGTTTTTATGCGTTTCATAGTGTAACAGGATAAAAACTATACGGAAACAATTATTTTTACTCAAATTTTTGAACAAAAATTTTTCATAAAAAATGTGCGAAATAGCGAATTGTTTGAAAGCCGAATGTACGAAAGTCGAGGTCCGCCTGTACATATGTCGTTATCAAATTATTTTGTTCTAATGTTTCTTTCCCAAGTTCTGAGAATGGGGATCCATTAAAGCCACATGCTAGATTTAAATTGTTTCGACACAAGTAATGCCAATAAATATTTTTGTGTATTTACACCATGGTCACACTATTGACTTTGGCATCCCTATTTGACTTTGACTTTACTTATAGTTAACATTTGCTTCTTTCCTATTAAGCAGAAGTTTCACTATGTTTTTTATTAATGCCCTTTGTAGTTTAAAAGTTAAATAGTGTAAAATATTTTAATATTGTTTTAATCTTACAGGTATCTGCCACACATGCGGTGAAAAGGTTACTGGAGCTGGGCAGGCATGCCAGGCCATGGGAAATCTCTACCACACTAATTGCTTCATCTGCTGCTCTTGTGGACGTGCACTTCGAGGGAAGGCATTCTATAATGTGCATGGACGTGTCTACTGTGAGGAGGATTACTTGGTAACATACTTTCAAGTAAACAGTATTTTTTATTTTGTTTTGTGATTCATTTATTTATTTTATGTCTTCTTTTTTGGTTATTATATTCTACATATTCCTTGTATTTATTATTATAACTGTTTGTATTGTATTTTGCACAATTTTGTGGAGGTTCATTTTAATAAATTTAAAATATAAATAATATAAAATTTTTGAGTCTAACATTGCTGAATGATATTGTAATAATAAGTTATAATAATAATACAAATACTCGGGAGGTCTTTCGAGGAGGATAAACACCCATCATCTCCTCTTGAGTAGTTTTTTATTATGTTTTTTATTATTTGAATTGTTTTTATTACTGTGTTTATGGCAATAGGTCCATTATAGGACGATTTGTGCCAAATTTTGTTGTATTTGTGAGGGTAACATGTAAGTGTATATTTTGGGAGAGTGTTTGCGAGGGATGGAAGATGTGATAGGAACATAGAAGACAGAGGGCGGTGCTAGAGTGAACAGTGCACTTCAAACCATTGTCAGCAATGGCAATTAATAGAACGTGGCAAAATTTCTGGTACACAATACCATTCTGGTACCGACACATATGGGTCAGGGTGTAAATTTTGCCACTTTTTTCGTATCTTGTGTCTCCTTAAGAGATTTTATTTCTTGTGGCTTATAGATATTTTTTTTAATTATTGAAATTGAAACATGTTGGATAAACAAACCCCGCAACATCATTTCAAATAGATTTTGTTAATATTAAAGTGGAAAAATAATACTTTCTATTAAAAAAAAAACACATTTTCCCCCAAATAATCGGGTAATAAGTTGTCATTACGTCTACAATCATAATAATAACTTTTCCATAACTGTCATGAAATTGGCTTATTATTTAAATATTATTATATGAAAATAACAGCTTATTTCGTTATATAATATAAAGTTTTTTGTTGATGTAACCGATTTTGATTTTATGTGACTTTTTTTATATAACAGACTTTGACTGTTTGTATTTGCATAAAATCATATGGTAGAATAGTTTTTATCTGGTGGTTACACCAAAGCAAACCGTCATGTGGTGCTCCATGCATCAGCCGCTAGTTTGTTAGAGTAATCTAATAGTTTGTCGGTGCAGTCTGACATGGTCACGTCGTTCAAAGATTGTTTTTGAAAATATCATCGTAAATAAGACACATTTTTATTAAAATTATGTTGCAAACTATAGTTAAAGGTAAAAGTAACCGTTTGATGATTATTTAAGCTACAGACTAAAATATTTAGTTTATGTAACACCTATGTAAAACGTTACACATAAATTAATGGAACATTACATAAAATAATCACTACATCAAAGACTTCCATTAAAGTTGCAAACGATTAGATATGGAAATTGCAAAAAAGTGTTTGTGCGTATGTACTGGTTATCAGGTACCTACATTTAATAATTTGAATGAGCTAGTTCTTAGAGTTGGGAATAACGGCTCTTTGAAAATAATGGAACGTAAGTGACTGTTATTTATTTATATTCTGTTATTAGAAAAGCTACCGTTGTAAACCCCCCCCCCATATAAAAAAAAAAAAAAAATTACCTGGTTATGTTCAAAAATATTTTTTATCTGGCAACGAACAATAATAAGATATGCAAGATTAAAGCAAATAAAAAAGGAAAGTTCGAAAAAAGTCATTTTAGATCTTAAACTCAGCGATGAGGTTTGTCTCCCATCCTGACTGTCTTGATTTTTTGTCTGTCAACTTTTCTAATAATAATATAAATAGTTATAATTAAAAGATTAAAATAATCTCTTTTAAATTACATCAATCATAAAATTAATATAGTAAAAGATTTTTAACTATATTAATTAGATTAAAAGTTTTTAATTTCATTTTATGAAAAATAAACATGTAAAATCATGTGGAGATAGTCCTTTGACCACTCAGGTGATAAAAGGGTTATGAATAATTATCTACCCGTATCTCGAACTCATTCTACTTTTGTGTCAATCAACAGATGTCCGTAGTAGTACCGTTTTGAGGCGAAAAAAAGAACGCGTTCCTTTTCAAATAATACCTAAATATTATTTTCCATACTAAAATGTATCGCTGCGTGATTTGTAACGTCATCGGGAATACCTAAATGATCGTCCATAGTAAAATGTATGGCGGCGTGATAAGTAACACTATTATTAATACCTAAATGATAGTCCATAGTAAAATGTATGGCGGCGTGATAAGTAACACTATTATTAATACCTAAATGATTTTCCATAGAAAATTTGATATCTGTGATAATTCACGTCGTTCGGAACGAAGTAGCGGGTCGTCGTCAGAAATCACTCGATAATAGTGTGATGTGATATATCGATATTCTGCTACCAAGCTCCGTAAAAATAATTTAATATATCACGCGTTCCTCGTTATAACGACCAACTCTACTAGTTCTAGCTAAGTACTAGCAAAAGTTGTAAAATTTAATTTCGCAAATACTTACTACATTGAGCAGGTTACATAAGTCAATGAGAATAATAGTTACAAGGTAAACTTCTTATGCAATAAAGGCAAAGGAAGATTTTCTTGGCCTATTACTGACAATTCTTCAATAGTATATAACCACAATATTGAAACCCTGAATTAATTATCTGAAAGAAGAGGGATCGAGACTTTCGACATATCGAAAATAAATGTCAAAATTATAGTAAATAAACTTTATTCCATCCTTTTATTAATTCTTTTTATTTTTTTGTAATAACCTAAATTATCACTAACCTCTCCACCCGTGATCAGTCTAAATATTACGATACCTATTTTCATATTAGCTGTAGCTTACAATGTATCCGTAACTATAATAAAAACATAAAAAATAATAAACATGCTTTACTGATTTTGATCACGCTTTGTCATTATTTTTCTCCCTGTGAATTTAACTTATGAGAACTTAGCTTTACAACTTTATGTAACTTTTTTGTGTAACATCTATGTTATCGTTACATAGATTCTATGTAACACTTTATTTATTTATTTATTTTATTCTTCTTGCACATCATCATTCATATAACAAATAAATATAGCAATATACACAAGAAAAAATGTGATGATGTGCAGTGGCGAGATTATCACTATATAGTGATTTCTTCCATCTAACCACGTCACATTAACACTAAACAGAAATAGAAATAATAATAACAAAAACACAAACATTATAAAAAATAGCCACACAAATTAGTTTGAAAAAAAAAATAATTAAAAAAACTACAATTCACACACCTAACACTCCAAAGGGATCGGGAAGGGGTTAGGGGACGGATGCTGAGTTAGAAGACAATAAATACTTCTTGACGGCATATTTAAACCCATTAAAAGATTGAGATATTCTATGAGAAGAAGGGAGATTATTCCAGCAACGAGCACCACATACTGAGAATGATTGAGAAATGTCTTTGTGTCACTTTGTGGCAAAATACATGTCCTAACCCATATATGTTAGCGAAACATGAATGTGTTTAAAGAAGAACAAAAGTGGAATAAATGCAGTGGAAATGCAATCACTGAGAAGAATGTTTGGTGAAATGTTGAGTGATAGTGAGGAATGAGGACATTAGAAGAGAAGCAATTACAAGGGAGTGTTGTAGATAGAATGCGTGTAATGTAAATAAGTTACGATGCTTATAATTTAGAATGAATGGATGAAGGAAGGATGACAAGAGGATATATCATCTGAAAGAGAACTGCATGTATCAAATTGTTTAGGATGACCATGTGTTAAAAAAGGGAAATCAATGTGCATGTTTTAGATGCATGCACATTGTATGAATGTGGAGGAAGCAAAAGAAGTATCTAAGGATACATGTCTATATAGCGTTCCATCCTCTGTCTACTCTGCTGTGGACATGGTGTGAGATGAATTCATAACTGGGAAAGAAGTATCTAAGGATACATGTCTATATAGTGTTCCATCCTCTGTCTACTCTGCTGTGGACATGGTGTGAGAGTAATTCATAACTGGGAAAGAAGTATCTAAGGATACATGTCTATATAGCGTTCCATCCTCTGTCTACTCTGCTGTGGGCATGGTGTGAGATGAATTCATAACTGGGAAAGAAGTATCTAAGGATACATGTCTATATAGCGTTCCATCCTCTGTCTACTCTGCTGTGGACATGGTGTGAGAGTAATTCATAACTGGGAAAGAAGTATCTAAGGATACATGTCTATATAGCGTTCCATCCTCTGTCTACTCTGCTGTGGACATGATGTGAGAGTAATTCATAACTGGGAAAGAAGTATCTAAGGATACATGTCTATATAGCGTTCCATCCTCTGTCTACTCTGCTGTGGACATGGTGTGAGAGTAATTCATAACTGGGAAAGAAGTATCTAAGGATACATGTCTATATAGTGTTCCATCCTCTGTCTACTCTGCTGTGGACATGGTGTGAGAGTAATTCATAACTGGGAAAGAAGTATCTAAGGATACATGTCTATATAGTGTTCCATCTCTGCTGTGGACATGGTGTGAGAGTAATTCATAACTGGGAATAAAATTGTATGTACATTTTGTTTCAGTATTCTGGTTTCCAGCAGACTGCTGAGAAGTGTGCCATATGTGGACATTTGATTATGGAAATGGTAAACACTTAAAAACCAAATTATTTTACATTTATCTCATGTAGACATGTCAATTAATAAATATAGGTTTATACTTTCAGATTCTCCAAGCAATGGGTAAATCATATCATCCCGGTTGTTTCCGTTGTTGTATCTGCAATGAGTGTCTAGATGGAGTGCCATTCACAGTGGATGTAGATAACAAGATTTATTGTGTCAATGATTACCACAGAATGTTTGCTCCTAAATGTGCCAGTTGTGGAAAAGGTAATGCATGCTGTCGCATATACTTATATTTTATATATTCCTCTTATCACCTCTTGTTCACTTAATATTGAATATATACCCTCATGCCGTATCCCAAGTGAGGTAGGCAGAGTGAATGGAACACCATATAGATCCATCTTTGCATGATTCCTTCGCTGCTTCTATATTCATACAATTTCTCATACACTCACATCTATTTCTCTTCTATTCAGTACCTACTCTTGAGAATGCCCATTGAAGTGGGCGAAAACGTTAAGAGTTTTAATAAATACAGTGAAAATATAACAGTGTTATTAATTATTTATAAATTACATCTATTTCTTGGTTGTCCTTAGAATTTGATCCATGTGGTAACACCCACACCACCTTTTTCATATTGGTATATCCTTTCATCATCCATTCATTCTAAATGTTTTTTTTTTTAAGTAAAAACATTCATAATAGAAATTTTGACTTATTTTCAACAATCATAATATTTTTATGGATAATATTCAGTTTATTTGTATATTTAGGAAGTTTGTTTGCGAGGGATGGAAAATGCGACAAGGATATCGAAAAGTAGCCGGCACTAGGATTAACGGTACACCTGTACATGTGTCGAACATGGCAAAATTGCTAGTGCACAATACCATCCTGATACCGATACTTATGTATGCAAGCGAAACGTGAACATGGTTGAAGAGGGACGAAAGTGGAATAAATGCTGTGGAGATGAGAACGCTGGGGAGTATGGTTGATCAAACGTTGCGTAATAGAGTGAGGATTGAGGATATTAGAAGAATGAGTGTTGTGGATAGAATGCGTGTGAATAAATTGAGATGGTTTGGTCATGTGGAACGAATGGAAGAGGAAAGAATGACAAAGAGGATATATTTGTTTGAAAGGAGGAGTGTGAGGAAGCGCGAGTGTCCGAGAACTACATGGCTTGACCATGCAGATCAAATTCTCAAGGACAGCCGTGTATTGAGTAAGATAAATCGACGTGTATAAATCGATGAGACAGATCTATATAGTGTTCCGTTCTCTCTGCCTACTCCACTTGGGATACGGAGTGTGGGAATAGATAGATAGATAATATTCAGATTTTATCATCATTGTGATGTACTCCTGTATAGGTAGGTACCACAATTTAGTGTAGGTTCTTTGAAGATAATAAAAGTGGTGATACACTTTAAATAGTTTATTTTCTCTATTAGTCTATAGGTATGCCTACAAGTCGTTACTTTATGTGTCACAGTGTTGCCACTATTAATGCACCAAGTATGTACTATTAGATGAGTATGTACTTGTCTAATCAAAAGGTAGGTATGAAAAAGCCCCCCCCCCTATCCATAGTGTAATAGATACAAAACATGTATTACAATGGATCGAGGATATATACGAGGGCGGATTGATAAGTCGGGTAAAAATTAGACAAAGAGTTACTTTTTTCGAATGGATGATATTTATTTTTCAACTCCATCTTCTTTGAGAGCTATACACTTGGTAAGACGATGCTGGAGTTTTTGGTCCACTCTTTTTTGTTATCTTTTCCAAGGCCCTGAAAATACGCCATAGTTTAGGAGATAACCTCCAAATTAGTTGCAAATCTTCGTCCCCCAAGCCATTTTTTCATGTTTGGTAAAAGGTAGGAATCACTGAGAGCCAGGTCAGGAAAATATAGTGGATGACGAAGCATTTTGTAGCGTGACTCCACCAGCTAGCTTCGCCGTTGCAATGGCGAAAGATTGAGCAGAAGCATTATCGTGGTGAAACAGGATTTTTTCTTGGCAAGATGAAAAGTATAGCGTTATACTCTCCATCAATTATTTTAACTTTTAAGAGGAAATCAATTAAGACTGTACCTTGTGCGTCCAAGAAAACCTTAGCCATAGCTTTGCCTGCTGATGGAACCACCTTGACCTTCTTCGGAACACTTCCACCAGCTTCTACCCGCTGCTTGGTTATTATTTTGTCTCTGGTGTGTAAAAATGAATCCTTGTTTTATCTTTAGTGATGAAACAGTGTAAAAACTCATCTGGATTTCATTCAAACAGTCGAAAATTAGCCTGGAAAAGTGTCACTCATTCACGTTTTTGGTCAACAAACGCGGCAGCCATTTTGCTGAAAACTTTTTAATACGCAAATTTTCATGAAATGTTATGAAAACTCGTTTATATAAGATGTTTAAAGTGTTGGCTACCCCTTTCAACTTCATTCATCGATCTCCCAATACAATATCGTGGATTTTCATGAGCATTTTTGGAGTGGTTACCTCAATTGGACGTCCTGATCGAGAAGCGTCTTCCATCTCGTTCTACCACAACGAAATTCATTAAGCCACTTGTGAATCATCTTTAGTGACAGAGAAGATTCACCATAATATTTATCAAGACATTTCTTTGTGTCCGTGATGGTTTTTTTGCGTAAAAAGTAATGTTTTATCAACACTCTAAATTCACTTTTTTCAATTTTAACAGCAAAAGAACTACTTGTCCGGTCAAAACGACTGAAAAAACAATTCCAAATTCAAATTTCAGTGTGAAATTTCGTGTATGTTCCTTCAAAGCACGTACCTGTCCAAAAATGTTTTAACTTCCATATTAGCATCACCGCTTCATCCATTTTTACCTGACTTATCAATCTGCCTAAGTATATAAGGTTTTACTCCATTTCACTGCGTACAGTCGGGCAGAGACTTGGCTCATGCCTTTGCATAAAACCTTCACCTCATACTATCTCCTGCGTAAAATCGAATGATCTTTCATTCATGAGGTGCATGTTGTACATGCATTTCGGATGAAAATTGGATCATACAGTCTTTCATATATATATATATATATATGAATGACTGTGTGATCAAATTTTCATCGGAAATGCATGTGCAACATGCATTCCATTAAGGAAAGATCACTTGATTTTACGCAGGAGATAGTATATATATATATATATGTTTGAAAAGGTGTTTTCGCAGAGCATATTATTCATATATAAGTATCGTTTTTGGGTACTCTACGTACAAGGGTACTCTACGTACGTTTTGGGTACTTGTACGTAGAGTACCCAAAAACGATACTTATATATGAATATATATATATATATATATATTACAGTTTTGGAGAATATTAAAATATTATTTGTGTGGCAAAGCACCTCTAGGGCCCTGTGCAATTTAGTTAACAATGTTATAAGATAATGTATGATTTAATCAAGATTTTGGTTTGTTTGTTTGTGCATAGGTATAACTCCTGTGGAGGGAACTGAAGAAACAGTACGAGTTGTATCCATGGACAAGGACTTCCATGTGGATTGCTACATGTGTGGAGAGTGTGGTATGCAGTTGACTGATGAACCAGATAAACGTTGTTACCCCCTACAGGGTAGATTGCTGTGCAGATCGTGTCACCTCCTCAGTCTTTCATGTCCCTCTACGCACCCTCCGTCTCCTGCTAATTACCAGTATATGGGATAAAATAGCTCTTATAAATTTGAACCGCAATTAGATTTAACCCCAGTTTGAAGTATAATTCTTTTTGTAAAAATAAAGAAAAATAATGTCCTATAGACACATGTGTAGTGTGAATATTGAATTTCTCGTAACAATCTTTATAATTGGTTATTTCATTTTCATATAATAACATTATTTTTTTATACCTATGTACAAATTAAAGCAATATAATTGGGTAAGAACCAAATTTTACTCCACGTGTCACAGTGGACATCACAGGGGACCATGTCAAACACGTGTCACATTGGACAAGTTTGTATCTCCAGAGACATTGTAAAGGTTGTTTTACACAAGATCTCATAGTTTGAAAAAACTGTTTATTGGTGTTTAAAATATGTCTACTATTGCATAAATTGAAAACATATTTTGGTTTAGTACTATTAAAAACAAGCAAATGAACAACTTTAAAAATGTTTGTTGTAATTTTTTTTATAATTTACACGTAGGAAATATTTTTTTAGTTATTACTAAAAAGAAACCAAAATAACAAGATCAAAAATATTTATTGGAAAAATAATATTTTAATAATAAAAAACCAAATGAACACATTTTGGACGATATTTTATCGAATAAACATTGCCTTTTATAAAATCAATACTAGATAGGAACATATTGGAAATATAAAATATTTGAGACAGTACACAAAACAAATAGAAACATAAAGTTAAAAATTATTACTAGTTCAATAAAATTATCATGAAAATATTCGAGTTACATTGGAAACTTTATTAAAACATTGAATATCCATCGAGGGATTCGACTTCTGAAACTTTTTCGTCATTCACTAAGATTGAAATAAGACTCAAATCTGGAATGTTGTCGACAGCAGAATTTTCTAGAGTGTTTTTGACGGGTATGGGTGCTTCTGTTCTAAATTTCATCAAGGTGTGCAGTTGGACATCGAAGCACTGGCAATTCTTTGTGCAAAAACAACTCAGTTGTCTATATTTGACAATTGAGTTGTCTTGCGTCGATATCACTTGATGAATTTTCATCGTTTGTGGTATTGCAACTAACATGTTTGAGTTAGGGATTAGTATTTCTTCGATCTATTCTGAAGACACATAATGTTTTCTTATGGTTGATCAGTTATAGTCAAGATATTGAAGGCAGTCATGGCGTCAGTGACATCATCGCCATAGGACACTCATTTATCTAAAGATCGCTTAATGGCACCACCCACGCCATCTGCTGCCCCTTTGCCATAGCTGGCTTCAAAGAATGACCATGTTCCATAATCAAAACCAAGTTCTTTGATTTTGTTGTTGAATAATAAAAAGTTTTTCTTTTGGCGGTATTGTGTGACAGGCCCATCTGAGAAGAAATGAATAGTATTAATTTGGGAACGAAATAAATAAAACAAGCGTTTTATTCTACTATTGATTTAATTTACGAGAGAGAAGTCTTTCGTCTTATGAGGACATTGTCAATCTGATTTTAAAAATACAACAATATTCATATATATAAAAATATTTACAATAACAATGATAAGAGAGTATAGTATAATATTACAATGTAGTATGTATCAGTAACTAATTCTAAGAAATTATTAATTACCATGCGAAAGGGAGAACAATATGTATTGTATTTGTGTGACAAGGACAAGCATAGTGTATTATATTAATCTGGTTAATCCTATTTATTTGTTATTATATTCTTATAAGGTGAATTTGTGAAAAGGGAAGTATATGATCAGAATGATATTGTAAAAAGGTAGGAAGAGAGTTTGTGTTTGGTCTGAATTTATATAATGCAAGTTTTATTTATAATACAATTTAAGTTACTTATTAACTATTAATATTAATTTACAAATGAAAACAGGTTGCTGTGTTGTGATGTTTCTTCTAGTCACGGGGTCATTTCTTCATTTGTTAGATCTGTAACAAAGAAAGTTGCGGCAGAATCAAGTGTGTTTTTATTTTTTAAAAATATCTAATAATGGAGTCCTATATAGGTGTGTTTGTTCATTAATAAGGTTTCCATTATCATTTTTATTTATTTCTAGTTGTTCCAGTAAGTTCAGTCTATAGCTTTTCTTTTGAAAGTGTAGTGGGATAGGGCTATTATCATTATTTATTGTGTGATTATTTTCAATAAGGTGTTTTGCAAATTGTGAATCTGTTTTACTATTTAGCCATGATCGTTTATGTTCCGAAAATCTTTTTGAAAAACTACGTCCTGTTTGACCTATATAAAGTGCGTCACACGTGTTACATTCTAACTTGTAAATACCGCTTTTTTTAAGGTTGTCGATTTTGTCTTTAGAGTTTCGTAGATATGTGCCTAAATTATTGGATGTTCTGAAGCTAAGATTATTCCCCGTCTTTTTTATTTCTCTGCCTACTTTTTCTGAGAAAATACCTAAATATTCTATACATTTGTATCTAGATTCGTCACTCTTTGATTGTGGTGGGTAAACTGATGCTAAAGCTTTCTTGTTCTCGTGTTTTATTATTATTTTATCAATAGCTTGTCAGCTAAATCCATTATTAGTTGCTATTTGGTATATAATGTTTATTTCGTTTTTGTAATCGTTCTCGTTCATAGGTATATTTATAAGTCTATATACCATAGAGTTGTATGCCACTAATTTATGTGCCCAAGGGTGCATTGAAGATGCATGTATGGTGGTATCGGTAAATGTGGGTTTTCTAAATATTTTAAACTTGTGTTTGTTGCCAACTCTTTCTATTGTTATATCTAAGAAGTTAATTTTATTGTCTATTTCTTTCTCTAGTGTGAATTTAATATTATCATCAAGTGAGTTGGCAAAGGTAACAAACTGATCTATGCTTGTCCTTGTCACACAAATACAATACATATTGTTCTCCCTTTCGCATGGTAATTAATAATTTCTTAGAATTAGTTACTGATACATACTACATTGTAATATTATACTATACTCTCTTATCATTGTTATTGTAAATATTTTTATATATATGAATATTGTTGTATTTTTAAAATCAGATTGACAATGTACTCATAAGACGAAAGACGTCTCTCTCGTAAATTAAATCAATAGTAGAATAAAACGCTTGTTTTATTTATTTCGATATGGAATTCTACTACCTAAACACCGACACAGTGAATATTAATTTGGGGCGAAAGTGCAATGATGTCTTTTAAAACCGGCTGTAAGTGTCCCCAAATGGCCTCCGGATCATGACGCAGTGATGGCGAAATAGTACAAAAACTAATGGGTTTTTCGTGTTTGGTATAAATAACACCGGTATGTAAGCTGATCTGCGTTTTAGAAGCACCAAAGTGCATGGACTGAATTTCTTGGGACAATTTGCAACTGTAATTCTCGGAGAAGTCGCAATGAACTACGACTTTGTTGTATTGTATATTTTCAATAACGAACTTATACTGTGTATATTGGTGGTATATATTGTAAAAATGTCTCTTAAAATTAAGTAATTCTTCATCAAACATTTCAATTAACTTTAAAATAGGACCCTTTTGTGTGTCTTTTATCATGCGTTTTGTTACTTTTTTAATCCCTTTTTGTTCAAATTCATGTTTCTTTGCAATCCACGTATTCCAACATTCTTCCTGCCCAGGATGCAAATGTTCCACTTTTACTTTCAATTTCATCCCTGAGCAGTTTTCACATTCAGAATACATGCACTGCTTAGACTTTACGTCACATGAGATCATTGAAACAAGCTCACTCAAATGGATTGTTTCGATTGTTCCAACTTTTTTTAAGCATATAGCCTTGTAAGATAAATTTGCGTGTCTAATACATGCGCATGTATCCCGATCTTTTACCTTTGGTGTTAAAATATAAAAGGGACGGTATCGTTTGAATGTGGTGAATGATTGACATCCACCATCCATTTTAAATTTTTTTATATAAATTGGGCAATGTATCCAACAGATACCGCCTCTACATTTTGACCTTTTTTAATGTAATGTATTCCTTTTTTCCAGCAGTCTTGTTTTGTTTGTTTGTTTGACATCAGAGTTTTGGTGAATCTCACATTTTAAACCTAAAACTTTGGTAATAGAGCTTTCCATCTTATATTTTTTTGCTGTATTACTGGCAACAACATTTTTAAAAATGTTTCTTTCGGTGAATGGCTTGATGTTTTGGTAGGTTTCCTTTATGGAATCTTCCAACACGTGCTGTTGAAATATTTTCCTCTTTACTATTTCTTTTGTTTCTTCAGGAACGTCTAAAAGGTGTTCGTTTATAAATGCGTTTGATTTTGACAAAGGTGTCAATTCGTGAGTTATTATATTCTGACCTATTTCTTCTACCAAATTATTTTTTTCTTGTAGTTTTGCTTGTAGATAGTCAATTTTCTGTTTCATTATAATTACTTTTAGATTGTATCGCTGAACTTTCCTTCTTAAAGTTTGGATTTGGATACACTTCTGAGAAAGTTTTTCTTGTAATTTTATATTTTGTCGTACAATATTGCTTTGAAAACGACGATACTCCTTCGATGTTTCAGGTGACTGAGAGATTGAATGTAGACATACCTGTTTTTTTCTTTGTATCTGTTTCTTAACTCTCCATTTTTCTCTGACTTCTTGCTCTTTTTCAGTCATTTCCGAAATTTTCTTTTGTTTCTGTTTTGTGTTTGCTGCATTCTTTCTTTTCATCAGTTCAAGTTTTTCTGGGTTATTTTCTTTTAATTTTTCTCGATACCTTCTGCACCTTTCAAATTTTAGAACGTTAGTGGCATCTGTAAGAAATAGCAACGTTTAAATAATAATACCCCACAAAAAAGTACATAATATACTGAGTGAATGTATTAGAAGGCAGGTAGGTACGTAAAAACCTTGTAAGGGTGAAATTTGCACTCTTTCATAAGTCAAGTTTAAAATATATAGAAAAAAAACACTATTTGAACAAAGTCTAATTTTGGGGAAAAAATGGTGCAAATAGTACATTCAAAGGTTTATTCGCTAGTATGGATGCGTTGTGGGAGCAGCACCCGGCAAAACATACTAAGCAAAAATTTTGAGTTGTAAAACTACTGCTACTTTATAACCCTCGGAAGTCTTCGGTTTTACTTCGGCTAAGGCGCTCGAAGATATTCTGTAGTAGAGTTTCGTGACTCTACGCTCGGGTAATGCGCGTCTTTTCTACAGGCACTGGTGAATTAATAATTATAAAAAAAAACATTGATATTATTGGACGAGTGAAGAACTAAAAATCCTTGTGTTATCTACTCATTTCTAGAGGGCTGAGTTTAATTTATTTGTAATGTGTAAATAAGCATTATAAAAATATTAAACAAAAAATTTTTTTTTTTTTTTAATAATAAAAAGATATCTGAGTTTTGTTATAAACCCAAATACAACCTCATACACCTTTCACAGTAAGCTACTAAAAGCTTGTGTCGTGAAAGGGGAGTTTGCCGGCACCTGGTCTCGAACCACGTGCCCCTTGTTCACGAGGCCGAGAATCTACCTCCAGGCTACCGACGAACTCTAGGTATATGGTCTGTGTTTTTACACCAAATCATGTTTGTAATTTCGTACCAGCGCCATCTATCTGGTAATGGAAATATTTAACGTAGTTTTGTACCAGCAACATCTATCTGGCAATAGAAATATAACCACCTTGGCTTAATACAAAATCAGGCTTAGATTAACCAGATTTGAAGGTGAGTACACACCAGTGCCATCTGGTGAGTAATAAAAATAATATGAGCTTGGCTAAGAATATGATGTGAAACGGCATTAGTAACCTTGAATGAAATTAATTATGTTTCAACAATATTTTAGTTCTGTTGTATATTTTGATTAACCGAAATATACGATGAGAGTCTTTCGCTTTAAAGTAACTCCCGTACAAAACTTACAAAAAATCATGAAATAATCATTGAAACATTTCAAAAAATCATTAATTGTAGTATAATAGTTGTACGCAGACATTGTCATTTTACCTTCACGATTAAAGAGATAACTTCATAATAATGGAAATACGTTTTATCGCGGAATATATTCAACGTTGTACAAGTGTAAAAACATTTTATCGCGGAATATATAGGTAGGTACATCACTGAAGGTTCATAAACAATTCATCATGCTTAGATCTTACAAAAAATGCGACAAAACAAAATTATTTGAACACGGAAACGAATTAACACTGGCGAAAAATCTTATAGGTGTGATATTTACACTAAGAAATTTTTGTTTTATAAATTTTACGAAGACCCGGTTAAATCAGTGAAGTTTTTTCTCCCAGAGCGACCCGGTTTATCTAACGTTCTGCTGAATACCCTGTATAGATTTCCGATGTTATTCTGCTACCCGAGGCGGAGACAAATTCAATAAATCAAAGATCATAAAAATCGGTCCAGCCGTTCTTGAGTTATAAATTATGTAACATACACGAATTTGTTTTATATATAAGATAAGTGACTTAAAATACTTGAACAAATTAGAATGGATTTGAAAACTCACCTTTACAATTCTGTACCTCAGGGGTAAACTGTGTTAAGTCACATATAGGCAATTTTACAGGAGAGCCAATTTAAAAAAAAATTAGTGTTTTTTTTTTTATTATATTAAAATGCTGCTTCATGTTGGAGTCATTATATCTGATATAAAGACAACTTAAAAAGGAGAATTTAATGGAATTAATCACAATCTTGTAATTTTAATGGTTTGATCAGGGGTGGACATAACACATTTACCCTCTAACAAGTTGAAAAAATTCTATCATCTTACCAAAGTGTTCCATAGTGTTAAGTCCAAGATTAGGTATAATAAAACAACTTATAGGTTTAATATTTATTTACATTTATTCAATATTAAATAATATGACATAAAACTATAATCTATACCACTATCACATCTTAGCAATTCAAGATTCTGGGAAATCGGGAACCTGCGTTTCGTGACTGATACTTTTATAAAAATCATGAAAACACGTAGGTATCCACTGTAATGCAGTTTGCAGGTCTTTATATTTTTGCGTTGATATGGATCTGGGAACGGTCAAGGCTGGAAGGGTTACGGGGCATCCATTTCGACGGCTTGTCCTGCAAAAATCTGCTCTCTGGAAAGTTGGGTCTTCAAAATTTGTTTTAAAAAACAAAACTCCAATATCAGAAGCTCGAACTTGAATGTGCACCATTTCTGATATCTTTATATTTTTTTTTCTGATGATAAATGGTGCATTAGTCCCTTCACTCAATAACTTAAAGTTAAAGAAATCGCTCAACTGCATATTGCTTACTTCCATTGGATTAGCGGAAGTAGAGCAACTTCTCACAAGCTGTTGCCAGTCCCATGGTATGACGACACTCATGGCTTTCATTTTCCTTTTGGCCCTTTCTATAATCCCATGCTGCCCATCTACTTCCATATGCGTATGGCCTTTCAATAAAAACTTATGGTTAATGATTTGAAGATTTGGATTTTTATTTAAAAGCCAAAAATAAAACATAATCATAATGTAGTTGCGGTTCTGACCACCGCAGTTGTCCGACCATATTGTCAGTTCCTGTACATCGTTGCTCAAGTTTGTGCTGGCCCATTTATTGATGCAAGAGGCAATTTCAGATGCACCTCTCCCAGCGACAGTTTCGTCCCACATTGAAGATGTAGTACGATGTAATGTGGCATCGTAAATTGTTAAATTGAACGTCCACAGCTTCCTTAAATAAAATGTTTGTGAGTTCGTTAACAATGGGGTTGGTAGACATTTTTGCAAGTCTACCATTATTACCTTTTTTGTTTTATCACTTTTGGATACTTCTTTATCCAGCGCTTTGCTTTTGTATCTCTTTTGTGCCTCCATCAAATGCTGGTCAAAATCAATTTGGGCTAGCTGCTGTTCCGCAGACGTTGATTCCTTTATTAAAATTTCAAAAGAATCACATGTGTCGCACGTGTCGTTGGCCAGTTGCTTGAATGAATAATTGTATTCATTGTTAAAAGTTTCATAATACACCCACTGCTTTGCTATTTTTTCTGGTGGATGGCTGTTTTCTTTGCAGGATTCTATATAGAGCTCATACATTTTTTTGATGCTCAATTCATTCCCCAAGTACTTCCGAGATGATTTTTCCCTACTATAGTGGCTTTCGTATACAGGAAATGACTCTATGTGCTTTTTTATGTTTTTTCTGACCACTTCATCCAGTTTGTTCACGGGTGGATGTTTTCCTCTCTTATCACATTCCACAGTGCCACCATCATTTATTTTTTTCAATGCTACTTCTATAAAACTTTGAGAAATATTGAGTGTATTTAAAAAAAATGTTTTACACACCGGAATCACAGTATTATTGACATTAAAAGTATAATTTAGAGTGTGATTTCTTTTGCTTTCTCTGTCACCAGTGCGAGATCTTCGTCTCTCTACATTTGATTTTGTTATTCTATTGGCAACAAAAAGCCTTTTCAAATCATTATTAAAATCTTCTCTGTAGAAATTATTCAAAATTTCCTGTCTTTTATTGGATGAAATTTTTTCCGTGCATTTCTTGCTGCATGATGGAAGACACGAGGGTTTCAATACCTTAGCAGGCATCTGCTTATTTTTCTTTGATACATAAGCAAGTCCTGCACTACGTCTTACTTTACGTTGGTTGCATTTCCAATTTACTGGGTTGGACTTGCGCTTTCTGGACTTCTTTGGTGATTGTCTGACATCAACGACAAAATCGCTATCATCAGAATGGCATTCTGATTCTGATACAATGAAATTTTCTTTGTCGGAATCGGAATAATAGTCCACAGAACTATCACTGCAGTATCGTGAATCAACGGCTGAGATGCTAGTTTCAGCGACAATCTGAAAAAGAAAATATTTTTTTATTAGTCTATCTATCTATCTATCCCATCACGCCGCGTTCCATGCAGGGTAGGCAGAAAGGACATAACGCCAAACTCCTCTATCCTTACACACATCCCTTGCCTCCGTCACATTCATACAATCAGTCATACACGCTCGTCGATTCCTTTTTACTCATTACGCGACTATCCTTGAGAATCTGGTCAACATGATCGACCAAGGTTAGGTTAGCGTTTCCTAATACCACTTTCTCAGACTATTTTCTTTGTCATTCTGTCATCATTCATCCTTTCTAAATACCCAAACCATCTCAACTTTTTACTTTCAATCTTGTCACCACGACACCCATTATGTATATTCATAAAGTACAAAAATAGACCAACAATATAGCTACGTACCAAGTTATCAGAGAAAGGCTGCGACGTAGAGGCATAGGTTGTATTTTCAACAGATACATTGCTGCTGTCCATAACCTGTAATAAACCAACACAGTTAATAAAAATAACATGTGCTTGCTGTAAAACCTTTTTCAACGATACAGTACTCATAAATCAATGAACATTACGTACCAAGTTATCAGAGAAAGGCTGCGACGTAGAGGCATAGGTTGTATTTTCAACAGATACATTGCTGCTGTCCATAACCTGTAATAAACCAACACAGTTAATAAAAATAACATGTGCTTGCTTTAAAACCTTTTTCAACGATACAGTACTCATAAATCAATGAACATTACGTACCAAGTTATCAGAGAAAGGCTGCGACGTAGAGGCATAGGTTGTATTTTCAACAGATACATTGCTGCTGTCCATAACCTGTAATAAACCAACACAGTTAATAAAAATAACATGTGCTTGCTGTAAAACCTTTTTCAACGATACAGTACTCATAAATCAATGAACATTACGTACCAAGTTATCAGAGATAGGTTGTGATGTAGAAGCATCGGTTGTAGTCTCAACAGATACATTATTGTCCTTTACCTATAATAATAAACAAACACGAATAATCATATGGTACTTTTGGATTATTGCTTCCATTCTTCACTGTGTAGTGTGCTGAATATTCGTGGCCTATCAAATTATAAGTTATAAGTCTGAATAAATACATACCAAAATGTCACTGGGTCTTATGTTTGTTGAACATTCTCCCTGATACATTTGAGACTTTGAGGTACATACGGCTCTACCAATTTGATCTCTTGAAGTATCTGATGATTTCAGTTTCCCCAAAACCATCTGCAAAATGCAGAAATCATATAAATTAGTGCTTTTACTTTCTCTGAGTATACATAAACAAAAACGCACCAACAATTTTTTGTAGGACAACGTGATAAAGTAAACTACTTACATTTACGCATTTATATCCACGGCCTTGTTTCATTGTGATATATTAAAACACAAATTCACTTGTTTTCTGTTAATTAACTGTAGATTATTCAGATTCCTTGAAGAAATACACCAGCAAAAAGCAAAAACTGAACCAAACGCAAACGTGATTGATGACAGATTAAAATCAGCTGCCCGCGTACTATAGGCGTCCCTTCTATGGTTGTCAGTTAAGTGTTGCAACACGAAAAAAAGTTGCGGGCGAAATTGTGTTATGTGGGACTTAACACAAAGGCCCATTATAAACTTCGAATGTGTTTTGAAGTAAATGTTTTATGTGGGACTTAAATTAGTTTACCTCTATTATAATGTGAAATAATACATTTTTTTTGTTCATGATCTTCGCAATGATCACGTGTAGGACTGAACCTAATATATCACTGGATAGAGCAGATTTCACTTGTATAAATTGCTTAAAAATGTCATTTTTGAAAATTTTGGACTTAACACAGTTTACCCCTGAGGTACAGAATTGTACCCTGTTATACTTCTCAAAAACGTGTCACACGTGTCACAGTAGACTGAAATTAACACGCAACATCACTTATAAACATTGTTAACTTTTAAAGTACGTGATAAATAATAACTATTTGCATTTATTGATGGCTACAAATATTCGTATACGACAATTTTAATTAGAATTTGTATAATAATTTACTACTTACCCTTTAAAATCACCTCAATAAATGTTCCAAATGTAAGGGCACGTTTTGACACACACTCTTAAATCAGTAATAACAGCGAAATAAGATGGCTAGTGATGTCGTTTATGGTTCTGTCATGAAGCGATAATGTTGCTAGTGTAAAAATAAAAATTATTCTTGCCATACGTTGGCGGATATTTGCTATAGAGCGTGTCACAGGTTGACGTGTCACAGTAGACATAATTTTGGGACAAGTGTTTATAATGTTTTTTTGTTTTATATAAAAGTAATTAATGTGGTAAATAAGCCTATATTCTTGAATAATAACTATTTAAATATACCTTTATACATTTTTTAAAATGCCGGTAAAGGAAAAAAATAATTTTATCATCATTTGTTTCCTTAGAGGATATGGTGCGACACAATCGATTTGTATGGAGCGAGTACTGACTTTTACATTTAAAACGTGATTTTAACAAACAAATCTCAACAATGGTTTTAAATAACGGCTACGGATACATAATATTGAAGTTTTACTTACCATTAAAACTTTTATTATGTTCCTGCCTTATTTAAAACCAAGGCAAGGGCTGCCTGTTGAAGCTAATGCCTGTCAAACAAAGAAACCATAGACAGTAGAGTCAACCATAGATAAAAAAACTAAGGTTGACAGCCTGGTGACAGAGAAAAATGCGCGGGGAAGAACTAGGATCACGTGATTTGGGCACGACCACACGAGAAAACAGACGGCGCTCTCTCAACAATGGTTTTAAATAAGGCAGGAACATAATAAAAGTTTTAATGGTAAGTAAAACTTCAATATTATAAGTGACAAACATAAATATGTTATACTTTTTTCTACATAAAACTTTTTTCACAAATTTGTAATCCAACGTGATAGCCCACTAACTGAACAGGTATTCAGTAATCGTGATGTTCCGAAAATACAATGAAATTTATATATTTCATTACCTAATCAATGAAGATATTATAAGCCAAATGATAAGTGTATATACTCATATATAATATTGCCATTTAATCAAACTGTCATGTATAATAACTGTAGAGAATTATCTGAAGTTGTGATAATTCAGCGAGTCACAAAGTGAATAACAAGAATTGTTAGTGGTATAAAAACAGTTTAATTCTTTAAGCTACACAACACACAAGTTACCACAGTTTACAAAATACGAGAAGTGCAATATTAACAGGAGGAAACAGCAGGGCTACTCTTGACAAAACTAAACACGATCTTAATCTAGTCTTAATCTTGATCATACAACGCACGAAGTGACTATTGGCCAAAATTACACGCAAACCGATCGCGCGTTAGCGGCAGCGCAGTGTTTTTGACCATAGTCCCTTCGTGCGTCGTATGATCAAGATCAAGACTAGATTAAGATCGTGTTTAGTTTTGTCGAGAGTAGCCCTGCAGGATATGCAGTTTAAGTATTGCCAGTATGTCGAAAATGTTTTGTTGCTATTTTCAACACTCCCTCTCAACAAATCATTTTCACCTCAACTGACATTTTGACATTAAAAAACACAATGAACATTAAAACATACAATCAATTATTAAATAATATCTTTCTAAATTTTACAAATTTCCTCCTAATACTTTTGTAAATAAATCCGCTATCTGATCACCTGTGTTTAAATATTTTATTTGAATAACCCCTGTATCTAACTTTTCCTTTATAAAATAATGTTTGATATCCAAATGCTCAATTCTACGGTTTCCTGGATTACGAGCAATCTTTATAGTCGACTGATTGTCTTCATACAGAGTTACAAAATCAATGTTAACATTAAACTCCAACAATATATTTTAATCCAACAAGCTTCACTTGTCGCTTGACCCAGTGCTACATACTCTGCCTCGGTAGTTGACATGGCTACTGAGTGTTGCTTCCTAGAAGACCACATAACTGTGCAATTAAATACTTTGAAACAAAATCCAGTTGTTGATTTTCTATCATTTGGATTTCCTCCCCAATCACTATCTACAAAACCTTCAACACTATTCGAATCATTTCTGTTATAAACCAAACTCAAATCAATGGTCCCTTTTATATATCTCAACACATTTTTTAATAAAGAATACAATAATTCACTAGCACATCTTTGGTATCTACTTAACATTGTTACAACAGAACATAGATCAGGTCTAGACCCCATTACAGCATACATTAAACAACCAATCAACTTTCTACAATTAGATTCTATACTAGGACTCTCCGAGCAATCTCGTTTTAACAATTCAAATTTAAAATTCTCATCAATAGGTAATGACAAAGGTTTACAATCTGACATATTATACATTTTCAATAAGTTTTGCAAATAATCATGTTGATTAATTATAGTAACTCCTTTATCAAGATCCTGTATTACATTTATATTCAAATACTTTTTTATCTTTCCCAAATCTTTCATTTTGAAATTATTATGCAACACATTTCTGAGATGATTTATCTCATCATTACTGTTTCCAAAATACAAAATATCATCTACATATAAAAGTAAATACATCATACAATCACCTTCTCTTTTTGTATACAAACAACAATCATTACTAGACTTTACATATCCTTCAGAACACATTAATGAATCAAAAGTATTATTCCAATGTTTAGGTGACTTTTTAAGACCATAAATAGATTTATTTAATTTACATACATAATTTTTACCACTATTAAAACCTTCTGGAAGTTTCATGTATACTTCCTCTTTAATTTCACTATTTAAAAATGCACTACATACATCCATTTGATAAACTTGCAAATTCAGTTTAGTCGCTACGGATATGAAAATTCTAAAAGTATTTAACTTGGCAACAGGTGCATACAGATCATGCATATCAAAACAATCGTTTTGCTCAAAACCTCTAGCAACTAATCTTGCTTTATAAACATTGTTATGATTATCTGATTTTTTTAGCTTAAACACCCACTTACAATTTATGATATTTTTAATAATTCAAGAGTTTTTGTGTTTACGCTGTGGAAATCCATTTTTAATTTTAATAAATAAAATATAAAAATATATAAATGATCTAGAGTTTGTGTGTTCACATTGTGAAAAGACATTTTAAACATATTTGATATTAATAAAACACTGTTTTACTTTTCACTATTAATTTATTATTACTCAAGCGCTTTCGTCAAGTTAGCTTGACATTTTCAAGAGAACTAATTACAAGAAATTTTTTTCTCAAAGTCACATGCAACAACAACATTTTTTATATGTAGGTACCTAAAAACAGAAAAGAAGGGGTAAGGAAGTAAGAGTAGTTAAGACAATGGTGGATGAACAATTGGTTTCAACAATGGTGATGAATGGGGTATTTGAATATTTACTATATTTTTAATATTTCTATGTATTTCCAATGTTTCCAAAGCAATTAATTTTCTATACCGGTTTTCTGAATGTAGGACCCTTACACTATTCACATCAAAATTGTGATTATGACTAATGCAATGATCCGCCATCTCCGAACAATTAGATAAACCCCTAAGTGCTCTGGAATGTTCTTTGATACGAGTGTCTATCGATCGACTGGTCTGTCCGACATATTTGGCATCACAATCATTGCAATCAATACAATAGACACCGCTGCTATTAATTATATTGTTACGGTCCTTATTATTAAAAAGAAGTTTGCTTAAATTGTTGTTGGTGTAAAATGCTGGATTAAAATATGGTTTTGTAATATTATTTACTTTTTCAGTCAAACTATTGACGTACAAAATCTTTCTCCAATTTTTATCACTATCTTTTACAATGGGTGCATACAAATATCTATGAATCATTATTTTATTCTGTTTCTTTAATAACATCGTCTCAATCATTTCCACATT